>CM073748.1:19157758-19541447 GCA_037127355.1 Schoenoplectus tabernaemontani | reverse complement strand
AACTGCATTAAAATAATATTTATGTTTATTCATGTTTTGTATCAACTGAAGCATCATTTCAGCACATAAAATCATCAAAAAAATAGAGTTGCTTTAAATGATGTAAAATCTATGAGTTTATATTATAATCATTCCATGCTTTGGAGCATGAATTATGCACAAAGATAAATAGAAATGCATTAAAAATTATGGATCTTCTGTAAGTTTATTCAAGTTTTCTATCATTTGATGATTCACCCCATCACATAAAATCACCAAAATACACAAAGTTATTTTTAATGATGTCTCCTATTGGTTTATAATATAATCGTCGTGTTCTCACGCCTTTAAAATGAGAATAACGTTCAATCATTAGCACAAATGCCTTAAGATCATATTTCAGTTTAGTCGAGTTTTGTATAATTTGAAGCCTTATTTAAGCACATAAAATCACCAAAATACAAAGAGTTGTTTAAAATGAGGTATTTTATTAGTTTATAATATAATATTTGCGTGCTCGGGCCGTTTGGACATGAATTACGCACGAAGACGAATACAAATGCATTAAAAATTATACTTATTCTGCTAGATTATACAAGTTTTCAGTCATTCCAAGCCTCATTTCGTCACAAAAAGTCTCCAAAATGCACAAAGCAATTTTGAATGAAGTCTCCTATTGGTTTATAATATAATTGTTGTGCTTTGACGCCTTTATAACATTAGCAGCGTTGAAAGATGAACTCAAATGCATTAAAACTCTATTTCAGTTTATTAAAATTTTGTTTCATTTGAAGCCTCATTTTCAACACATAAAATCATCAAAAAAGAACGAGCCATTTTAAATGACGTACTCCATGGGTTTATGTTATAAGCATTGCGTGCTCGGGTCGTTAGAACACGAATTACACATAGAGATGAACACAAATGTATTAAAACCTATACTTTTTCTGTAGGTTCATTCAAGTTTTCTACCATTCGTGGCCTCATTTCTTCACATAGAATCATCAAAACGCACAAAATTATTTTGAAAGATATCCCCTGTTGGTTTATAATATAATCGTTGTGTTCTCGCGTCTTTATAACAAGAATAGCGTTAAAAGATTAACACAAAGGCATTAAAACTTTATTTCAATTTATTGAAGTTTCGTATCTTTTGAAGCCTCATTTCAACACATAAAATCACCAAAATACAATGAGTTGTTCAAAATGATGTATTTTATTGGTTTATATTATAATCTTTGTGTGTTCGGGCCGTCAGAAAATGAAAGAATACAAACGCATTAAAAATTATACTTCTTCTGTTAGTTTATTCAAGTTCTTTATCATACCTAGCCTCATTTCATCACGAAAAAACTCTAAAATACACTAAATTATTTTGAATGAAGTCCCCTACTGATTTATATTATAATGGTTGTGGTTTCACGCCTTTATTACATGAATAACGTTGAAAGATTAACACAAATGCATTAAAACTGTATTTCAGTTTATACAAGTTTTGTATCATTGAAACCTGATTTCAATACATAAAATCACCATAATACAATGAGTTATTTTAAATTATGTACACTATGGGTTTATATTATAATATTTACGTGCTCGGGCCGTTAGGAGACGAATTATGAACAAAGATGAATACTTGCATGCATTAAAAACTATACTTTTTCTTTGGGTTCATTCATGTTTTCTATCATTTGTGGCCTCATGTCTTCATATAAAACCGCTAAAATGCACAAAGTTATTTTTAATGATATCCACTATCGGTTTATAATGTACTCGTTAAGTTCTCACGCCTTTATAACACGAACAAATGTCGAAAGAATAACACAAATGCGATAAAACATCATATCGCTTAATCGAGTTTTATATCATTCGGAGCCTTATTTCAACACATAAAATCACCAAAATACATAGAATTATTTAAAATAGAGTATTCTATGGGTTTAAGTTATAATCTTTGCGTGCTCGAGCCGTTAGGACACGAACTATGCACAATGATTAATACAAATGCATTAACAACTATACATCTTCGCTTAGTTTATTCAAATTTTCTATCATTTGAAGCTTCATTTCATGACGTAAAATCACCAAAATGCTCAAATTTATTTCTAATGATGTCCACTATTGATTTTATAATATAATCGTCGTCTTTTATTTGCTTGATAACACGAATAACGTTAAAAATTAACAACTGCATTAAAATAATATTTATGTTTATTCGTGTTTTGTATCAATCTGAAGCCTCATTTCAGCACATAAAATCACCAAAAAAATATAGTTGCTTTAAATGATGTAAAATCTATGAGTTTATATTATAATCTTTCCATGCTGGAGCCGTTAGGAGATGAATTACGCACAAAGATGAATACAAATGCCTTGAGAATTATGCATCTTCTATAAGATTATTCAAGTTTTCTATCATTTGAAGCTTCACGCCATCGCATAAAACCACCAAAACAAACAAAGTTATTTTTAATGATGTCTCCTGTCGGTTTATAATATAATCGTCGTGTTCTCACGCCTTTACAATAAGAATAACGTTCAAACATTAACACAAATGCCTTAAAACTATATTTCGGTTTGGTCGAGTTTTGTATAATTTGAAGCCTTATTTCAGCACATAAAATCACCAAAATACAATGAGTTATTCTAAATTACGTACACTATTGGCTTATATTATAATCAATGCGTGCTCGGGCCGTAAGGACACGAATTACGCACAAAGATGAATACAAATGCATTAAAAACTATACATTTTCTGTAGGTTCATTCATGTTTTCTATCATTTGTGGCCTCATTTCAACACATGAAATCACCAAAAAGCACAATGTTATTTCTAATGGTGTGCACCATTGATTTTATAATATAATCGTTGTCTTTTCGCTGCTTGATAACACGAATAACGTTAAAAATTAACAACTCGCATTAAAATAATATTTATGTTTATTCATGTTTTGTATCAATCAAGCATCATTTCAGCACATAAAATCATCAAAAAAATAGAGTTGCTTTAAATGATGTAAAATCTATGAGTTTATATTATAATCATTCCATGCTTTGGAGCATGAATTATGCACAAAGATAAATAGAAATGCATTAAAAATTATGGATCTTCTCGTAAGTTTATTCAAGTTTTCTATCATTTGATGATTCACCCCATCACATAAAATCACCAAAATACACAAAGTTATTTTTAATGATGTCTCCTATTGGTTTATAATATAATCGTCGTGTTCTCACGCCTTTAAAATGAGAATAACGTTCAATCATTAGCACAAATGCCTTAAGATCATATTTCGTTTAGTCGAGTTTTGTATAATTTGAAGCCTTATTTAAGCACATAAAATCACCAAAATACAAAGAGTTGTTTAAAATGAGGTATTTTATTAGTTTATAATATAATATTTGCGTGCTCGGGCCGTTTGGACATGAATTACGCACGAAGACGAATACAAATGCATTAAAAATTATACTTATTCTCGCTAGATTATACAAGTTTTCAGTCATTCCAAGCCTCATTTCGTCACAAAAAGTCTCCAAAATGCACAAAGCAATTTTGAATGAAGTCTCCTATTGGTTTATAATATAATTGTTGTGCTTTGACGCCTTTATAACATTAGCAACGTTGAAAGATGAACTCAAATGCATTAAAACTCTATTTCAGTTTATTAAAATTTTGTTTCATTTGAAGCCTCATTTTCAACACATAAAATCATCAAAAAAGAACGAGCCATTTTAAATGACGTACTCCATGGGTTTATGTTATAAGCATTGCGTGCTCGGGTCGTTAGAACACGAATTACACATAGAGATGAACACAAATGTATTAAAACCTATACTTTTTCTGTAGGTTCATTCAAGTTTTCTACCATTCGTGGCCTCATTTCTTCACATAGAATCATCAAAACGCACAAAATTATTTTGAAAGATATCCCCTGTTGGTTTATAATATAATCGTTGTGTTCTCGCGTCTTTATAACAAGAATAGCGTTAAAAGATTAACACAAAGGCATTAAAACTTTATTTCAATTTATTGAAGTTTCGTATCTTTTGAAGCCTCATTTCAACACATAAAATCACCAAAATACAATGAGTTGTTCAAAATGATGTATTTTATTGGTTTATATTATAATCTTTGTGTGTTCGGGCCGTCGAAAAATGAAAGAATACAAACGCATTAAAAATTATACTTCTTCTGTTAGTTTATTCAAGTTCTTTATCATACCTAGCCTCATTTCATCACGAAAAAACTCTAAAATACACTAAATTATTTTGAATGAAGTCCCCTACTGATTTATATTATAATGGTTGTGGTTTCACGCCTTTATTACATGAATAACGTTGAAAGATTAACACAAATGCATTAAAACGTATTTCGCTTATACAAGTTTTGTATCATTGAAACCTGATTTCAATACATAAAATCACCATAATACAATGAGTTATTTTAAATTATGTACACTATGGGTTTATATTATAATATTTACGTGCTCGGGCCGTTAGGAGACGAATTATGAACAAAGATGAATACTTGCATGCATTAAAAACTATACTTTTTCTTTGGGTTCATTCATGTTTTCTATCATTTGTGGCCTCATGTCTTCATATAAAACCGCTAAAATGCACAAAGTTATTTTTAATGATATCCACTATCGGTTTATAATGTACTCGTTAAGTTCTCACGCCTTTATAACACGAACAAATAATCGAAAGAATAACACAAATGCGATAAAACATCATATCGTTTAATCGAGTTTTATATCATTCGGAGCCTTATTTCAACACATAAAATCACCAAAATACATAGAATTATTTAAAATAGAGTATTCTATGGGTTTAAGTTATAATCTTTGCGTGCTCGAGCCGTTAGGACACGAACTATGCACAATGATTAATACAAATGCATTAACAACTATACATCTTCGCTAGTTTATTCAAATTTTCTATCATTTGAAGCTTCATTTCATGACGTAAAATCACCAAAATGCTCAAATTTATTTCTAATGATGTCCACTATTGATTTTATAATATAATCGTCGTCTTTTCGCTGCTTGATAACACGAATAACGTTAAAAATTAACAACTGCATTAAAATAATATTTATGTTTATTCGTGTTTTGTATCAACCGAAGCCTCATTTCAAAGCACATAAAATCACCAAAAAAATATAGTTGCTTTAAATGATGTAAAATCTATGAGTTTATATTATAATCTTTCCATGCTGGAGCCGTTAGGAGATGAATTACGCACAAAGATGAATACAAATGCCTTGAGAATTATGCATCTTCTATAAGATTATTCAAGTTTTCTATCATTTGAAGCTTCACGCCATCGCATAAAACCACCAAAACAAACAAAGTTATTTTTAATGATGTCTCCTGTCGGTTTATAATATAATCGTCGTGTTCTCACGCCTTTACAATAAGAATAACGTTCAAACATTAACACAAATGCCTTAAAACTATATTTCGGTTTGGTCGAGTTTTGTATAATTTGAAGCCTTATTTCAGCACATAAAATCACCAAAATACAATGAGTTATTCTAAATTACGTACACTATTGGCTTATATTATAATCAATGCGTGCTCGGGCCGTAAGGACACGAATTACGCACAAAGATGAATACAAATGCATTAAAAACTATACATTTTCTGTAGGTTCATTCATGTTTTCTATCATTTGTGGCCTCATTTCAACACATGAAATCACCAAAAAGCACAATGTTATTTCTAATGGTGTGCACCATTGATTTTATAATATAATCGTTGTCTTTTCGCTGCTTGATAACACGAATAACGTTAAAAATTAACAACCGCATTAAAATAATATTTATGTTTATTCATGTTTTGTATCAATCAAGCATCATTTCAAAGACATAAAATCATCAAAAAAATAGAGTTGCTTTAAATGATGTAAAATCTATGAGTTTATATTATAATCATTCCATCTTTGGAGCATGAATTATGCACAAAGATAAATAGAAATGCATTAAAAATTATGGATCTTCGTAAGTTTATTCAAGTTTTCTATCATTTGATGATTCACCCCATCACATAAAATCACCAAAATACACAAAGTTATTTTTAATGATGTCTCCTATTGGTTTATAATATAATCGTCGTGTTCTCACGCCTTTAAAATGAGAATAACGTTCAATCATTAGCACAAATGCCTTAAGATCATATTTCGGTTTAGTCGAGTTTTGTATAATTTGAAGCCTTATTTAAGCACATAAAATCACCAAAATACAAAGAGTTGTTTAAAATGAGGTATTTTATTAGTTTATAATATAATATTTGCGTGCTCGGGCCGTTTGGACATGAATTACGCACGAAGACGAATACAAATGCATTAAAAATTATACTTATTCTGCTAGATTATACAAGTTTTCAGTCATTCCAAGCCTCATTTCGTCACAAAAAGTCTCCAAAATGCACAAAGCAATTTTGAATGAAGTCTCCTATTGGTTTATAATATAATTGTTGTGCTTTGACGCCTTTATAACATTAGCGGCGTTGAAAGATGAACTCAAATGCATTAAAACTCTATTTCAGTTTATTAAAATTTTGTTTCATTTGAAGCCTCATTTTCAACACATAAAATCATCAAAAAAGAACGAGCCATTTTAAATGACGTACTCCATGGGTTTATGTTATAAGCATTGCGTGCTCGGGTCGTTAGAACACGAATTACACATAGAGATGAACACAAATGTATTAAAACCTATACTTTTTCTGTAGGTTCATTCAAGTTTTCTACCATTCGTGGCCTCATTTCTTCACATAGAATCATCAAAACGCACAAAATTATTTTGAAAGATATCCCCTGTTGGTTTATAATATAATCGTTGTGTTCTCGCGTCTTTATAACAAGAATAGCGTTAAAAGATTAACACAAAGGCATTAAAACTTTATTTCAATTTATTGAAGTTTCGTATCTTTTGAAGCCTCATTTCAACACATAAAATCACCAAAATACAATGAGTTGTTCAAAATGATGTATTTTATTGGTTTATATTATAATCTTTGTGTGTTCGGGCCGTCGAAAAATGAAAGAATACAAACGCATTAAAAATTATACTTCTTCTTTAGTTTATTCAAGTTCTTTATCATACCTAGCCTCATTTCATCACGAAAAAACTCTAAAATACACTAAATTATTTTGAATGAAGTCCCCTACTGATTTATATTATAATGGTTGTGGTTTCACGCCTTTATTACATGAATAACGTTGAAAGATTAACACAAATGCATTAAAACTGTATTTCGGTTTATACAAGTTTTGTATCATTGAAACCTGATTTCAATACATAAAATCACCATAATACAATGAGTTATTTTAAATTATGTACACTATGGGTTTATATTATAATATTTACGTGCTCGGGCCGTTAGGAGACGAATTATGAACAAAGATGAATACTTGCATGCATTAAAAACTATACTTTTTCTTTGGGTTCATTCATGTTTTCTATCATTTGTGGCCTCATGTCTTCATATAAAACCGCTAAAATGCACAAAGTTATTTTTAATGATATCCACTATCGGTTTATAATGTACTCGTTAAGTTCTCACGCCTTTATAACACGAACAAATACGTCGAAAGAATAACACAAATGCGATAAAACATCATATCAGTTTAATCGAGTTTTATATCATTCGGAGCCTTATTTCAACACATAAAATCACCAAAATACATAGAATTATTTAAAATAGAGTATTCTATGGGTTTAAGTTATAATCTTTGCGTGCTCGAGCCGTTAGGACACGAACTATGCACAATGATTAATACAAATGCATTAACAACTATACATCTTCGCTAGTTTATTCAAATTTTCTATCATTTGAAGCTTCATTTCATGACGTAAAATCACCAAAATGCTCAAATTTATTTCTAATGATGTCCACTATTGATTTTATAATATAATCGTCGTCTTTTCGCTTTTTGATAACACGAATAACGTTAAAAATTAACAACTGCATTAAAATAATATTTATGTTTATTCGTGTTTTGTATCAACCGAAGCCTCATTTCAGCACATAAAATCACCAAAAAAATATAGTTGCTTTAAATGATGTAAAATCTATGAGTTTATATTATAATCTTTCCATGCTGGAGCCGTTAGGAGATGAATTACGCACAAAGATGAATACAAATGCCTTGAGAATTATGCATCTTCTATAAGATTATTCAAGTTTTCTATCATTTGAAGCTTCACGCCATCGCATAAAACCACCAAAACAAACAAAGTTATTTTTAATGATGTCTCCTGTCGGTTTATAATATAATCGTCGTGTTCTCACGCCTTTACAATAAGAATAACGTTCAAACATTAACACAAATGCCTTAAAACTATATTTCGGTTTGGTCGAGTTTTGTATAATTTGAAGCCTTATTTCAAACATAAAATCACCAAAATACAATGAGTTATTCTAAATTACGTACACTATTGGCTTATATTATAATCAATGCGTGCTCGGGCCGTAAGGACACGAATTACGCACAAAGATGAATACAAATGCATTAAAAACTATACATTTTCTGTAGGTTCATTCATGTTTTCTATCATTTGTGGCCTCATTTCAACACATGAAATCACCAAAAAGCACAATGTTATTTCTAATGGTGTGCACCATTGATTTTATAATATAATCGTTGTCTTTTCGCTTTCGCTTGATAACACGAATAACGTTAAAAATTAACAACCGCATTAAAATAATATTTATGTTTATTCATGTTTTGTATCAACTCAAGCATCATTTCAAAGACATAAAATCATCAAAAAAATAGAGTTGCTTTAAATGATGTAAAATCTATGAGTTTATATTATAATCATTCCATGTTGGAGCATGAATTATGCACAAAGATAAATAGAAATGCATTAAAAATTATGGATCTTCTCGTAAGTTTATTCAAGTTTTCTATCATTTGATGATTCACCCCATCACATAAAATCACCAAAATACACAAAGTTATTTTTAATGATGTCTCCTATTGGTTTATAATATAATCGTCGTGTTCTCACGCCTTTAAAATGAGAATAACGTTCAATCATTAGCACAAATGCCTTAAGATCATATTTCAGCTTTAGTCGAGTTTTGTATAATTTGAAGCCTTATTTAAGCACATAAAATCACCAAAATACAAAGAGTTGTTTAAAATGAGGTATTTTATTAGTTTATAATATAATATTTGCGTGCTCGGGCCGTTTGGACATGAATTACGCACGAAGACGAATACAAATGCATTAAAAATTATACTTATTCTCGCTAGATTATACAAGTTTTCAGTCATTCCAAGCCTCATTTCGTCACAAAAAGTCTCCAAAATGCACAAAGCAATTTTGAATGAAGTCTCCTATTGGTTTATAATATAATTGTTGTGCTTTGACGCCTTTATAACATTAGCAAATTGAAAGATGAACTCAAATGCATTAAAACTCTATTTCAGCTTATTAAAATTTTGTTTCATTTGAAGCCTCATTTTCAACACATAAAATCATCAAAAAAGAACGAGCCATTTTAAATGACGTACTCCATGGGTTTATGTTATAAGCATTGCGTGCTCGGGTCGTTAGAACACGAATTACACATAGAGATGAACACAAATGTATTAAAACCTATACTTTTCTCGTAGGTTCATTCAAGTTTTCTACCATTCGTGGCCTCATTTCTTCACATAGAATCATCAAAACGCACAAAATTATTTTGAAAGATATCCCCTGTTGGTTTATAATATAATCGTTGTGTTCTCGCGTCTTTATAACAAGAATAGCGTTAAAAGATTAACACAAAGGCATTAAAACTTTATTTCAATTTATTGAAGTTTCGTATCTTTTGAAGCCTCATTTCAACACATAAAATCACCAAAATACAATGAGTTGTTCAAAATGATGTATTTTATTGGTTTATATTATAATCTTTGTGTGTTCGGGCCGTCGAAAATGAAAGAATACAAACGCATTAAAAATTATACTTCTTCTCGTTAGTTTATTCAAGTTCTTTATCATACCTAGCCTCATTTCATCACGAAAAAACTCTAAAATACACTAAATTATTTTGAATGAAGTCCCCTACTGATTTATATTATAATGGTTGTGGTTTCACGCCTTTATTACATGAATAACGTTGAAAGATTAACACAAATGCATTAAAACTGTATTTCGCTTTATACAAGTTTTGTATCATTGAAACCTGATTTCAATACATAAAATCACCATAATACAATGAGTTATTTTAAATTATGTACACTATGGGTTTATATTATAATATTTACGTGCTCGGGCCGTTAGGAGACGAATTATGAACAAAGATGAATACTTGCATGCATTAAAAACTATACTTTTTCTTTGGGTTCATTCATGTTTTCTATCATTTGTGGCCTCATGTCTTCATATAAAACCGCTAAAATGCACAAAGTTATTTTTAATGATATCCACTATCGGTTTATAATGTACTCGTTAAGTTCTCACGCCTTTATAACACGAATGTACGTCGAAAGAATAACACAAATGCGATAAAACATCATATCGGTTAATCGAGTTTTATATCATTCGAGCCTTATTTCAACACATAAAATCACCAAAATACATAGAATTATTTAAAATAGAGTATTCTATGGGTTTAAGTTATAATCTTTGCGTGCTCGAGCCGTTAGGACACGAACTATGCACAATGATTAATACAAATGCATTAACAACTATACATCTTCGCTAGTTTATTCAAATTTTCTATCATTTGAAGCTTCATTTCATGACGTAAAATCACCAAAATGCTCAAATTTATTTCTAATGATGTCCACTATTGATTTTATAATATAATCGTCGTCTTTTCGCTGCTTGATAACACGAATAACGTTAAAAATTAACAACCGCATTAAAATAATATTTATGTTTATTCGTGTTTTGTATCAATCAAGCCTCATTTCAAAGACATAAAATCACCAAAAAAATATAGTTGCTTTAAATGATGTAAAATCTATGAGTTTATATTATAATCTTTCCATGCTCGGAGCCGTTAGGAGATGAATTACGCACAAAGATGAATACAAATGCCTTGAGAATTATGCATCTTCTATAAGATTATTCAAGTTTTCTATCATTTGAAGCTTCACGCCATCGCATAAAACCACCAAAACAAACAAAGTTATTTTTAATGATGTCTCCTGTCGGTTTATAATATAATCGTCGTGTTCTCACGCCTTTACAATAAGAATAACGTTCAAACATTAACACAAATGCCTTAAAACTATATTTCGGTTTGGTCGAGTTTTGTATAATTTGAAGCCTTATTTCAGCACATAAAATCACCAAAATACAATGAGTTATTCTAAATTACGTACACTATTGGCTTATATTATAATCAATGCGTGCTCGGGCCGTAAGGACACGAATTACGCACAAAGATGAATACAAATGCATTAAAAACTATACATTTTCTGTAGGTTCATTCATGTTTTCTATCATTTGTGGCCTCATTTCAACACATGAAATCACCAAAAAGCACAATGTTATTTCTAATGGTGTGCACCATTGATTTTATAATATAATCGTTGTCTTTTCGCTGCTTGATAACACGAATAACGTTAAAAATTAACAACCGCATTAAAATAATATTTATGTTTATTCATGTTTTGTATCAACTGAAGCATCATTTCAAAGACATAAAATCATCAAAAAAATAGAGTTGCTTTAAATGATGTAAAATCTATGAGTTTATATTATAATCATTCCATGCTTTGGAGCATGAATTATGCACAAAGATAAATAGAAATGCATTAAAAATTATGGATCTTCTCGTAAGTTTATTCAAGTTTTCTATCATTTGATGATTCACCCCATCACATAAAATCACCAAAATACACAAAGTTATTTTTAATGATGTCTCCTATTGGTTTATAATATAATCGTCGTGTTCTCACGCCTTTAAAATGAGAATAACGTTCAATCATTAGCACAAATGCCTTAAGATCATATTTCAGCTTTAGTCGAGTTTTGTATAATTTGAAGCCTTATTTAAGCACATAAAATCACCAAAATACAAAGAGTTGTTTAAAATGAGGTATTTTATTAGTTTATAATATAATATTTGCGTGCTCGGGCCGTTTGGACATGAATTACGCACGAAGACGAATACAAATGCATTAAAAATTATACTTATTCTCGCTAGATTATACAAGTTTTCAGTCATTCCAAGCCTCATTTCGTCACAAAAAGTCTCCAAAATGCACAAAGCAATTTTGAATGAAGTCTCCTATTGGTTTATAATATAATTGTTGTGCTTTGACGCCTTTATAACATTAGCAATAAGTTGAAAGATGAACTCAAATGCATTAAAACTCTATTTCGCTTTATTAAAATTTTGTTTCATTTGAAGCCTCATTTTCAACACATAAAATCATCAAAAAAGAACGAGCCATTTTAAATGACGTACTCCATGGGTTTATGTTATAAGCATTGCGTGCTCGGGTCGTTAGAACACGAATTACACATAGAGATGAACACAAATGTATTAAAACCTATACTTTTTCTCGTAGGTTCATTCAAGTTTTCTACCATTCGTGGCCTCATTTCTTCACATAGAATCATCAAAACGCACAAAATTATTTTGAAAGATATCCCCTGTTGGTTTATAATATAATCGTTGTGTTCTCGCGTCTTTATAACAAGAATAGCGTTAAAAGATTAACACAAAGGCATTAAAACTTTATTTCAATTTATTGAAGTTTCGTATCTTTTGAAGCCTCATTTCAACACATAAAATCACCAAAATACAATGAGTTGTTCAAAATGATGTATTTTATTGGTTTATATTATAATCTTTGTGTGTTCGGGCCGTCGAAAAATGAAAGAATACAAACGCATTAAAAATTATACTTCTTCCGTTAGTTTATTCAAGTTCTTTATCATACCTAGCCTCATTTCATCACGAAAAAACTCTAAAATACACTAAATTATTTTGAATGAAGTCCCCTACTGATTTATATTATAATGGTTGTGGTTTCACGCCTTTATTACATGAATAACGTTGAAAGATTAACACAAATGCATTAAAACCGTATTTCGGTTTATACAAGTTTTGTATCATTGAAACCTGATTTCAATACATAAAATCACCATAATACAATGAGTTATTTTAAATTATGTACACTATGGGTTTATATTATAATATTTACGTGCTCGGGCCGTTAGGAGACGAATTATGAACAAAGATGAATACTTGCATGCATTAAAAACTATACTTTTTCTTTGGGTTCATTCATGTTTTCTATCATTTGTGGCCTCATGTCTTCATATAAAACCGCTAAAATGCACAAAGTTATTTTTAATGATATCCACTATCGGTTTATAATGTACTCGTTAAGTTCTCACGCCTTTATAACACGAACAAATACGAAAGAATAACACAAATGCGATAAAACATCATATCGCTTTAATCGAGTTTTATATCATTCGAGCCTTATTTCAACACATAAAATCACCAAAATACATAGAATTATTTAAAATAGAGTATTCTATGGGTTTAAGTTATAATCTTTGCGTGCTCGAGCCGTTAGGACACGAACTATGCACAATGATTAATACAAATGCATTAACAACTATACATCTTCGCTTAGTTTATTCAAATTTTCTATCATTTGAAGCTTCATTTCATGACGTAAAATCACCAAAATGCTCAAATTTATTTCTAATGATGTCCACTATTGATTTTATAATATAATCGTCGTCTTTTCGCTCGCTTGATAACACGAATAACGTTAAAAATTAACAACCGCATTAAAATAATATTTATGTTTATTCGTGTTTTGTATCAACCAAGCCTCATTTCAAAGACATAAAATCACCAAAAAAATATAGTTGCTTTAAATGATGTAAAATCTATGAGTTTATATTATAATCTTTCCATGCTGGAGCCGTTAGGAGATGAATTACGCACAAAGATGAATACAAATGCCTTGAGAATTATGCATCTTCTATAAGATTATTCAAGTTTTCTATCATTTGAAGCTTCACGCCATCGCATAAAACCACCAAAACAAACAAAGTTATTTTTAATGATGTCTCCTGTCGGTTTATAATATAATCGTCGTGTTCTCACGCCTTTACAATAAGAATAACGTTCAAACATTAACACAAATGCCTTAAAACTATATTTCGGTTTGGTCGAGTTTTGTATAATTTGAAGCCTTATTTCAAAGCACATAAAATCACCAAAATACAATGAGTTATTCTAAATTACGTACACTATTGGCTTATATTATAATCAATGCGTGCTCGGGCCGTAAGGACACGAATTACGCACAAAGATGAATACAAATGCATTAAAAACTATACATTTTCTCGTAGGTTCATTCATGTTTTCTATCATTTGTGGCCTCATTTCAACACATGAAATCACCAAAAAGCACAATGTTATTTCTAATGGTGTGCACCATTGATTTTATAATATAATCGTTGTCTTTTCGCTCGCTTGATAACACGAATAACGTTAAAAATTAACAACCGCATTAAAATAATATTTATGTTTATTCATGTTTTGTATCAACCAAGCATCATTTCAAAGACATAAAATCATCAAAAAAATAGAGTTGCTTTAAATGATGTAAAATCTATGAGTTTATATTATAATCATTCCATGCTTTGGAGCATGAATTATGCACAAAGATAAATAGAAATGCATTAAAAATTATGGATCTTCTCGTAAGTTTATTCAAGTTTTCTATCATTTGATGATTCACCCCATCACATAAAATCACCAAAATACACAAAGTTATTTTTAATGATGTCTCCTATTGGTTTATAATATAATCGTCGTGTTCTCACGCCTTTAAAATGAGAATAACGTTCAATCATTAGCACAAATGCCTTAAGATCATATTTCAGTTTAGTCGAGTTTTGTATAATTTGAAGCCTTATTTAAGCACATAAAATCACCAAAATACAAAGAGTTGTTTAAAATGAGGTATTTTATTAGTTTATAATATAATATTTGCGTGCTCGGGCCGTTTGGACATGAATTACGCACGAAGACGAATACAAATGCATTAAAAATTATACTTATTCTCGCTAGATTATACAAGTTTTCAGTCATTCCAAGCCTCATTTCGTCACAAAAAGTCTCCAAAATGCACAAAGCAATTTTGAATGAAGTCTCCTATTGGTTTATAATATAATTGTTGTGCTTTGACGCCTTTATAACATTAGCGGCGTTGAAAGATGAACTCAAATGCATTAAAACTCTATTTCGGTTTATTAAAATTTTGTTTCATTTGAAGCCTCATTTTCAACACATAAAATCATCAAAAAAGAACGAGCCATTTTAAATGACGTACTCCATGGGTTTATGTTATAAGCATTGCGTGCTCGGGTCGTTAGAACACGAATTACACATAGAGATGAACACAAATGTATTAAAACCTATACTTTTTCTGTAGGTTCATTCAAGTTTTCTACCATTCGTGGCCTCATTTCTTCACATAGAATCATCAAAACGCACAAAATTATTTTGAAAGATATCCCCTGTTGGTTTATAATATAATCGTTGTGTTCTCGCGTCTTTATAACAAGAATAGCGTTAAAAGATTAACACAAAGGCATTAAAACTTTATTTCAATTTATTGAAGTTTCGTATCTTTTGAAGCCTCATTTCAACACATAAAATCACCAAAATACAATGAGTTGTTCAAAATGATGTATTTTATTGGTTTATATTATAATCTTTGTGTGTTCGGGCCGTCGAAAAATGAAAGAATACAAACGCATTAAAAATTATACTTCTTCTCGTTAGTTTATTCAAGTTCTTTATCATACCTAGCCTCATTTCATCACGAAAAAACTCTAAAATACACTAAATTATTTTGAATGAAGTCCCCTACTGATTTATATTATAATGGTTGTGGTTTCACGCCTTTATTACATGAATAACGTTGAAAGATTAACACAAATGCATTAAAAGCGTATTTCGGTTTATACAAGTTTTGTATCATTGAAACTGATTTCAATACATAAAATCACCATAATACAATGAGTTATTTTAAATTATGTACACTATGGGTTTATATTATAATATTTACGTGCTCGGGCCGTTAGGAGACGAATTATGAACAAAGATGAATACTTGCATGCATTAAAAACTATACTTTTTCTTTGGGTTCATTCATGTTTTCTATCATTTGTGGCCTCATGTCTTCATATAAAACCGCTAAAATGCACAAAGTTATTTTTAATGATATCCACTATCGGTTTATAATGTACTCGTTAAGTTCTCACGCCTTTATAACACGAACAGCGTCGAAAGAATAACACAAATGCGATAAAACATCATATCAGTTTAATCGAGTTTTATATCATTCGGAGCCTTATTTCAACACATAAAATCACCAAAATACATAGAATTATTTAAAATAGAGTATTCTATGGGTTTAAGTTATAATCTTTGCGTGCTCGAGCCGTTAGGACACGAACTATGCACAATGATTAATACAAATGCATTAACAACTATACATCTTCAGTTAGTTTATTCAAATTTTCTATCATTTGAAGCTTCATTTCATGACGTAAAATCACCAAAATGCTCAAATTTATTTCTAATGATGTCCACTATTGATTTTATAATATAATCGTCGTCTTTTCGCTGCTTGATAACACGAATAACGTTAAAAATTAACAAGCGCATTAAAATAATATTTATGTTTATTCGTGTTTTGTATCAACTGAAGCCTCATTTCAAAGCACATAAAATCACCAAAAAAATATAGTTGCTTTAAATGATGTAAAATCTATGAGTTTATATTATAATCTTTCCATCTTTGGAGCCGTTAGGAGATGAATTACGCACAAAGATGAATACAAATGCCTTGAGAATTATGCATCTTCTATAAGATTATTCAAGTTTTCTATCATTTGAAGCTTCACGCCATCGCATAAAACCACCAAAACAAACAAAGTTATTTTTAATGATGTCTCCTGTCGGTTTATAATATAATCGTCGTGTTCTCACGCCTTTACAATAAGAATAACGTTCAAACATTAACACAAATGCCTTAAAACTATATTTCGGTTTGGTCGAGTTTTGTATAATTTGAAGCCTTATTTCAGCACATAAAATCACCAAAATACAATGAGTTATTCTAAATTACGTACACTATTGGCTTATATTATAATCAATGCGTGCTCGGGCCGTAAGGACACGAATTACGCACAAAGATGAATACAAATGCATTAAAAACTATACATTTTACGTAGGTTCATTCATGTTTTCTATCATTTGTGGCCTCATTTCAACACATGAAATCACCAAAAAGCACAATGTTATTTCTAATGGTGTGCACCATTGATTTTATAATATAATCGTTGTCTTTTATTTGCTTGATAACACGAATAACGTTAAAAATTAACAAGCGCATTAAAATAATATTTATGTTTATTCATGTTTTGTATCAAGCTGAAGCATCATTTCGGCACATAAAATCATCAAAAAAATAGAGTTGCTTTAAATGATGTAAAATCTATGAGTTTATATTATAATCATTCCATCTTTGGAGCATGAATTATGCACAAAGATAAATAGAAATGCATTAAAAATTATGGATCTTACGTAAGTTTATTCAAGTTTTCTATCATTTGATGATTCACCCCATCACATAAAATCACCAAAATACACAAAGTTATTTTTAATGATGTCTCCTATTGGTTTATAATATAATCGTCGTGTTCTCACGCCTTTAAAATGAGAATAACGTTCAATCATTAGCACAAATGCCTTAAGATCATATTTCGGTTTAGTCGAGTTTTGTATAATTTGAAGCCTTATTTAAGCACATAAAATCACCAAAATACAAAGAGTTGTTTAAAATGAGGTATTTTATTAGTTTATAATATAATATTTGCGTGCTCGGGCCGTTTGGACATGAATTACGCACGAAGACGAATACAAATGCATTAAAAATTATACTTATTACGCTAGATTATACAAGTTTTCGTCATTCCAAGCCTCATTTCGTCACAAAAAGTCTCCAAAATGCACAAAGCAATTTTGAATGAAGTCTCCTATTGGTTTATAATATAATTGTTGTGCTTTGACGCCTTTATAACATTAGCGGCGTTGAAAGATGAACTCAAATGCATTAAAACTCTATTTCGGTTTATTAAAATTTTGTTTCATTTGAAGCCTCATTTTCAACACATAAAATCATCAAAAAAGAACGAGCCATTTTAAATGACGTACTCCATGGGTTTATGTTATAAGCATTGCGTGCTCGGGTCGTTAGAACACGAATTACACATAGAGATGAACACAAATGTATTAAAACCTATACTTTTTCTGTAGGTTCATTCAAGTTTTCTACCATTCGTGGCCTCATTTCTTCACATAGAATCATCAAAACGCACAAAATTATTTTGAAAGATATCCCCTGTTGGTTTATAATATAATCGTTGTGTTCTCGCGTCTTTATAACAAGAATAGCGTTAAAAGATTAACACAAAGGCATTAAAACTTTATTTCAATTTATTGAAGTTTCGTATCTTTTGAAGCCTCATTTCAACACATAAAATCACCAAAATACAATGAGTTGTTCAAAATGATGTATTTTATTGGTTTATATTATAATCTTTGTGTGTTCGGGCCGTCAGAAAATGAAAGAATACAAACGCATTAAAAATTATACTTCTTGTTAGTTTATTCAAGTTCTTTATCATACCTAGCCTCATTTCATCACGAAAAAACTCTAAAATACACTAAATTATTTTGAATGAAGTCCCCTACTGATTTATATTATAATGGTTGTGGTTTCACGCCTTTATTACATGAATAACGTTGAAAGATTAACACAAATGCATTAAAAGCGTATTTCGGTTTATACAAGTTTTGTATCATTGAAACACTGATTTCAATACATAAAATCACCATAATACAATGAGTTATTTTAAATTATGTACACTATGGGTTTATATTATAATATTTACGTGCTCGGGCCGTTAGGAGACGAATTATGAACAAAGATGAATACTTGCATGCATTAAAAACTATACTTTTTCTTTGGGTTCATTCATGTTTTCTATCATTTGTGGCCTCATGTCTTCATATAAAACCGCTAAAATGCACAAAGTTATTTTTAATGATATCCACTATCGGTTTATAATGTACTCGTTAAGTTCTCACGCCTTTATAACACGAACGTGTCGAAAGAATAACACAAATGCGATAAAACATCATATCGGTTTAATCGAGTTTTATATCATTCGGAGCCTTATTTCAACACATAAAATCACCAAAATACATAGAATTATTTAAAATAGAGTATTCTATGGGTTTAAGTTATAATCTTTGCGTGCTCGAGCCGTTAGGACACGAACTATGCACAATGATTAATACAAATGCATTAACAACTATACATCTTCGATTAGTTTATTCAAATTTTCTATCATTTGAAGCTTCATTTCATGACGTAAAATCACCAAAATGCTCAAATTTATTTCTAATGATGTCCACTATTGATTTTATAATATAATCGTCGTCTTTTATTTGCTTGATAACACGAATAACGTTAAAAATTAACAAGCTTGCATTAAAATAATATTTATGTTTATTCGTGTTTTGTATCAATGAAGCCTCATTTCAGCACATAAAATCACCAAAAAAATATAGTTGCTTTAAATGATGTAAAATCTATGAGTTTATATTATAATCTTTCCATCTTTGGAGCCGTTAGGAGATGAATTACGCACAAAGATGAATACAAATGCCTTGAGAATTATGCATCTTCTATAAGATTATTCAAGTTTTCTATCATTTGAAGCTTCACGCCATCGCATAAAACCACCAAAACAAACAAAGTTATTTTTAATGATGTCTCCTGTCGGTTTATAATATAATCGTCGTGTTCTCACGCCTTTACAATAAGAATAACGTTCAAACATTAACACAAATGCCTTAAAACTATATTTCGGTTTGGTCGAGTTTTGTATAATTTGAAGCCTTATTTCAGCACATAAAATCACCAAAATACAATGAGTTATTCTAAATTACGTACACTATTGGCTTATATTATAATCAATGCGTGCTCGGGCCGTAAGGACACGAATTACGCACAAAGATGAATACAAATGCATTAAAAACTATACATTTTCTGTAGGTTCATTCATGTTTTCTATCATTTGTGGCCTCATTTCAACACATGAAATCACCAAAAAGCACAATGTTATTTCTAATGGTGTGCACCATTGATTTTATAATATAATCGTTGTCTTTTATTTGCTTGATAACACGAATAACGTTAAAAATTAACAAGCTTGCATTAAAATAATATTTATGTTTATTCATGTTTTGTATCAAGCTGAAAGCATCATTTCAGCACATAAAATCATCAAAAAAATAGAGTTGCTTTAAATGATGTAAAATCTATGAGTTTATATTATAATCATTCCATCTTTGGAGCATGAATTATGCACAAAGATAAATAGAAATGCATTAAAAATTATGGATCTTACGTAAGTTTATTCAAGTTTTCTATCATTTGATGATTCACCCCATCACATAAAATCACCAAAATACACAAAGTTATTTTTAATGATGTCTCCTATTGGTTTATAATATAATCGTCGTGTTCTCACGCCTTTAAAATGAGAATAACGTTCAATCATTAGCACAAATGCCTTAAGATCATATTTCGGTTTAGTCGAGTTTTGTATAATTTGAAGCCTTATTTAAGCACATAAAATCACCAAAATACAAAGAGTTGTTTAAAATGAGGTATTTTATTAGTTTATAATATAATATTTGCGTGCTCGGGCCGTTTGGACATGAATTACGCACGAAGACGAATACAAATGCATTAAAAATTATACTTATTACGCTAGATTATACAAGTTTTCGGTCATTCCAAGCCTCATTTCGTCACAAAAAGTCTCCAAAATGCACAAAGCAATTTTGAATGAAGTCTCCTATTGGTTTATAATATAATTGTTGTGCTTTGACGCCTTTATAACATTAGCGGCGTTGAAAGATGAACTCAAATGCATTAAAACTCTATTTCGGTTTATTAAAATTTTGTTTCATTTGAAGCCTCATTTTCAACACATAAAATCATCAAAAAAGAACGAGCCATTTTAAATGACGTACTCCATGGGTTTATGTTATAAGCATTGCGTGCTCGGGTCGTTAGAACACGAATTACACATAGAGATGAACACAAATGTATTAAAACCTATACTTTTTACGTAGGTTCATTCAAGTTTTCTACCATTCGTGGCCTCATTTCTTCACATAGAATCATCAAAACGCACAAAATTATTTTGAAAGATATCCCCTGTTGGTTTATAATATAATCGTTGTGTTCTCGCGTCTTTATAACAAGAATAGCGTTAAAAGATTAACACAAAGGCATTAAAACTTTATTTCAATTTATTGAAGTTTCGTATCTTTTGAAGCCTCATTTCAACACATAAAATCACCAAAATACAATGAGTTGTTCAAAATGATGTATTTTATTGGTTTATATTATAATCTTTGTGTGTTGGTATCGAGAAAATGAAAGAATACAAACGCATTAAAAATTATACTTCTTACATTAGTTTATTCAAGTTCTTTATCATACCTAGCCTCATTTCATCACGAAAAAACTCTAAAATACACTAAATTATTTTGAATGAAGTCCCCTACTGATTTATATTATAATGGTTGTGGTTTCACGCCTTTATTACATGAATAACGTTGAAAGATTAACACAAATGCATTAAAGCGTATTTCGGTTTATACAAGTTTTGTATCATTGAAACTGATTTCAATACATAAAATCACCATAATACAATGAGTTATTTTAAATTATGTACACTATGGGTTTATATTATAATATTTACGTGCTCGGGCCGTTAGGAGACGAATTATGAACAAAGATGAATACTTGCATGCATTAAAAACTATACTTTTTCTTTGGGTTCATTCATGTTTTCTATCATTTGTGGCCTCATGTCTTCATATAAAACCGCTAAAATGCACAAAGTTATTTTTAATGATATCCACTATCGGTTTATAATGTACTCGTTAAGTTCTCACGCCTTTATAACACGAACGGCGTCGAAAGAATAACACAAATGCGATAAAACATCATATCGGTTTAATCGAGTTTTATATCATTCGGAGCCTTATTTCAACACATAAAATCACCAAAATACATAGAATTATTTAAAATAGAGTATTCTATGGGTTTAAGTTATAATCTTTGCGTGCTCGAGCCGTTAGGACACGAACTATGCACAATGATTAATACAAATGCATTAACAACTATACATCTTCGATTAGTTTATTCAAATTTTCTATCATTTGAAGCTTCATTTCATGACGTAAAATCACCAAAATGCTCAAATTTATTTCTAATGATGTCCACTATTGATTTTATAATATAATCGTCGTCTTTTATTTGCTTGATAACACGAATAACGTTAAAAATTAACAAGCTTGCATTAAAATAATATTTATGTTTATTCGTGTTTTGTATCAATGAAGCCTCATTTCAGCACATAAAATCACCAAAAAAATATAGTTGCTTTAAATGATGTAAAATCTATGAGTTTATATTATAATCTTTCCATCTTTGGAGCCGTTAGGAGATGAATTACGCACAAAGATGAATACAAATGCCTTGAGAATTATGCATCTTCTATAAGATTATTCAAGTTTTCTATCATTTGAAGCTTCACGCCATCGCATAAAACCACCAAAACAAACAAAGTTATTTTTAATGATGTCTCTGTCGGTTTATAATATAATCGTCGTGTTCTCACGCCTTTACAATAAGAATAACGTTCAAACATTAACACAAATGCCTTAAAACTATATTTCGGTTTGGTCGAGTTTTGTATAATTTGAAGCCTTATTTCAGCACATAAAATCACCAAAATACAATGAGTTATTCTAAATTACGTACACTATTGGCTTATATTATAATCAATGCGTGCTCGGGCGTAAGGACACGAATTACGCACAAAGATGAATACAAATGCATTAAAAACTATACATTTTACGTAGGTTCATTCATGTTTTCTATCATTTGTGGCCTCATTTCAACACATGAAATCACCAAAAAGCACAATGTTATTTCTAATGGTGTGCACCATTGATTTTATAATATAATCGTTGTCTTTTATTTGCTTGATAACACGAATAACGTTAAAAATTAACAAGCGCATTAAAATAATATTTATGTTTATTCATGTTTTGTATCAAGCTGAAGCATCATTTCAAAGCACATAAAATCATCAAAAAAATAGAGTTGCTTTAAATGATGTAAAATCTATGAGTTTATATTATAATCATTCCATCTTTGGAGCATGAATTATGCACAAAGATAAATAGAAATGCATTAAAAATTATGGATCTTACGTAAGTTTATTCAAGTTTTCTATCATTTGATGATTCACCCCATCACATAAAATCACCAAAATACACAAAGTTATTTTTAATGATGTCTCCTATTGGTTTATAATATAATCGTCGTGTTCTCACGCCTTTAAAATGAGAATAACGTTCAATCATTAGCACAAATGCCTTAAGATCATATTTCGGTTTAGTCGAGTTTTGTATAATTTGAAGCCTTATTTAAGCACATAAAATCACCAAAATACAAAGAGTTGTTTAAAATGAGGTATTTTATTAGTTTATAATATAATATTTGCGTGCTCGGGCCGTTTGGACATGAATTACGCACGAAGACGAATACAAATGCATTAAAAATTATACTTATTACGCTAGATTATACAAGTTTTCGTCATTCCAAGCCTCATTTCGTCACAAAAAGTCTCCAAAATGCACAAAGCAATTTTGAATGAAGTCTCCTATTGGTTTATAATATAATTGTTGTGCTTTGACGCCTTT
This sequence comes from Schoenoplectus tabernaemontani, assembly GCA_037127355.1. NCBI lineage: Eukaryota > Viridiplantae > Streptophyta > Magnoliopsida > Poales > Cyperaceae > Schoenoplectus > Schoenoplectus tabernaemontani. Next base: position 19,517,601 of record CM073748.1, on the reverse strand, counting down.
ATAACATTAGCGGCGTTGAAAGATGAACTCAAATGCATTAAAACTCTATTTCGGTTTATTAAAATTTTGTTTCATTTGAAGCCTCATTTTCAACACATAAAATCATCAAAAAAGAACGAGCCATTTTAAATGACGTACTCCATGGGTTTATGTTATAAGCATTGCGTGCTCGGGTCGTTAGAACACGAATTACACATAGAGATGAACACAAATGTATTAAAACCTATACTTTTACGTAGGTTCATTCAAGTTTTCTACCATTCGTGGCCTCATTTCTTCACATAGAATCATCAAAACGCACAAAATTATTTTGAAAGATATCCCCTGTTGGTTTATAATATAATCGTTGTGTTCTCGCGTCTTTATAACAAGAATAGCGTTAAAAGATTAACACAAAGGCATTAAAACTTTATTTCAATTTATTGAAGTTTCGTATCTTTTGAAGCCTCATTTCAACACATAAAATCACCAAAATACAATGAGTTGTTCAAAATGATGTATTTTATTGGTTTATATTATAATCTTTGTGTGTTCGGGATCGAGAAAATGAAAGAATACAAACGCATTAAAAATTATACTTCTTACATTAGTTTATTCAAGTTCTTTATCATACCTAGCCTCATTTCATCACGAAAAAACTCTAAAATACACTAAATTATTTTGAATGAAGTCCCCTACTGATTTATATTATAATGGTTGTGGTTTCACGCCTTTATTACATGAATAACGTTGAAAGATTAACACAAATGCATTAAAAGCGTATTTCGGTTTATACAAGTTTTGTATCATTGAAACCGATTTCAATACATAAAATCACCATAATACAATGAGTTATTTTAAATTATGTACACTATGGGTTTATATTATAATATTTACGTGCTCGGGCCGTTAGGAGACGAATTATGAACAAAGATGAATACTTGCATGCATTAAAAACTATACTTTTTCTTTGGGTTCATTCATGTTTTCTATCATTTGTGGCCTCATGTCTTCATATAAAACCGCTAAAATGCACAAAGTTATTTTTAATGATATCCACTATCGGTTTATAATGTACTCGTTAAGTTCTCACGCCTTTATAACACGAACAGTGGCGTCGAAAGAATAACACAAATGCGATAAAACATCATATCGGTTTAATCGAGTTTTATATCATTCGGAGCCTTATTTCAACACATAAAATCACCAAAATACATAGAATTATTTAAAATAGAGTATTCTATGGGTTTAAGTTATAATCTTTGCGTGCTCGAGCCGTTAGGACACGAACTATGCACAATGATTAATACAAATGCATTAACAACTATACATCTTCGATTAGTTTATTCAAATTTTCTATCATTTGAAGCTTCATTTCATGACGTAAAATCACCAAAATGCTCAAATTTATTTCTAATGATGTCCACTATTGATTTTATAATATAATCGTCGTCTTTTATTTGCTTGATAACACGAATAACGTTAAAAATTAACAAGCTGCATTAAAATAATATTTATGTTTATTCGTGTTTTGTATCAATGAAGCCTCATTTCGACACATAAAATCACCAAAAAAATATAGTTGCTTTAAATGATGTAAAATCTATGAGTTTATATTATAATCTTTCCATCTTTGGGCCGTTAGGAGATGAATTACGCACAAAGATGAATACAAATGCCTTGAGAATTATGCATCTTCTATAAGATTATTCAAGTTTTCTATCATTTGAAGCTTCACGCCATCGCATAAAACCACCAAAACAAACAAAGTTATTTTTAATGATGTCTCTGTCGGTTTATAATATAATCGTCGTGTTCTCACGCCTTTACAATAAGAATAACGTTCAAACATTAACACAAATGCCTTAAAACTATATTTCGGTTTGGTCGAGTTTTGTATAATTTGAAGCCTTATTTCAGCACATAAAATCACCAAAATACAATGAGTTATTCTAAATTACGTACACTATTGGCTTATATTATAATCAATGCGTGCTCGGGCCGTAAGGACACGAATTACGCACAAAGATGAATACAAATGCATTAAAAACTATACATTTTACTGTAGGTTCATTCATGTTTTCTATCATTTGTGGCCTCATTTCAACACATGAAATCACCAAAAAGCACAATGTTATTTCTAATGGTGTGCACCATTGATTTTATAATATAATCGTTGTCTTTTATTTGCTTGATAACACGAATAACGTTAAAAATTAACAAGCTTTGCATTAAAATAATATTTATGTTTATTCATGTTTTGTATCAATGAAGCATCATTTCAGCACATAAAATCATCAAAAAAATAGAGTTGCTTTAAATGATGTAAAATCTATGAGTTTATATTATAATCATTCCATCTTTGGAGCATGAATTATGCACAAAGATAAATAGAAATGCATTAAAAATTATGGATCTTACGTAAGTTTATTCAAGTTTTCTATCATTTGATGATTCACCCCATCACATAAAATCACCAAAATACACAAAGTTATTTTTAATGATGTCTCCTATTGGTTTATAATATAATCGTCGTGTTCTCACGCCTTTAAAATGAGAATAACGTTCAATCATTAGCACAAATGCCTTAAGATCATATTTCGGTTTAGTCGAGTTTTGTATAATTTGAAGCCTTATTTAAGCACATAAAATCACCAAAATACAAAGAGTTGTTTAAAATGAGGTATTTTATTAGTTTATAATATAATATTTGCGTGCTCGGGCCGTTTGGACATGAATTACGCACGAAGACGAATACAAATGCATTAAAAATTATACTTATTACTTAGATTATACAAGTTTTCGTCATTCCAAGCCTCATTTCGTCACAAAAAGTCTCCAAAATGCACAAAGCAATTTTGAATGAAGTCTCCTATTGGTTTATAATATAATTGTTGTGCTTTGACGCCTTTATAACATTAGCGGCGTTGAAAGATGAACTCAAATGCATTAAAACTCTATTTCGGTTTATTAAAATTTTGTTTCATTTGAAGCCTCATTTTCAACACATAAAATCATCAAAAAAGAACGAGCCATTTTAAATGACGTACTCCATGGGTTTATGTTATAAGCATTGCGTGCTCGGGTCGTTAGAACACGAATTACACATAGAGATGAACACAAATGTATTAAAACCTATACTTTTTACGTAGGTTCATTCAAGTTTTCTACCATTCGTGGCCTCATTTCTTCACATAGAATCATCAAAACGCACAAAATTATTTTGAAAGATATCCCCTGTTGGTTTATAATATAATCGTTGTGTTCTCGCGTCTTTATAACAAGAATAGCGTTAAAAGATTAACACAAAGGCATTAAAACTTTATTTCAATTTATTGAAGTTTCGTATCTTTTGAAGCCTCATTTCAACACATAAAATCACCAAAATACAATGAGTTGTTCAAAATGATGTATTTTATTGGTTTATATTATAATCTTTGTGTGTTCGGAAGTAGTCGAGAAAATGAAAGAATACAAACGCATTAAAAATTATACTTCTTACATTTAGTTTATTCAAGTTCTTTATCATACCTAGCCTCATTTCATCACGAAAAAACTCTAAAATACACTAAATTATTTTGAATGAAGTCCCCTACTGATTTATATTATAATGGTTGTGGTTTCACGCCTTTATTACATGAATAACGTTGAAAGATTAACACAAATGCATTAAAAGCGTATTTCGGTTTATACAAGTTTTGTATCATTGAAACTGATTTCAATACATAAAATCACCATAATACAATGAGTTATTTTAAATTATGTACACTATGGGTTTATATTATAATATTTACGTGCTCGGGCCGTTAGGAGACGAATTATGAACAAAGATGAATACTTGCATGCATTAAAAACTATACTTTTTCTTTGGGTTCATTCATGTTTTCTATCATTTGTGGCCTCATGTCTTCATATAAAACCGCTAAAATGCACAAAGTTATTTTTAATGATATCCACTATCGGTTTATAATGTACTCGTTAAGTTCTCACGCCTTTATAACACGAACGGCGTCGAAAGAATAACACAAATGCGATAAAACATCATATCGGTTTAATCGAGTTTTATATCATTCGGAGCCTTATTTCAACACATAAAATCACCAAAATACATAGAATTATTTAAAATAGAGTATTCTATGGGTTTAAGTTATAATCTTTGCGTGCTCGAGCCGTTAGGACACGAACTATGCACAATGATTAATACAAATGCATTAACAACTATACATCTTCGATTAGTTTATTCAAATTTTCTATCATTTGAAGCTTCATTTCATGACGTAAAATCACCAAAATGCTCAAATTTATTTCTAATGATGTCCACTATTGATTTTATAATATAATCGTCGTCTTTTATTTGCTTGATAACACGAATAACGTTAAAAATTAACAAGCGCATTAAAATAATATTTATGTTTATTCGTGTTTTGTATCAATGAAGCCTCATTTCAACACATAAAATCACCAAAAAAATATAGTTGCTTTAAATGATGTAAAATCTATGAGTTTATATTATAATCTTTCCATCTTTGGAGTAGTTAGGAGATGAATTACGCACAAAGATGAATACAAATGCCTTGAGAATTATGCATCTTCTATAAGATTATTCAAGTTTTCTATCATTTGAAGCTTCACGCCATCGCATAAAACCACCAAAACAAACAAAGTTATTTTTAATGATGTCTCCTGTCGGTTTATAATATAATCGTCGTGTTCTCACGCCTTTACAATAAGAATAACGTTCAAACATTAACACAAATGCCTTAAAACTATATTTCGGTTTGGTCGAGTTTTGTATAATTTGAAGCCTTATTTCAGCACATAAAATCACCAAAATACAATGAGTTATTCTAAATTACGTACACTATTGGCTTATATTATAATCAATGCGTGCTCGGTAAGGAAGGACACGAATTACGCACAAAGATGAATACAAATGCATTAAAAACTATACATTTTCTGTAGGTTCATTCATGTTTTCTATCATTTGTGGCCTCATTTCAACACATGAAATCACCAAAAAGCACAATGTTATTTCTAATGGTGTGCACCATTGATTTTATAATATAATCGTTGTCTTTTATTTGCTTGATAACACGAATAACGTTAAAAATTAACAAGCGCATTAAAATAATATTTATGTTTATTCATGTTTTGTATCAATGAAGCATCATTTCAGCACATAAAATCATCAAAAAAATAGAGTTGCTTTAAATGATGTAAAATCTATGAGTTTATATTATAATCATTCCATCTTTGGAGCATGAATTATGCACAAAGATAAATAGAAATGCATTAAAAATTATGGATCTTACGTAAGTTTATTCAAGTTTTCTATCATTTGATGATTCACCCCATCACATAAAATCACCAAAATACACAAAGTTATTTTTAATGATGTCTCCTATTGGTTTATAATATAATCGTCGTGTTCTCACGCCTTTAAAATGAGAATAACGTTCAATCATTAGCACAAATGCCTTAAGATCATATTTCGGTTTAGTCGAGTTTTGTATAATTTGAAGCCTTATTTAAGCACATAAAATCACCAAAATACAAAGAGTTGTTTAAAATGAGGTATTTTATTAGTTTATAATATAATATTTGCGTGCTCGGGCCGTTTGGACATGAATTACGCACGAAGACGAATACAAATGCATTAAAAATTATACTTATTACTGCTAGATTATACAAGTTTTCAGTCATTCCAAGCCTCATTTCGTCACAAAAAGTCTCCAAAATGCACAAAGCAATTTTGAATGAAGTCTCCTATTGGTTTATAATATAATTGTTGTGCTTTGACGCCTTTATAACATTAGCGGCGTTGAAAGATGAACTCAAATGCATTAAAACTCTATTTCGGTTTATTAAAATTTTGTTTCATTTGAAGCCTCATTTTCAACACATAAAATCATCAAAAAAGAACGAGCCATTTTAAATGACGTACTCCATGGGTTTATGTTATAAGCATTGCGTGCTCGGGTCGTTAGAACACGAATTACACATAGAGATGAACACAAATGTATTAAAACCTATACTTTTTACGTAGGTTCATTCAAGTTTTCTACCATTCGTGGCCTCATTTCTTCACATAGAATCATCAAAACGCACAAAATTATTTTGAAAGATATCCCCTGTTGGTTTATAATATAATCGTTGTGTTCTCGCGTCTTTATAACAAGAATAGCGTTAAAAGATTAACACAAAGGCATTAAAACTTTATTTCAATTTATTGAAGTTTCGTATCTTTTGAAGCCTCATTTCAACACATAAAATCACCAAAATACAATGAGTTGTTCAAAATGATGTATTTTATTGGTTTATATTATAATCTTTGTGTGTTCGGGCCGTGATCGAGAAAATGAAAGAATACAAACGCATTAAAAATTATACTTCTTCATTTAGTTTATTCAAGTTCTTTATCATACCTAGCCTCATTTCATCACGAAAAAACTCTAAAATACACTAAATTATTTTGAATGAAGTCCCCTACTGATTTATATTATAATGGTTGTGGTTTCACGCCTTTATTACATGAATAACGTTGAAAGATTAACACAAATGCATTAAAAGCGTATTTCGGTTTATACAAGTTTTGTATCATTGAAACCTGATTTCAATACATAAAATCACCATAATACAATGAGTTATTTTAAATTATGTACACTATGGGTTTATATTATAATATTTACGTGCTCGGGCCGTTAGGAGACGAATTATGAACAAAGATGAATACTTGCATGCATTAAAAACTATACTTTTTCTTTGGGTTCATTCATGTTTTCTATCATTTGTGGCCTCATGTCTTCATATAAAACCGCTAAAATGCACAAAGTTATTTTTAATGATATCCACTATCGGTTTATAATGTACTCGTTAAGTTCTCACGCCTTTATAACACGAACGAGCGTCGAAAGAATAACACAAATGCGATAAAACATCATATCGGTTTAATCGAGTTTTATATCATTCGGAGCCTTATTTCAACACATAAAATCACCAAAATACATAGAATTATTTAAAATAGAGTATTCTATGGGTTTAAGTTATAATCTTTGCGTGCTCGAGCCGTTAGGACACGAACTATGCACAATGATTAATACAAATGCATTAACAACTATACATCTTGATTAGTTTATTCAAATTTTCTATCATTTGAAGCTTCATTTCATGACGTAAAATCACCAAAATGCTCAAATTTATTTCTAATGATGTCCACTATTGATTTTATAATATAATCGTCGTCTTTTATTTGCTTGATAACACGAATAACGTTAAAAATTAACAAGCGCATTAAAATAATATTTATGTTTATTCGTGTTTTGTATCAATTGAAGCCTCATTTCAGACACATAAAATCACCAAAAAAATATAGTTGCTTTAAATGATGTAAAATCTATGAGTTTATATTATAATCTTTCCATCTTTGGAGCCGTTAGGAGATGAATTACGCACAAAGATGAATACAAATGCCTTGAGAATTATGCATCTTCTATAAGATTATTCAAGTTTTCTATCATTTGAAGCTTCACGCCATCGCATAAAACCACCAAAACAAACAAAGTTATTTTTAATGATGTCTCTGTCGGTTTATAATATAATCGTCGTGTTCTCACGCCTTTACAATAAGAATAACGTTCAAACATTAACACAAATGCCTTAAAACTATATTTCGGTTTGGTCGAGTTTTGTATAATTTGAAGCCTTATTTCAGCACATAAAATCACCAAAATACAATGAGTTATTCTAAATTACGTACACTATTGGCTTATATTATAATCAATGCGTGCTCGGGCCGTAAGGACACGAATTACGCACAAAGATGAATACAAATGCATTAAAAACTATACATTTTACGTAGGTTCATTCATGTTTTCTATCATTTGTGGCCTCATTTCAACACATGAAATCACCAAAAAGCACAATGTTATTTCTAATGGTGTGCACCATTGATTTTATAATATAATCGTTGTCTTTTATTTGCTTGATAACACGAATAACGTTAAAAATTAACAAGCGCATTAAAATAATATTTATGTTTATTCATGTTTTGTATCAAGCTGAAGCATCATTTCAAAGACACATAAAATCATCAAAAAAATAGAGTTGCTTTAAATGATGTAAAATCTATGAGTTTATATTATAATCATTCCATCTTTGGAGCATGAATTATGCACAAAGATAAATAGAAATGCATTAAAAATTATGGATCTTACGTAAGTTTATTCAAGTTTTCTATCATTTGATGATTCACCCCATCACATAAAATCACCAAAATACACAAAGTTATTTTTAATGATGTCTCCTATTGGTTTATAATATAATCGTCGTGTTCTCACGCCTTTAAAATGAGAATAACGTTCAATCATTAGCACAAATGCCTTAAGATCATATTTCGGTTTAGTCGAGTTTTGTATAATTTGAAGCCTTATTTAAGCACATAAAATCACCAAAATACAAAGAGTTGTTTAAAATGAGGTATTTTATTAGTTTATAATATAATATTTGCGTGCTCGGGCCGTTTGGACATGAATTACGCACGAAGACGAATACAAATGCATTAAAAATTATACTTATTCTGCTAGATTATACAAGTTTTCGGTCATTCCAAGCCTCATTTCGTCACAAAAAGTCTCCAAAATGCACAAAGCAATTTTGAATGAAGTCTCCTATTGGTTTATAATATAATTGTTGTGCTTTGACGCCTTTATAACATTAGCGGCGTTGAAAGATGAACTCAAATGCATTAAAACTCTATTTCGGTTTATTAAAATTTTGTTTCATTTGAAGCCTCATTTTCAACACATAAAATCATCAAAAAAGAACGAGCCATTTTAAATGACGTACTCCATGGGTTTATGTTATAAGCATTGCGTGCTCGGGTCGTTAGAACACGAATTACACATAGAGATGAACACAAATGTATTAAAACCTATACTTTTTACGTAGGTTCATTCAAGTTTTCTACCATTCGTGGCCTCATTTCTTCACATAGAATCATCAAAACGCACAAAATTATTTTGAAAGATATCCCCTGTTGGTTTATAATATAATCGTTGTGTTCTCGCGTCTTTATAACAAGAATAGCGTTAAAAGATTAACACAAAGGCATTAAAACTTTATTTCAATTTATTGAAGTTTCGTATCTTTTGAAGCCTCATTTCAACACATAAAATCACCAAAATACAATGAGTTGTTCAAAATGATGTATTTTATTGGTTTATATTATAATCTTTGTGTGTTCGGGTGATCGAGAAAATGAAAGAATACAAACGCATTAAAAATTATACTTCTTACATTAGTTTATTCAAGTTCTTTATCATACCTAGCCTCATTTCATCACGAAAAAACTCTAAAATACACTAAATTATTTTGAATGAAGTCCCCTACTGATTTATATTATAATGGTTGTGGTTTCACGCCTTTATTACATGAATAACGTTGAAAGATTAACACAAATGCATTAAAAGCGTATTTCGGTTTATACAAGTTTTGTATCATTGAAACTGATTTCAATACATAAAATCACCATAATACAATGAGTTATTTTAAATTATGTACACTATGGGTTTATATTATAATATTTACGTGCTCGGGCCGTTAGGAGACGAATTATGAACAAAGATGAATACTTGCATGCATTAAAAACTATACTTTTTCTTTGGGTTCATTCATGTTTTCTATCATTTGTGGCCTCATGTCTTCATATAAAACCGCTAAAATGCACAAAGTTATTTTTAATGATATCCACTATCGGTTTATAATGTACTCGTTAAGTTCTCACGCCTTTATAACACGAACGTAATCGAAAGAATAACACAAATGCGATAAAACATCATATCGGTTTAATCGAGTTTTATATCATTCGAGCCTTATTTCAACACATAAAATCACCAAAATACATAGAATTATTTAAAATAGAGTATTCTATGGGTTTAAGTTATAATCTTTGCGTGCTCGAGCCGTTAGGACACGAACTATGCACAATGATTAATACAAATGCATTAACAACTATACATCTTCGATTAGTTTATTCAAATTTTCTATCATTTGAAGCTTCATTTCATGACGTAAAATCACCAAAATGCTCAAATTTATTTCTAATGATGTCCACTATTGATTTTATAATATAATCGTCGTCTTTTATTGCTTGATAACACGAATAACGTTAAAAATTAACAACTGCATTAAAATAATATTTATGTTTATTCGTGTTTTGTATCAATGAAGCCTCATTTCAAAGACATAAAATCACCAAAAAAATATAGTTGCTTTAAATGATGTAAAATCTATGAGTTTATATTATAATCTTTCCATCTTTGGAGCCGTTAGGAGATGAATTACGCACAAAGATGAATACAAATGCCTTGAGAATTATGCATCTTCTATAAGATTATTCAAGTTTTCTATCATTTGAAGCTTCACGCCATCGCATAAAACCACCAAAACAAACAAAGTTATTTTTAATGATGTCTCCTGTCGGTTTATAATATAATCGTCGTGTTCTCACGCCTTTACAATAAGAATAACGTTCAAACATTAACACAAATGCCTTAAAACTATATTTCGGTTTGGTCGAGTTTTGTATAATTTGAAGCCTTATTTCAACACATAAAATCACCAAAATACAATGAGTTATTCTAAATTACGTACACTATTGGCTTATATTATAATCAATGCATGCTCGGTAGTAAGGACACGAATTACGCACAAAGATGAATACAAATGCATTAAAAACTATACATTTTCTGTAGGTTCATTCATGTTTTCTATCATTTGTGGCCTCATTTCAACACATGAAATCACCAAAAAGCACAATGTTATTTCTAATGGTGTGCACCATTGATTTTATAATATAATCGTTGTCTTTTATTTGCTTGATAACACGAATAACGTTAAAAATTAACAAGCGCATTAAAATAATATTTATGTTTATTCATGTTTTGTATCAATCAAGCATCATTTCAAACACATAAAATCATCAAAAAAATAGAGTTGCTTTAAATGATGTAAAATCTATGAGTTTATATTATAATCATTCCATGCTTTGGAGCATGAATTATGCACAAAGATAAATAGAAATGCATTAAAAATTATGGATCTTACTGTAAGTTTATTCAAGTTTTCTATCATTTGATGATTCACCCCATCACATAAAATCACCAAAATACACAAAGTTATTTTTAATGATGTCTCCTATTGGTTTATAATATAATCGTCGTGTTCTCACGCCTTTAAAATGAGAATAACGTTCAATCATTAGCACAAATGCCTTAAGATCATATTTCGGTTTAGTCGAGTTTTGTATAATTTGAAGCCTTATTTAAGCACATAAAATCACCAAAATACAAAGAGTTGTTTAAAATGAGGTATTTTATTAGTTTATAATATAATATTTGCGTGCTCGGGCCGTTTGGACATGAATTACGCACGAAGACGAATACAAATGCATTAAAAATTATACTTATTCTCGCTAGATTATACAAGTTTTCGGTCATTCCAAGCCTCATTTCGTCACAAAAAAGTCTCCAAAATGCACAAAGCAATTTTGAATGAAGTCTCCTATTGGTTTATAATATAATTGTTGTGCTTTGACGCCTTTATAACATTAGCGGCGTTGAAAGATGAACTCAAATGCATTAAAACTCTATTTCGAGTTTATTAAAATTTTGTTTCATTTGAAGCCTCATTTTCAACACATAAAATCATCAAAAAAGAACGAGCCATTTTAAATGACGTACTCCATGGGTTTATGTTATAAGCATTGCGTGCTCGGGTCGTTAGAACACGAATCACACATAGAGATGAACACAAATGTATTAAAACCTATACTTTTTCTCGTAGGTTCATTCAAGTTTTCTACCATTCGTGGCCTCATTTCTTCACATAGAATCATCAAAACGCACAAAATTATTTTGAAAGATATCCCCTGTTGGTTTATAATATAATCGTTGTGTTCTCGCGTCTTTATAACAAGAATAGCGTTAAAAGATTAACACAAAGGCATTAAAACTTTATTTCAATTTATTGAAGTTTCGTATCTTTTGAAGCCTCATTTCAACACATAAAATCACCAAAATACAATGAGTTGTTCAAAATGATGTATTTTATTGGTTTATATTATAATCTTTGTGTGTTCGGTAAGTCGATCGTAAAAATGAAAGAATACAAACGCATTAAAAATTATACTTCTTCTGTTAGTTTATTCAAGTTCTTTATCATACCTAGCCTCATTTCATCACGAAAAACTCTAAAATACACTAAATTATTTTGAATGAAGTCCCCTACTGATTTATATTATAATGGTTGTGGTTTCACGCCTTTATTACATGAATAACGTTGAAAGATTAACACAAATGCATTAAAAGCGTATTTCGGTTTATACAAGTTTTGTATCATTGAAACCGATTTCAATACATAAAATCACCATAATACAATGAGTTATTTTAAATTATGTACACTATGGGTTTATATTATAATATTTACGTGCTCGGGCCGTTAGGAGACGAATTATGAACAAAGATGAATACTTGTATGCATTAAAAACTATACTTTTTCTTTGGGTTCATTCATGTTTTCTATCATTTGTGGACTCATTTCAACACATGAAATCATCAAAAAGCACAATGTTATTTCTAATGGTGTGCACCATTGATTTTATAATATAATCGTTGTCTTTTCGCTGCTTGATACACGAATAACGTTAAAAATTAACAAGCGCATTAAAATAATATTTATGTTTATTTATGTTTTGTATCAATGAAGCATCATTTCAGCACAAAAAATCATCAAAAAAATAGAGTTGCTTTAAATGATGTAAAATCTATGAGTTTATATTATAATTTTTTCATGCTGGAGCATAAATTATGCACAAAGATAAATATAAATGCATTAAAAATTATGTATCTTCTGTAAGTTTATTCAAGTTTTCTATCATTTGATGCTTCATCCCATCACTTAACATCACTAAAATACACAAAGTTATTTTTAATGATGTTTTCTATTTGTTTATAATATAATCGCCGTGTTCTCAAGACTTTAAAATGAGAATTACGTTCAATCATTAACACAAATGCCGTAAAATTATATTTCACTTTAGTCGAGTTTTGTATAATTTAAAGCCTTATTTCAGCACATAAATTCACGAAAATACAAAGAGTTATTTAAAATGATGTATTTTATTAGTTTATAAAATGATATTTGCGTGTTCGGGCCGTTTGGATAGAATTACGCACGAAGACGAATACAAATGCATTAAAAATGATACTTATTATGCTAGTTTATTTTGGTTTTCAGTCATTCCACCAAGCCTCATTTCGTCACAAAAATTCTCCAAAATGCACAAAGTAATTTTGAATGAAGATTAATACAAATGCATTAAAACTCTATTTTTGTCTATTCAAATTTTGTTTCATTTGAGGCCTCATTTTCGACACATAAAATCATCGAAATAGAACGAGCCATTTTAAATGACGTACTCCATGGGTTTGTATTATAAGCATTGCTTGCTCGGGTCGTTAGAACACAAGAGATGAACACAAATGCATTAAAAACTATACTTTTTCTGTAGATTCATTCAAATTTTCTACCATTCATGGCCTCATTTCTTCACATAGAATCATCAAAACGCATAAAATAAATTTGAATGATATCCCCTATTGGTTTATAATATAATCGTTGTGTTCTCGCGTCTTTATAACAAGAATAGCGTTAAAAGATTAACACAAAGACATTAAAATTTTATTTCAATTTATTTAAGTTTCATATCTTTTGAATCCTCATTTCAACACATAAAATCACCAAAATACAATGAGTTATTCAAAATGATGTAATTTATTGGTTTATATTATAATCTTTGTGTTCTCGGGCCGTTAGAAAATGAACTACGCACAAAGAAAAATACAAACGCATTAAAAATTATACTTTTTTTGTTAGTTTATTCAAATTCTTTATCATACATAGCCTCATTTCCCCTACTAATTTATAATATAATGGTTATGGTTTCACGCCTTTATTACATGAATAACGTTGAAAGATTAACACAAATGTATTAAAACTGTATTTCAGTTTATACAAGTTTTGTATCATTGAAACCTGATTTCAACACATAAAATCATCAGAATATAATGAGTTATTTTAAATTATGTACACTATGGGTTTATATTATAATATTTACGTGCTCGAGCCGTTAGGACCCGAATTACGAACAAAGATGAATACAAATGCATTAAAAACTATACTTTTTCTTTAGGTTCATTCATGTTTTCTATCATTTGTGGCCTCATTTCTTCACATAAAATCGCTAAAATACACAAAATTATTTTTTAATGATATCCACTATCGGTTTATAATGTACTCGCTAAGTTCTCACGCCTTTATAACACGAACAACGTCGAAATAATAACACAAATGCGATAAAATAATATATTATTTAATCTAGTTTTATATCATTCGGAGTCTTATTTCAACACATAAAATCTCCAAAATACATAGAATTATTTAAAATAGAGTATTCTACGAGTTTAAGTTATAATATTTACGTGCTTTAGCCATTAGGACACGAATTATGCACAATGATTAATGCAAATACATTAACAACTACACATCTTCTGTTAGTTTATTCAAATTTTCTATCATTTGAAACTTCATTTCATGACGTAAAATCACAAAAATGCACAATATTATTTCTAATGATGTCCACTATTAATTTTATAGTATAATCATTATTTTTTCGAAGCTTGATAACACGAATAACGTTAAAAATTAACAACTGCATTAAAATAATATTTCTGTTTATTCGAGTTTTGTATTATCTGAAGCCTCATTTCAGCACATAAAATCACCGAAATAAATATAGTTGCTTTAAATGATATAATCTATGTGTTTATATTATATTATTTACATGCTCGAGCCGTTAGGAGATGAATTACGCACAAATATGAATATAAATGCCTTGAAAATTATGCATCTTTTGTAAGATTATTCAAATTTTCTATCATTTGAAGCTTCACGCTATCGCATAAAATTATCAAAATAAACAAAGTTATTTTTAATGATTTCTATTATCGTTTGATAGTCCATCAAACTCCGTTAAGTTGAAACACAATTCACATGGTACTAACCCTCTGCAACACAATTCACATGGTACTAAACGATGCAATAAATCCGGGACTAAAAAGCACCAAAGGCCACGTTTCTGATGGGTCCCATTCCCTCAGGTGCGGCCTCTAGGAGCTTGATACATCAGCACTCAAGGTATTATGATTTTCTATGCATTCTTCGGTATTTACTCTGTGCAGTAGTCACAAGTTACAGAGAGAAATTATATATACTCACGCATTGACGCAGATACGCTTGGGCGTTGGAAGACATCTTTTGACTTTATGCATGGCGTCAAAACTCAAACTTCGATCCAACTTTCAGAAGTATACAACCCGGATATACACACTGTTGGATCATGATTGATCGGTTCGGATTTCCTACCATAAGGAAACTACGTATCTATACTATGATATAAAGCAACTAATTTGTCCATTTTTTTATCATTTTCTTCAATTTTTTATATCCCAAAATCCCTCTCATCTAATGATTTACATTAATTTTAACTAATCAGACGAACACGATAGCGTCCATTATTTTATATTCCTCTCCATTTCTTTGCCATATAGGAGGAAGAGAATTAAAGGTTGAGAGAAATCACGCGAGATTATATCTGATATAGCATATGTAATTGATCTTTTTCATATTAGAATGAAGGACATATTATCATGTGATATTTTTTTATATCTAAATAAAAAATTCACTACGACACACGGATACACAGCTAGGGTGCATTTGGCACTTAGAAGAATAGCAAAAAATTAGAATAGAACAACTATTCCAATGAATTAGTTTGCCAAATGAATTTTAGACTAAGTTGAAGAGTGCGGGAGAGTGCTAATTCGGTATACCAAGTTATAAGTGATATACCTGGATTAGCTCTCGTCGAATAGCGATTATTATTTGATTATGTTATATTATATTATTATATTATGATTATAATTTTTTAATATACTATTATTATGATTTATTATTATTATATTAATATTATGATGATTATTTATTTTATTATTATAATAATAATAATAATTATTATTATTTTTATATTAACATCACTCTTAGTATTATTATTATTATATGATTAATTTTATTATTATTTATTATTATTATATTATAATAATTATGATTTTAGTATTATATTAGTACATTATGATTATAAATATTATTATATTATTATGATTATGATTATGATTATTTATTATTTTATTTTTATATTATTATGATTATGAATATGATTATTATTACTTAATAATATTATTTTTTATGATTATATTATGTTATATTATATTATTATATTATGATTATACCTATGATTATATTATAATTATATTATTATGATTATATTATTAGAATTATTATTTATTATTTGTTTACCCCTGAAAGGTCGAAAGAAGAAACACAAGAGAAAAGCCAAGATCAAACCCTGAGAGCTGAAGCAGTACAATCCATGTACAATAAGAACTGTGTCAATGCCAAATCAGTATTTTGATACAGCCAATCACAAGAAATTTTAATGTGATTTTGCTTTCAAGGCCGACCAGATGCCAATGTTGGAAACACCTGATCAAACCAAGATTTGTGTTAACTGTTGACAAGTAATCAACTGTTGGCCAAATCACCTTCATGAACATGGATTGAAAGTCAACTTCAGAAGACTGATCAGATGCTAATGTTATAAACATCTGATCAAGTCTAGATTTGTATCAATTATTGACATGTAATCAACTATTGATCGAATCAAACCCTAATAAGCATCAATACAAGTCTAATCGGTGTTTAATTATGGTGGTTTTTGCAAGAGAATTTTATGTGGCAGAGACACTGTACAACTGATAAATTGGGATTAATTGAGAAGAAAATATGGTTTTCTGAGCAAAGAAATTTTTAGTACAAAGATACAGGGGTAAAATGGGAATTAAAAAATATAGAGGTGATCATCATGAATTTAGAGAATTTTGGTGAAAATTTCATGATTTTTGGATGAAGGGATCTATTAAAATCAATTGGAGAAAGAAAATCAGATCAATCCAAAGGCTGAGATTTAATCAAGGGGTTTTTAAGGGTGCAACTTGGGGCAAGAAACTTAACTGAGTGCAAACTGGGGCTGCTAAAAAAAAGAGAGGCTGTTTTGGCGTTGGAGAAAAAGAATTTGAAGAGGAGAAGTCGAGTAAAACTGGTGCACCATTATTATCTCTCATTAAATATGACGTGTGGGGTCGAACCATGTGTGCCAAGCCCACCCAATCTACGCCACTTCTTTCCTTCATTTCTTTCACTGAAAACGGGCCCCACAGAGTCAGAAATCCCATCTCTCCTTGCTGGTGCAAATTATTCTGCTGCTGACCCGATTTTGGACATAATTCAATCGGAAAAATGGAAAAGAGGTCAAACGGTGGTGAAAAATTATAAATAATATACCGTTGGAAAGCCCTCGGTGTGGAGAACACACTAGAATAATTTATTTTTGGTTTAGTGTGCTATAATTCACTCGCATCCAAGGGGAAGGGATTCAGGCATATAATTCAATCGGATGATTTGGCGTGTAATTGGACAAATTGGCGGTTTAGGGAGGCTCAAGTGGGTCCCACGATTCTGTCGAAGTCGTTACTGGCACAAAACCATCACTCATTATATGATTTTCTCGATGGAGTTGGTGTACAAAACCAAGGGACAGCAAAGGGAGCCAATTCACTTGGTGTTTGAAGAAAAAAGAGCAAGAAAAAAATGGATTATGATCACAGCGCCATGTCATCGATCCAGACCTCAGGATTCTGCTCACAACAAGCACAACTGAAATCAATTTACACCGTTAGATTAGTGAAGGAAAGGATAAGATTTTGCCACTTCATCAATCTGTGAGAGGGAGAAAATACAAATTGTGTTAAAAAAAAAATACAATTGAGCAATTGAACTCCACTGACCCCTATATAAACCCATAGGCAGTCAAGAAGGAGGAGAAGGGTAAGATTAAAGAGGTTAAAAGGTGAAGAGGCAGCTACACATCCCTTGAGAGAAAAAGAGAGAAAGTGATTGAAAGAAAGAGAAAAAAGCTAAGAGAATTCAATTTCCATTCTCTCGATCAAGATCACATGCTAATTCACCTTCAGAATAATCAAGATCTAGGTAATTGTCCATTGTGAGGTGTAATTCTCTTGGAGGAGCAATGTAAGTGATTGTGCAATAAAGAACTTGAGCTGAATTTCTTTGATTTTCATTTCTTTCCTCTCTCTGTCCTTTCTATATCTTTTACTGTCCCGATCATTCTCTGGAGCTGTACAACACTGTAGTTGCTTTGTTCAAATTTCGGTTGAAGGGTTTTTATAACCCTCCCGAGTTCAATTTGGATAAAGCAATTGAATTTGTATCACAATTGAAATTGGTTGAAGGGTTTGTATAACCCTCCCAATACAATTGCAATTATGATCATTCAAATTCAGTGGATCTCAGTCAAGATTTCAATTGTTGAGAGCTGTGCATTGCCCGTACCTGTTATTCCAATTGCAAAGCATGAAATTCATATAAAAAAAATAAAATAAAACAAGAACACAGAGGGCGTAGGGCGATACACAGAGATCAGGAATGTGTGCTTGACATCCATAAGGTTTGAATGATCAAGGATACCATGAATTCAGAATTGGTACCGAGTGGTACCATCTGATAAATTGGTTTAGCTGCCAATTGGACAGTCTCTAGCACAAAAATAATCATTGAACATGCTGACTAGGTTAGGGCGACGCACTTTGATATAAGAATTGTGAAGATCGCCAATCAATTGAGTGAGAAATCGATGAAATAATCAACTCGATACTGGGGTTGTAACCGGTACCGGAAACGGTACAGGCCTTGTTACCATCCCACCGTACCGATTCAAGATCCAAGGTCATAATCAAGTTCTTGGCATGTAGGCGATCCTAGTGGTGTCCTCCGATCTAGATCATCACCAAAGCGTGAATCTCGGGGCAAGATGGAAGAATTCGACAGAGAGGTACCGTGTGATAAGATCACACAAATCTTGAAGAAATCCAACCGTGAGAGTAAAAGAGATTAAGTGGGAAAGCTCTAAACAGATCGGAACCCCTCATCACTCCTAGAACTAATCCCGACGCGCATCCAACGGTGCAGAAGAGTGATAAGCAGTATCACCGGCCCATCATCGAAAATAAAACAAAAAAATGACTAGGCCCAACTCGTAAAAAAAATTAAAATAAAACAATAAAAATAAGGAATCGTTATAACGATTCCTTGAATCGTTATACGGTTTACCAAAATGATGAACGTTTAACAAGACGTTGGTAACGCTTTGACCATTCTCTGACAAGTCAACATATTCTAAAGAATCATTGTAACAATTTTCTAAAACGTTGAACAATATACAGAGCGTTAGCAACGTTTTGACCTCTCTTGACCAATTCTCTGACAAGTCTGATATCTTCTGAAAGCGTTATAACGGTTTGTGAAAACGTTATAATGATTTGTTGAAGCGTTGTAACAGTTTGTTGAATCGTTACACGATTTTTAGAATGGTGAATGATCAACAATGTGATGATACACCTTGTTGACTGCTGATGAGACATAATAATATGGTAGTTTTTGAGCTCATCCTCTGATGAACCTGTCTCAATGTTAGACCAGCCAGGGGCCCCGAGTCTAATTTTGTGCACAAGTTAACCCTGAATCCGTGAATCGGCTAGGTGCTCACGACTCATGATTTAGTGGTGATCAAATATGCTCACACAAAATGGTGTGAAGTAACACAGTGATTTTTGCACAAGTAATGCAATATTCAGAATAGCCAGTCGAGACAAGAACATCTTGACGCCCGTCGAAGAATGACCAAGACTGTGACATCAGCATGAGCAAACATGTTAATTTCAAAATAGAAGAACATCACGATGTTCAAAGAGGTGACATCATGATGACTCTGTGTCATGAACAAGTAATTCATGACCAGTCAAGCTAGTAAGACCAAACTAATCCGTTGATAAGTTTGTCTTCTAGTTCAGGGGATTGAACTGATCTGTAGTAAGTTCATCTCCCGAGATTGTAGGATTGAATCGTTCTATAGTAGATTCATCCTCAAAACAGTGAATCTGAACCGTTCTGTAGTAGGTTCTTTCACTGACACACGTCTCAATATCAAACTGGCTCAGTGTTTCAGGTTTGACTTTGTGTGCAGTTGTGTTCCTAGGTTTATGAATCCGCTCAGTGCTTAGAATTCATGATCTAGAAGATCAGTGAGAATAAACACGTGGGCCAAATCCACCCGTCTCCTGATTCACCAACCTCAAGATCAACCGGCTATGTGCTTCGAGTTGTATTTTGTGTGATTGGTCGTTGACTAGTAAAGATTGAACTGTTATGTAGTAGGTTCATCTTTTAGGTCAACTAAGGTCGAGTCGATATGTAGTAGACTCACCTTCCATCCCTCCACAAAGATTGATCTGATCTGTTAGTAAGATTGCCTCTCGGAGCGGTAAAGATTGAACTGATATGTAGTAAGTTCATCTTTTTCACCACCCTATCGCACTGGACTGACCTGTCAGTAAGTCCAGTGTGCTTCAGTGATCCCGATCACCGAAGCACATGACCACTTGACTATCATTTGGCTATACTATTTGTTTCCCCCTTTCAAGATCCAGAGGTGCCTCGAGGTTAATAGCCCAAGGTAATTAACGGTGGGGGGCTTACGCCCATCGGAATCTACAAGTACTTACAATCACTAAAAAACCCCCTAAATATGCATTCCAATGAGTCTAAACGGTGGAATTAACTAGCGTTAAATAAATGCACGTTCAGGAGGGATCTCCGTGTCCTTCTTCCGCATCCCATCACCACGAGCGGCGGTGCAGAGCACACGAAAAAGGGTCGCACATTATTATATTATTATGATTATGATTATGATTATAATTTATTATTATTATATTATGATTATGTTCATATTTCTATTATATTATTATGATTACAACTATTATTATTATTTATTATGATTATGATCATTATATTATTATTATTATTATTATTACTATTATTACTATTATTATTATCATCATCATCATTATTGTTAGTATCATAATTATCTATATTTTTAACTATTATGATTAACAACTGCCAAACGATATTTTTGTTTTTCCGAATAGTCAAGAATAAAACTCTTCTACCATTCTTCCAAAAATATACTATTTTTTCACTCTTTCAAAATTACCACTCTTTCAAAACTATTCCTTAATTTGCCAAACAAACCCGTAATGAATAAGAAAAGGCGACGACATACATATTATGGCTTCATCAAACAACTTTATTAGCCGAAGTCAACAAGATATATCATGTTCTAATATCTTCGATGTGTAACAACATTTTATTTTTGGATATACATATCACGTTCGTTTGCAAATTTAGTCTAAATTAATACTGACATTGTTTATGACGTCAAACTCCGCCAGTGTAATCTACATAGCATGTTTCAAGATATTATTTATCACGTTTGTTTTTAAATTTATTCGAAACTAATATTGAGATTGCTTCTGACATCAAGCTCCGTCTGTGTAGATTAGTTTTTGTATAACTTGACTCAAATCAAAATAAAATTAGGAGTGTTGTGTTGGACATGATGAGACATATAATAAAACAACTAATATTTATAGAAATGAAACTCAGTCAAGATTTATTAGGTCGTCACCTTCTTAGCGACGCGTCATGTCGGAACCTGTATAACGTGATAAGACGATAAGAGTCGGATCGTCACCGTCTTAGTGTGCGCTACATTAGTATCTAGATATATTGTTAAATGAACAAGTCTTCACACTTTAGTTGATGAGTGTGAGAGGCAGGAAAGTTAGTGAGGGAAAGTAGAATTCATTTAGGTAGCTGAATGTAGGACCTTTATCAGATAAGCTAAGCGAATTAGTTGATATTGCGATTGGAGACATGTATATCAAATGCATTTAGGAGACTAAATGGACGAGTCAAAATGTCAAAGAGACAAAAAATACATAATTCAAACTATGATACATGAGAAAAGAAAGAAACAGAAATAATGTATACATCTTAACTGATAAGAGTCTTTAGAATGAAGTTATTATAGTTAGGAAATAACGAGACATGATCAACATGGACAAATTGGTTATACTGAAGATTTAATCTTGAACGTCATTAGTGCTTACGCTTCATAAGTAGGTTTGAGTAATGATGTCAAGAGATAATTTTGAATAGTTTTAAAGAACATAGTTAAATGAGTGATTTTATTCAAACTGAGCTATTTTTTTCAAAAATGAGGCGCGAAGCGATGCATAGTAATGAAAACTCTTTATAGAAAAAAATCTTAATGATCATATTAATACAACTAAAAGTAGGTTTGAGAGAGTATATAGAAGGTTTGGATATGGTGATCAGAACCAAGGAGAAGAAAATTTGAACATTGTTATATCCAATGTTGTTGCTAGCGAACACATTCTTTAGAAAAAAACAAAATTTCATTTAGTTACTTCCATAGTGGTTTGTCATAGCCAGATCAATTTTATCTTTACTAGAAAATAGGAGAGTCCAAACTACGTGAATTATAAAATTATACCTAGCGAATGTGTCATCCCACAACACAAATTTATAATAATTGACTTTTATTTTTAGATATGCGTCTGACTAGATAGAGACATGAAAATTAGGAGAATAAAGTGATGAAAGTTCAAAGGGGACGCTTTTAAATTTTTAAGGATAAATTTATTGCACAAGAGGCGTGGGAAATAAGTAATGATACGAATAACATATGGAAAGAGATGACGACACACATTTCAAAGGTGGCTATAGAGGTGTTTGAAGTAATTAGAGGAAATAAATATGAACAAGTAATCAGAGAAAATAAATGTGAACGTAAAGACACTTGGTGGTGGGATAAAAATATTCAAAAAATAATCAATAAAAAGAAAGAATACTATAAATATTTACATTATCACAAAAATAATAAAAATATATAGAAATATAAATAAGTTAGAAAAAAAAATATAAAGAAATTATAAATGAAGAAAGAGGTTAGTCATACACGGAGTTGTATCAGAAATTAAATATGAAGAAGGGCGAAAATAATGTCTATAAAATGATTAAACTTTGAGAATATTAATTAAATATATCAACGATGATGCTGATAGACTTTTGGTGAAGGACGATGAAATTAAGAACAAATGAAGATAATACTTTAACAAGTTGTTCAATGAAGAGAGTGAGAAAACCATGATCAAGTTGCACGACTCATTTGATGACAATAATTAACAATTTATTCGGAGAATTTAAGAATCTAAAGTAAATTTTTTTTTAAAAAGGACGAAAACAGATAAGACATTGGGACCTGATGATATCTCAATTGGAATCTGAAAATATCTTAGAGACATAACAATAGTATGAGTCACTAAACTATTTAATAATATTTTCTGATCCAACAAGACGCCTAATGAGTGAAGAAGAAGTATATAGTACCAATCTTCAAAAATAAGAAAAGATTTTTGAAGTTGTGCTCATTATAGAGGAATTATGCTCATAAGTAATACCATGAAGTTTTAGAAAAGAATGATCGAGCATCGTTTAAGAAAACTGACAATTATCTTTAAAAAATAGCTTAGTTTTTATGCCCAAAAGGTTTATCATGGATGTGATTTCCTTGATATATGATTATTTATGGAGAGATATTTAGAACAAAAGAAGAGTATACATATGATATTTACTGATTTAGAGAAAGAATATCACAAAATATCAAAAATATCATGTAGTGGACGCTTAAAAAAAAGAGAGTCCGAACTAAGTACGTTAACTACATAAATATTTTCTATTAAGATAGAATTACATCAAGGGTTAACGTTGAGTCTATATATATTCACCTTAGTGATGAACGAGGTAACAAATGATATACAATGAGATATTACTTGGAGGGTATACTCTTTGTTGATGTTGTGATGCTGACTGACCAAGGCAGAATCAGAGTTGATCAGTAAAAATAAAGTTATGGAGATAAACTTTAGAATAGAAAGATTTAAACTTAATTTGACTAAAATCAAATATATGAGGTGTCAGATAAGTGATGATAACTCAGATGTTGAAGATAAAGTTTGGACAAACAAATGGTACCCATGTATGACATATTTTGATATCTAGGATCAATGTTGCAGAGTGATGAAGAGATTAATGAAAATGTTAGTCATATAATAAGAGTACGACAAATGAAATGACATCAAATATAAGTTCTATGGGAGGATGATTAGAGTGGTGATGATGTATGGTACAGAATACCGCGCTATAGAAGGACAACATAATTAGAATATGAGTGTAGCTGAAATATGAATGTTATGTTGGATTTGTGGTCATACAAGGAGAACTCGAATCAGAAATGATGATGTACAAAATAAACTTCGGATAGCACTAATTCAAGAGAAGCTGGTCCAACATCATTTGTAATGATTTGATCATATCTAATGAACACCACTTTATGTATCGGTAAATAGTGATATTCTAAGTCGTACTGAAAATACAAGAAGAGATAAATATCAACCGAGAATGACATGACAGAAAATAATAAAAAGAGATTAAAAAAATGAAGTAAACCTAAAAATCTTGATTTGGATAGAAGTGACTGGAAAAATGACGATCCATATATCAGAATTCATGATCTTAGAGTTAGAGTCTAGCAATAGAGTTATAGACTTTAAATTCTTAAATTTTTTAGTTTTTGGATTCTAATATTTTGGAGTCTAGAATTTAGAATTTATAAGTATATTTTATAATATAGATTTGCTGTCATCATTGTTATTAGAACTATTATTATTATTATTATTATTTAGCATTATTATTATTATTATTATAGACGTCAATATTATTATTATATTATTACTATTAATATTATTAGTATGAATATGTATAATATTATTAGTACTATCTTCATCATCATTATCATTCTCATTATTCTCATTATTATTATTATTATTATTATTATTATTATTATAATTATTATTATCACTATTATTATCATTATTTTTTTATATTTGAGATGTCTGATCTCTATACTTTTGAATTGAGTTTTATTTCTAATTTACCTTAATTCATTTAAAAAGGATTGAGTTTTATTTCTAATCTACAATAATTTATTTAGAATTAAAAATTTTATTGATTGTTTATGACGTGAACTCCCAATTTGAAATATAAAATCTTATTATCGTTGACTCACATGTATTAAACCCTAACTTTTGGAGGCAAAGATTTGTCAAATTTGTCAAACTATTTGACAATTTTGTCAAATTTGAATAAATTGTGAAGTTGACCATTTTGTCCACATTAAGCTGATTTAAATTTAACCACAATTTCAAACTTGCCTCATTATCATCTGCTTTAAATGTTGGCCGCTCCGCTCACGTCGCCTTTTCTCCTTCCAAATTTGGGATGACCAGAACGAGTTCAGTTCATACATAAGTCGCATGTATCTTGTTTGGCAAATACATACGTCGCATATAGTGTTAGGCAAAACCCTGTGCTTTCGTTATCCTTGGTCGGTTTGTAGTGGCATATAGTGAGTTTGGTGAAAACCCATGCTTTTTATTTTTCATTCCAATATAAATCCCCTATCATATAATCCACAGCCATAGTAGACTAATTGGTAGTGGCATCTTAAAGTTGATGTAAAGTTCAACGACTTTGTTGTATGGGCGATATTAGTCTTTGAATTTTGGATATGAAGTTGTTGTTTTGTCATTTCGTTGCCTTTAATTAATTCCATCTTTTTCCGTCTTATCGCCACGTGGATTAATTTATTTTCTTGTTACATATAATTATATATTCAGTAAGATCAGGAAATTGTAAAATAATTTGTTGAAATGAATGGCAGAAGCACAATTTTAGTATAGAAAAATTGAGATATAGTTTTATGCTTTTAGAAAATTAAAATCGATAAATTAAAGAATTAATATATTTCATAAAAGAAAAAATATATAATAAATTTTAATTCTGATATATAACTTTTGTGTAATTGGGAGACCCATTTCCGCCCCTGATGGAAATTCTAGATTTTTTAATACGATCTTGCAAAGCAGGTGAGGATAGTAATTAGTAAATAATGACTATTAATCGGTTTGGTCAAAGGTCTCTCTCAAATCCAATCAATACTAGCTAATTGGATACAAGTTATAGCTAACCAGCTAAATATAGAAATATTTATTTTAATCATCCGAAGCAACGTTTAGGTCTCTATCTCGCACTCACAAGATTTCGAGTCCCAATATGTTATTATTTTTATCTAATAATAGAATTCTATTTTTAAATTTAAAAAATATAAAAAAAAATTTAAAAGTAAAAAAATAGATATGTTTTTTAAGATCGTTAAATCTAATATAATTTCATTAAAATTTGATAGTTCAACAAAGATTATAAATTTAATGATTTTTCATTAATATTTCAAATAGTTTTAATTTAACGGTCTTTAATAAACTATGAAACATTAATGAAATTGCATGACACTTAACGAGCCATCAATCTATAAGTAAAAAAAAATATCTATATTTTTTTTTAAATTTAAAAATAAAATTCTATTATTGGAGAGAAATAATAGCTGATTTGGACTCCAAGATTTCTTCTTTTTATTTCCCTGCTAAAAGAGGATTAACAAAACAAAAAAATGTGAATTCGTAGTGGCAAGAGTAGTAAGATGTTTCGCTCGTTCAAATAAAAAAATAAATGAATTGTGCAGCGGCAATACTTGTAAGAATATTTGCATGTCTAAAGAAAGTCTCCGGAACGATATTCTCTGGAGAATCCTTATGTTGAGTTGTGCGATTTTTTTTTATGAATCGTTTGATCAGTCATTAACATTTTTGATTTAATAATAATAAACTCTCTCATATATTAAAATTTATATTTAAATTTTTACAAAGCCATTCAATACTCCCTGCGGAGATTTCCACATACAAAAAACCTCATCTCGTGGCACCTCTTTAAATATCGATGAAGTATAAATTTTGACCTGAACCACAACATTGCAATATTTTTCCATATTATTTTGCAGCTTCTCAACATTGCAACTAAGGTTGAAAGCTTTAAATAAAAAAAATGCAAAAAATATATGTAACTTTTCATATTTATTATGTAATCATATCTTGTTAATATTATCCATACTAGATAATATTGTGTTTGTACATTTGAAAATTTATACGTACATGATATACGCCTCATAAAATTGGGCCTCCAATATCTAAAACAATTTCATCAGTACACAAAAAAAGACACCGGTAGGGGCGTAGGGCAGTACAGTCACCATCCAGGTACTGTCTCTTTCCCATTTTACACCTGCCAGCATTTCAAAGTCGATCTTTCTTCTTGGCAGTATGTACATGTAGGCCCCCCAACAATAACTTTCTGTTTTTGTCGGCTTCTCCCAGCCGTGTAAGATTTTGTTTCATCAAAATCAAATTCAAATATATTGCAATATTTTCTATGGTCATCAAATTTTGTTTACCTTCAGCTTTTTTTTTTGTAAGTCAACCTTTAATAAGATCCGCATTATAGTAGGCGGTTTGGGAACGTAAGTTGAAACATGCAACACACTGCTATGAATGATAATTTAAATAAATTCATAGAACTTTGTGGTTGATGCCTTTACCTCTCATATTAATAGAGTATCCAATTAGTACACTACTACTCTCAAATGCACAACCACACTCTTGAAAAGCAGCAGGACAGAGTAAACTTTAGCCATGCTCACTGAAACCTGCGCTTTTGCTCTTCTTCTTCATCTTCTTCTCTTAAGGATCACCTTCTCTATAAGCCAAGATGTTGAATTCACATTCAATGGATTCATTGGCTCAAATCTAACTTTAGACGGTACAGCGCGCATCGAGTCAAATGGCCTTTTGAGATTAACAAACAAAACCGATCGAATGAAAGGCCATGCCTTCTACCCATCTCCGGTTCACTTTGGCAGCACTACCACCTCTTTCTCAACCATATTTGCATTCGCAATTATGTCAGATTATTTTGACCTGAGCGGTCATGGGCTGGCATTCTTCATCTCACCTACAGAGAATCTTTCAACTGCAATGCCGAGTCAATACTTGGGCCTTCTTAACACCAAAAACAACGGTAATCTCACAAACCACATGTTTGCTGTGGAGCTTGATACTATTTACAGTTCCGAATTCCATGATTTAAACGGCAATCATATTGGTTTCGATATAAACAGTCTTGTGTCAAGCCAATCTTATGTTTCCGGATATTATGATGATTCTGGTGCTTTTCATAATTTAAGTCTTGTCAGTGGCAAGGTGATGCAAGTGTGTGTGGACTATGAGAGCCAAAGTACACAAATTAATGTCACCTTGTTTCCTATCAGGATGCCGAAACCAATCAAGCCTTTGCTTTCTTATAAATTCAATCTTTCAACTGTTTTGAATGACTCTATGTACATCGGTTTCTCATCTGCCACTGGAATTTTCCCCAGTTCTCACTACATTCTTGGATGGAGTTTTAAACTAAATGGAGCAGCACCATCCATTGATCTGTCAAGATTACCAGAGCTACCTGCTATGACCTCGAAAGACCAACCAAAGGTCTTGGACACAGTGTTGCCTTTCGTTCTTTCCACCATTGCTCTTATCGTGATTGCTTCCTTCTTTTTCTATATGCTGAGAAGGTACAAGTATGCAGAACTTCTTGAAGATTGGGAGCTTGAGTTTGGCCCACATCGCTTCTCGTACAAAGATTTGTACCAAGCAACTAACGGTTTCAATGAGTTGCTTGGAAGTGGAGGGTTTGGGAGGGTTTATAGAGGGGTTCTACCAGCATCCAAATATGAGGTTGCTGTTAAGCGAATTTCACATGATTCCACACACGGCATGAAACAATTCATTGCAGAGATCGTGAGTCTTGGTCGGGTCCGGCACAGAAATCTTGTTCAGCTGTGGGGTTATTGCCGGCGTGAAGGGGAGCTCCTTTTGGTTTATGATTATATGCCAAATGGGAGTCTTGACAGGTACTTGTACGGTCGTGACATGCCGTTTCTTAATTGGATTCAAAGATTCAAAATTATCAAAGGAGTAGCCTCGGGTCTCTTGTACCTCCATCAAGAATGGGAACAAGTTGTCATCCACCGTGATATTAAGGCAAGCAATGTTTTATTAGACTCTGAATTAAATGCTAGATTAGGTGATTTTGGCCTTGCAATACTGTATGATCATGGTGCCGATCCTCAACCGACCAAAGTGGTTGGTACAATGGGTTATCTTGCACCCGAGCTTACAAGAACAGGCAAGGCAACGGCTTTTACCGATGTGTATGCCTTTGGTGCCTTCATGTTAGAGGTAGTTTGTGGAAGGAGGCCAGTTGAACCCCGTGAAGAAGGGGATCGTATGATTCTAGTCGATTTGGTGTTAGATCATTGGGAACACGGATCACTTATTGATATAGTGGATCCAAAATTAAGGGGAAGTTATGGAATTGAGGAGGTAGAAAAGGTGATAAAGCTCAGTATGCTCTGCTCGCATCCATTAGCAGGAGCTCGGCCGAGCATGCAACATGTTGTGCAATTTTTGGAGGGCACCAGACCGTTACCAGAGTTATCAGTAGTTGCTTATAGGAACTATTGCACACTTGCAATGCTTCAAACTGAAGGGTTTGGTTCTTGCGCCAGGTCATACTCATCTAACGTGTCCTCTATTTTGAGCCTATCTGGTGGTAGATGATAGGAAGCAATACTGTCTTTCAAAATTTATGCTTTTTTTTTAAAAGTTTTTGTATCCAGATATTATGGAGGATTTTATGTATATAACTTAATATTTTGCATATGTATGCGTACCAAATTCGGTTCGAGTTCCTAAATTCTTTCTTCCTAACCGGCTATAAGTCTATAACTAACTACTAGAGGGCCTATGAATCATCATCCAACGAACCTGGCGTGGGCAGCCAACTAACTCTATCACCAAATTTTCATCTAAATTAATCCGTTTACACCAATCAAATAAATAACTACAGTGAAATTTCATTTACATTTGTACCTTAAATAACTTTTCAGCTCGAGGAAATCGTGTTTAAAATTTTCTTTGACGCCAAGAATAAAGATGCTTGCCGATTAGGGTTTTCAAATTTTTTTTTTTATCTTAGCTGGAATTAAGTATATTCTATTGGTTAATTTTATTAAAATTTCAATGAATTCTAATTTTTGTGAAGACCTGAAGCATATTCAGTGCATGCGACCCCGTTCTCATTTTTTATTATATACTTATATTAGTAGCCCAGATTATCCAAAAACATGGCCCAAAAGATTATATACCATGTACCAATAGGCTTTATTAGACTTTAACTTGGGCTTCATGGTTTAGGCTATAAGGTTGCTGCTTGCGCGTGGCCGCAACCCTTATTTTTGTGTGCCATCGTTTAATACTTTTTAAAGTGGAGGGAATTATACAAGTGATGACAGATAGCTGTGTAGGCAGGGGCGGAGTTAAACGATCGATAGATAAAATATTCGATCAAAAGAAATTTTATTTTTTACCATACGGATCTTTATTTTTCAAGACTTTGGTCACCTTAGATAGGTGTAGGTACTCATGTTAGTGAAATAAAATACGATCAAAGACGGATACAAGACTTTGGTCATACGGACAGTAACCGAATTATAATAGTTTATTGAGTTCAAATTCATTAGCAAATAGAATACTAAATAAAAAAATCAATAATTTAATATATATTCTTATTTAATAAAAAAATATCAAAATAATATCCTTTTATATATTAAAAATAATAAAAATGTAAAACTTATCGACTTCACTACTTTATAAACCTTATATTCTCTTTATATGCTCTTTCCTTATTGTATTAACCATGTTAGTCGGTTTATTAACCTTCAGGCTTATCCATATTACTATAAACTTCTATGGCAGTGTGTGAGACTTCAGCACCAGTGAGCAAGTTTCATTGATGCTAAATGTAAAATAACAATACTTATATCTCTACTCAAGCTGTGTTGTAGATATCTTTAGTATCAATGTGTTAGGCTTGACACCATCTCATTATCGATTTTATTACTAATGCTCATTATAAT
Organism: Schoenoplectus tabernaemontani; assembly: GCA_037127355.1. Lineage (NCBI taxonomy): Eukaryota > Viridiplantae > Streptophyta > Magnoliopsida > Poales > Cyperaceae > Schoenoplectus > Schoenoplectus tabernaemontani. The sequence goes on along the minus strand of CM073748.1, from coordinate 19,486,469 downwards.
TGTTTCATTTTCTTTCCAGGGATTGTATCAAGTACGCCTCCGATATGAGAGGTGTTCCTCTGTGATGCATACTTGCATACTTGTCTTTGTCTTACTTAAATTTCAATAAGACTTTAGTAATCATCAGCAGTAGCGGAGCTTCATCTTCAATTAATCAAAATTAAGGGGGGACCAATCCATATATTATACAGTAATTTATGCAAACTATTACTTATTTGTTTATCAAATTTCTTAAATAAGAGAGGGCCACAGCCCAAAATGAATGCATGAAGCTCCGAATCATCAGCTCATTACTCCCAATTGAATCTGACGTGATATACCCTTTGTTTATATCAGATCTTATTGTGAATAATGAACTTTTCTTTTTTGCTTTGCTCAACACAATTCGAGTGGAGATAGGAGAAACTCAAGGTTCCTTCAACTACCCTTAATTAATCCATTTGGTTGTATTATATTTTCGTTTCTATTGTGTTTGGTTCAAGTGGAGAGCTAGGAGAAACCCGAGACTCCTTCAACTAGCTCTTAATTAATATAGCTTAGAGAATTTCATTTTTTACTCTGACTACTATGATATGCTAACTAAAAGGTTGAAGAACAGGAGAAAGTAAATGCAACGCACAGAGGAAGGAAACAAATGAAATTCGAATCCAAGTGCTAACTGAATCAAAATCTCCGATGTCAAAGAATAGACAAATATTTTTTATTTTCTTTTGATTTCAAAGCTCTGAACATCATCTCAGGAACTTGAGATGCATCCTAAGCCTTTACATAAATTCAAGATCTCACTCTTTGTTCAATACTTCTTTAGAACTCAGAGTTTCATCGGTTTACATCATACAAGTCCATATAACAATTATCAGCATGTGAAAAAAAACAAATGAAAGAAGCAGATCTGACTTTACCAGAAAAGAGAAATTGTTTACTGTTTTTTTTTTGTATATTATATATATTTTAAGTGAGGGGTTTAGAAGAATCCCAAGGATCCTTCAACTTAACCATTTCACTAATATAAATAAAACTTATATATTTTATTGAAATCCATGAGAAGAAGAGGCAGAAAACTCTTATCCAAATTAAATATACTTAACGATTTAACTATTAGAATATAAAAAAGAACACAAGAGTTATCTTATTAGTCTATGGCTTGGCTCCTTATTAGTTTTGAACCATTACTATCCACGGTTCCTTTGTAAGATCAGAACTTCATAGGTCGTGAAAAGAAAATGATATTTTGAAATGAATCTTATTTGAAGTATTAATATGAGCTTAGAAGCTTAATCCATTTGTCAGACAACAAGATCTGATAGCTAGTTTCACTACTGGATATGCTACTTCTTCATTGCTCATTACATATTTGCATGTAACTCAAGTTGCATGGTCAATAGCAGTCAAGATTTTAGGCAGAAAAAGAAAAAAACAAATGTTTTAAAAGAACTTATGCTTTGTTTTAATCTGGATATGAATCTCATTTCTAAAACTTGTAATATCAAACCAGATTCTGCAATTGACTTCATATGTAATTATGAAAAATGCAAGTCTGGAAAAGGTAAACGAATCAAGGTAAAAAGAATAATCAGAAATAGCAATTCAAATCGATTTCAATAGAAGAAGAAGATTGAAAAGAAGCAGAGAACTAAATTCCATTAATTAGACATTCTGGATACAAAATCGCCAAAAAAACCAAATGAATTTCTACATCTCGGATGTTATATCTATTCTATGAGTGAGCTGATTATCTTCTTTCACTGGTTTTACAAGTGGTCTCACAGATGATATTTCTGCTATCTAGGTTTTATCTCTCTTTTCTCTATTCTATCTTTTTTTTTTTTTTGAGTTGATGAAGGGGTTTATATAGGCTCCGAATTAGGGTTTTAGGTTGCTGCTTTTGTGCCTCTCCATTGTGCTGGTATTTGTGTTTCACCCTATCCAGTCGCCAATTGTCAAGTGTCCCCTTTTCTTCAATTTATCCAATGAGCCTTCAACACACCAGCAAACCCAGCTCATTATTCTACTTGATTGGTGGCCCAGTGAAGGTCCGGATCAATGAGTTGTAGCAATTTCGGTCATTGATTTCATCAGGCGGCTGTAGCGCTTCCTCCTCAGCGTCATTTGGTTCTCCACAGATTTGGCAGTATCTCACAGCCAATTGATGATCACACATGTTATCCTTGACCTCAGGGTGCTTGGCCCGAGATGTGTTGGGCTGGGATAATGCGCGGAGCTCGGCCTCAACTCCGGCATTGACATTGGATGTTCTATCGCAAAGAGATCGAAGAGGACTGAACAGTACTGAGGGAGATATTTGAAGAGAAAGGGATCCCTTCACCTGGAAAGACTTGGTCTACTAACACCATATAGCTGACAGTATTCTGATTCACAAAAACCGGGCTCATGTATCTCATTCTTTCATTCTCTTCATTTTGAATAGAACTGGATCATGTTAAATACTTGTGAACCATGATTACATAATTCCGACAAATGGGTCCAGGTTCAAGCTTTTAATAACAGACCAAGCTCGATCTGAATTAACTCTCTTAAGCATCTCCAAAGTGTACCCTAAAGGTTTTCTGGCCAATCACAGGATTTCCTCCAGACATGAATTCATTTCTGAATTTTTAAAAAATAGTTTGCATTGTTCAAAATTTTTAGAAATTTGCCCAAAAATATAATAAATCATGCCAAATATATTGTCATATATTTCTTTTCTCATCTTGTCCATAACTAGATATCAAATTAATTCATATGATGCCTAATTAGATCCTTATTGGGTATAAATATTTTTGTCAGAATTTTTATGAGGGCGCTGCCATTGTACCATAAAATACTATTTTTACAGTTCATTGTGACATTCGAATTTGGACTCTTGACATAATTTAAATTTATCTCAGGCAATGATATTAATTTCTCATTGGCCTATCTTGAATCTCTTCTTCCGACATTTTAGAGGTAAACACCTTAGTACCTTAATTCAAACATAAAAATTATATTACTGAATTACGGTTTGGATACATAATAAACATAATTATTATAACTAAATTATCTGAAAACCAAAATATAATAAGAAATCAATATAGAGATAAACTTCATCAACTAATTATCCTCAAATAATAAGTATTTTTTGGAGTCAATTACTATTCATAGATAATTAGATGTAGTAATCAAATGTAATAGTTCGGTGTATATTAATTAGTTAACATTCCTTTGGGTCGATTAACTAATCACATATAAAACTTAATAACCATTACCTATTTATTACCACAATAATGCACATATAACAATAATCATTATTGTCCTTCTTTTGGATCGGTCCAATAATTATATTTTGTTATGTGTATGTTAACTTTGTATATATCAGAAAATAATTAATATCAGTATGATTGCTTATTTTGATAAGATGATACATTAATTATGTCGTGACCTTACGTCGCGACCTTTTAAATTTGAAATTATAGAGAGAAAACTTGAAACTTAACATAATTATAGAAATTCTCAAAATTACTAAAATCTAATGATCTAACTAGAGATAACTCTGATGCCACTTGAGGAACCTACTATTCATAAATTATGTTTTGAACTAAGTTCTTAATTTCCAAGATCACTCTAGTGAATTCGTACAGTAATAATTCTCAAGATCTGATGAAGAAATCAAGAGAAATAGACAGAAAACTAGAAATCTAAATGATTTTGTATCTTCTTTTAGAAACTATGAAATACGGACCGACTGTATATCTGTATCTATCTGTCTGACTGTATACACTACGGTACTACCTGATTGTATCTTTCTTGATATCTTAATTATATCAAAACATCTAATTTTGTAGATATATTACCGAATTTGTTCATGTCGGTTTGTATATTTTTCATTAGAACAACAATTATTAATTGCCACGTTGATGAGGCATGATAGGCTTTGAATAACCAATTTTAATGGCCAATCGAATTGTTAAATAAAATTGTAACAGTTTTGTCAACTGTATATCAAATAAGAGGCCAATAATTTTATAGCTTTCCGAATTGAGAAAACCAACAAAACTCATATTTGTTTCATGTCCTCATATTTTTATATTTCTTCTTCATTTAACTCAATAAATAGAGATGTCCATTTAGTTCATTTTGTATGAAACAAAATTCATATTCATCCAGCTTTTAACAATTATATATGCGTTTAGTTGTGTTTTTCAAAGATCCATAACTTTATAACATTATATAATTTTATAAAAATTCAAATCATCACTAAATCATAATAAAATCACAAATGTACATTTTACACATTAAAAATCTAATTTTCATGACACATATATTATCTAATAATTTATTAAATTTAATCACTTTAATTTAGATTTTGATGAATTAACAATCCGTAATTTAATATATAATTATATCACATATATCACCATAAAAATTATTAAAATTAATTTAATGATTATATAATTCCAACGGACATGACTCAACATCAACCACAAAAAAGTGCATTCTTCTCCATTCTACACCTCAGGATGTTGTACCTGTAATAGAAGAAATCTTTCTATGTGTTCCGACCACTCTACCTATGATCTATCTCATGTTGCCTTTAACACTGCACAAACCTAGAGGATCCAATCCTTGATCACAACTGTGCAGCGAAGACTATCAGGTTGGAAAGCAACTTCACTCTTGCCCGGGGTAAGAGCATCCGCATTGATATCGACTGTCAAAATTATTTTTTTATGTCATGTCATTAATTAACAATTTATTTTAAAAGTGACATCCTTGAATAAAATAAAATTATCAAAATGACAATTTTATAATTAATTTTTTGCTTCTTCGCTGATGTGGATTGTCAAATTTAGACAATTGTCTAATTTTGTCTAGTCTTTACATCTCTGAAATTAAATATAAAATTTCAATTTGATTGAGTCTGGTTAAATATGTGCTTACTGCGTTACCTTTGCATTACATGTAGGTATAAAATTTCAGATTGTGTCATTCAGCACATTGATCGTTTGCAACGCAATTTCCTCTGGAAAGGAAATGCGACGTCTAAAATAATTAATTATCTGGTCAACTATGATAAAGTGTGCGTAGTCAAAGAAAATGGTTCTATAGGAATTCTGCCTTCATGATCAAAATGATGCTTAAAGAGATAAAGTAAATTTGCCTAATTTTGTAATATCTAGTTCCCTTCTCTTGATCTCTACTCCAGATCCTACTCCCTAAATACACGTGTTGTTTCTCCACAACAGTAGAGAGTTGAAGTATTTGTCAAAAAATTAAGTTAAAATTCTACATTATTATTTTCTAAATTAGTGTAGTTCTCTTATTTCAAATACTCTATTTCTCTTAAATCCTAAATGGTACCAAATAAATGATCAAATTACTCAGATAATTCGAGGAAAACAATACAAACCGGAGGTCTTTGATAGGTGGCTAAGACCTTGCCATTGAGATAAAAACAGCATCATAATAAGATGCACATGCCTTAGTTTTCGTATATATCTGTTTCAACTAATTTATAAATTAAACAATAATCTCAATAATAATATTAACAAAAAGTAATATGATTGTGTAGCTCACTTTCAAGTTTGAACAAAACTTGGTACAATAAAATAGACACACATATAAGTTAGGAGTATTAAGATTCTTAGATAATATTTTTTATCAAAAAGATAAGAGTCAAAACCCCTAAATTTCATTAATTTGTAAAAGTTACATTGATCATGAGATTTATGATCTTGTATTACAAATTGAAAAAAAAGAAAGATAAAAATGAAGATAAAAGATAATTACGAACTATTTAGCCTGTGAACCAAGATTCGTACTTTAATATAATCTCCCTTACTATTGTTAATGATGATTTATTCTCATTCCTGAATATTCTTGCACACGCCACCATCTCCATTCTTCTCCAGCGCATATCATCATTTTTATTCAGTATAAATTGGTATTATCCTTTTCTATATAGTGTGAAAATTGAATGATAATTCCCTGCTACATCATGAATGTACTGTCATATTTTCTTGTGAATTGACATTCCATAAATAAATAAATGACAATTTGTTCTGCTTTATGACACGTGATAAATATTGGCCATTTACCAATCTCTTTTCATTAGGCTGCCTACTATTAGAATTGTATTTCTTAACAGCAACAATATGAATGTTGATACTCTTGGGGGTGCTTTAATTTTTCAAATGTTAGATAGTAGGGATTTTATGGATGAGAAGTTATGTATGAATTTGTAGTATGAGATGGTTGTGAATTCTTTTACTCTAATCCACTGTAATTCATCTTTTTGATCTAGTAAGGTGCAGTTCCTCAGTGTTCCTTTCAACTGTTGTACTTGCATAGCGAGCTTTGCAGAGTTATCTTGAAATGATAACTGTCATTGATTTTCTTGATAGATTTCAGCTATGATGCACCCTTTTTGTGTTGAATATGCATACAACATTGGGTATAACTATTACAGAGGGCATTCGAACCATAAATCTTCCCAGAACAAGATTTTCTTCCATGGCCCACTTTGAATTTGATTGAACTATAGAATGCTACTTTCACTTGTGACATATTTTTCAAAATATTGATGCATGTTTATTTTTCCATGGTCTGAATGCATCATCCGCTATCGGTGTTGCTTCTTTTCACTATTTATTCCGCATTAACCACTGCCACATCCATTTAATGAGTAATGATTGATTCATAATATATAGGACTCTGATCTCTAGCTCTCATCCTTTTTACTCATGTCACCACTCTTCAGCTCACCGAGCATTTCGGTTTCCTTCATCTCCTTTATGGCCATGCCATAAAAAGCATATTCTGATATTGTCAATGGCTTTAATTACCCATTTAGACGGTTGAAATAAGGACACAAAGTATATTAGTTTTGTAGATAATACCGCATTGACTAAGACTTCCCATCCTGCTAGGGATAAATTGCTCGCTTTCCAGCCCAAAAATGTATCTTGAATTTTAAATATTAAGTTCTTACAGAATTATCTCGATATCCCTTTGTTTGATAGTGGTAATCCCAAGAATTTTAATGGAAAGTTCGAATGTTTGCATCTTATGATTTCTGTCAATTGTTGTACTTGATGCAATTCCATTAATGTCATCAATAATTCAGACTTTTGAATATTTATTCATAGCCTTGACAATTCACCAAAGATATTTAATATCATCCTCAGGAGTTTGACTTGTTGAATTGATGACTCTAGGAAGAACATGTATCATCAGCATATAGTAGACAACTTCTGCATCCTGAGAATATGAGCTGCAACATTTGCTCTTCATTTAACATTTGAACCCATACACTAAGAAATCCATAGCAATATTGAACAAATATGGTGACAGAGGATTACCTTTTTTGACCTCTATTTTTAAATAAATTTTCCTCCCTACCACTGAATTAAGCACTACTTGTGAGTGTCCCGGTAGAACTAGATTTTCAATCCACTCAATCTAAGTGATTGGGAGCCCTCTAACATTTAGACATTTTGCTATGAATTCCCAGCTTACAAAATCAAAATGCCTTAAAAATATCTGCTTTGAACAAAGTAATTTGTTCTGATTGTTTTGTGGCTGTCGTTGTATATTTGAGAAAATTTTTTTGGGTTGCATGAATCACACTTATTGGATGAAAGTCTTGGAGTTTCTTAGCATCCTTCTTTTTGGGTATCATTATAATGTATATATGAGCTGTTCAGAGGTGTTCGGGTCATCTGTAGTTGTTGAATAACTGTGTTGTATATCTATAACAAATTCGACATGAAGATGTCTTGAAATATTTTATAAAACTCTCCTGTAAATTCATCTGGCTCTGGTGCCTTATGCGGTGGCAAATCCTGAATCATCTTTCTGACTTCTTGCTCTGATATTGCAGTTGTCAACCTTCCAATTGTGAACTATCTCGATATAATTGTGCAAAGTTAAATTGCACATGTGACTGTTATTGAGTACTTATGAGATCTTTGAAGTATTGAAATAATATTTGAGCCTTCATGTAATGATCAATGTATTCTCCTTGTTGTTTTTGAAATGCTGGTATGCAATTTTATCTCTCCTGTACTGATGCCACTCTGTGAAAATAAAAAGTGTTCCTATCTCTTTCTTTAATCCACTATCTTTTTGTTCTTTGCCATATTGTTTCTTTTGTAATCGATATTTCCTCATATATGTCTTTAAATAATTTCTTCAACACTTTTTCTACCCTGGTGATCACTCTATGCTCCTATTGTATGTCTAATCAATATAGTTATAGTGTTTCCTACACACTTCTTCCTGACTATTAATATCTCATATTCTTTCTCTTTCCAATTAAAAATAATTTTCTTAATGTTGTAGCCTTTTGATGAAATTATTGTGGAGACGATGCCACTGACTCCTGCATCCATGTGCTATGTACCAATAATCTAAAATATGGTATCCTTAATCAGTAATTTTTAAATTTGAATGTATTAGATTGTGGAAATATTGTTGAACAGTAGTAAAAATTGGGCAATGATCAGATGTTACATTGGTCAATTTATTTTGAGTTGTTGCCGGAAAGATGTCATTTCATTCCTGTGAAATGAAAAAGCAATCTAGTTTTGCATGGCTGTACCATTTGTCCGTGTATATTGACCCCTTTATAATGATAGCTCAACTAAAGCCATCTCATCCACCAAGTTTTTAAATTTCATATCCCGATGCCACATGTTTAAGCTTGATCTCTCTTCTGGTCTTAGTATCAAATTTGAAGTCACCATATATCATCCATGGTTTTGCATTAACTGATTTTTCTCCTTTTATTTGCTGCAAGAACTAAGCCTATTACTACCACTTGATGGTCCATACACCCCGGTTATTCTGATTATTGCACCATTGATGTTTATCCTCAATTCAACAGAGATCAGATTCTCTTTGATACTATTTGCCATTTTCCTAAATATATTATTTTTCCATGTTAGTATTATGCCTCCTGCAGTCCCTTATGCCAACCGTGAAACCCCATTTTCATATTTTAAACTGCATCTAAATTTATTTTTTGAAGACAAATAATATCATAATTTTCATTCTTTATAAAATTTATGATCACTCATCTCTTAATTTTATCATTAAGTCCCCTAACATTCCATGTTATTATTTTAATTTTTTAATAAGTTTCAGACATCAATCAAACACATTTAAAAACTTAGAATGAGCATTCTCAATAGCAGATTTCGGATCTAATCAATAGTGATATGAAAGAGTATCTGTGGATACGAAGTATTCCGGTGATGCCCACGATCCGAGTCTGAGCTCTTGGAATTGGAATAGGTTTGGGATATACCCAAACAAATGATATTGATTATCATGAGATATTTGCATCGGTCGCAAAAATAAACATCATAAGGATTTTATTATCAATTACGGTAAATAACGGTTGAAACTTTCATCAAATGAACGCTAAAAATATTTTTCTTCAAAGAACACTTGAAGAAGAGGTGTATACGAACTTTCCATCGGGCTATAGAAAAAGAGAATATTCTTAATCTAATTTATATATTAAAAAAAATTAATTTACGGACTAAAATAATATCCATGAGTATGGTATAGCAAGTTTAGTCATTTTTTAATTTTATAATTTTATAATTAGTAGTGCCGACTCGTCCTTGCTTATCAAGCACAATTCCAAAGATACAACCATAATATTAGTCTATGTTGATGACTTGATTATAATTGATAACAATCAAATGGAAATTGATTGTGTAAAATGAAACCTCAAATAAAAAAAATGATATAAAGAATTTAGATAAATTAAAATATTTTCTTGGATTAAGCAAGTACTAGCCGATTTGAACATAAAGATTGATGAGCCAAAGAAGATATTTTGTGACAATCAATCAACAAAACACATTGTAACAAATCTTATTTTTCATGAGCACACCAAAAACATTGAAGTTGATTGTCACTTTATTAGAGAAAAAGTACAATTAAAGGATATAAAAACTTCATTTGTCAAGAGTGAGGACCAATTGACTGACATCCTCATGAAGTAATTAATCGTTAAGACATTTAAAAATATTTCATGCAAACTAGAATTATACTATCTATATAATTCTAGTTTAAGCGGGAGTGTTAAGAAATAAAAATAATTAGAGTTATAATTAATTAACCTCAGACTTGTGAGGATTTCGTCATTGACTAATTAAAAAATATATCATCAAACCTCTCTACTTAATTAATTATAAAAGGGGTTGCAATTTTTCTTGTGTAGGTAACATGATATAATAACTGTGTATAGGCAATAATACATAACGATAATATTTATTACCGTTAAGTTTATTTCCTATTAAGAGCAGCCTATAAAAAACTTTGTACTGTACAACATTATCAGAATAATAAAAATTATTCATCATACTTCTCTCAAGCAAACAGACCACAAAACTCTACAGTTTCATACCATATGTTGTTGTTTCTTGTCCTCAAGATACTGCTTCCTGCGTTTTATTAAACATCTAATAATAGCAGTGGGTCTTACCGAAACAGCTTTGACAAGTCAAAGCATGAGAAACAAAAACAGTGTAACAAAGAATATTTCCTTTTCTAACGATGATCTCGATATTTTTTATTTTCTTTTTACTTTATCTGCAATATTTAACTGTTGACCCCTACATAAAATTAGATTGGTATATAATGATGTGAAAACCTAGATTAGAGGATAACAAATAATGAGAGAATTGTATTTTTTAATTTTTCTTCATAATTTTCTCATGTGGAATATATGTAATTATGTATATATATTAAGTGAAAAATATGAGACAGTTGGCTCTGCTCTTACTCATCCGGAATGCAGTTAGATACATATACATTTTTTTCAAGGTAAATATATTTGTTAATATTTTATTTTATTTTTTATTTTGAATATATCGTGATATTCTCCAACTAATAAGTTTAATTCGCCAATCCAATTATTATATTGCTAAACCCAAGGAAAGTCGTGCCTTTAGATAATTCCTTCCACGCGAGTTCTCTTCTGCAATTTTTTTTTTCAAAAAACAAGAAAGATTCGGTCTTCGTACAAACGTCAATCTCACTAACATCTTTTCACAATGTGCTGATTGAACTGACGTATTTATACAAAACACCAGTGAGAGATGCGCTGTTGTCATGCTTATTATTAAAATTTTGATTCATAAATACTTATTATTAAAATTTTGATTAACAAATACCTATTATTAAAATTTTAATTAATTAATATTTATTATTAAAATTTTGATGAATTAATATTTATTATTAAAATTAGAAATTAATTAATGCTTATTATAAAAAAATCACGGTTCTTTTGTCCCATAACGCAAAAAATATGTAATTGCTAGTTGAACATTATTAAGTTATTACTGTACAGTATAACATAACAATGTAAGTATAGGAAACTATTATTGTATTTCCTGAAATTTTGTATTTCTATGATTAGATTGTGGAATAACAAATAAGCAGTGGCGGAAATCAGAACTCTATATTAGTGGTGTCAATTAATACTATTAAAATAGATTAATAATTTATTTCTTATATTATGTAAATTTTATAATAATTCAAAATTAGGAGTTCTTTGCCTCTAAATTATTGATCTAAAAGCTTAACAAAAAAATCTTAATTTGAAAATACAATAAAATACAAAAGTATTATTATTTTACAATTAAAAAAAATCCTAAAATATTAAAAATATATATTAATCATCCTTCAAAAATATTTAAAAATAATAAAGTTTCTACAAATAGTAACAATTGATTTTCTATAAGATAAATTAATTTTAAAATAATTTTAAGCCACATGGATTATTGTTTTGGATGCAAAATTTAAAAATCAACAGAAATACAAATATATCAATATTCTATCTATCTAAATTAAAATTTTTGCTAAAGAGTTGAATTTGCTTTAAATTTAATAGAAAAAAATAAAGTTCACACATTTTATTTCTTTTCATATAAAAGATTTTGTTTCTGCTTTTTCCTATATGCTAATTAAACATATGAATGATTGTTGTATTTCTAATATGGTACAAGTTTTCTTTCATTATATAGGTACCCAAAACAGACATTCATTTATTTGAAATAAGGAATGCTGCTTATTAGGATGTTAGTTCAATATTTCATTTCATTTTTTAATAAAAGTATCTTTCTTATGCTCTTTCTTAATCAAAATGTGTGATCAAATATTAATCAGATTATAACACGCAAATAGTGAATCTAACCAGTCATTAATTTTATTCAAGTTGAATTTCAACTTTCAAGTAATACGTAAATAATTCATGAATTTCGTCGTTATTATGAGGTCCTAACATCCCGCAACACAATTCCGGGAGTTAAAAGCACCAAGGCCACTTGTCTGATGGGTCCCATTCCCTTAGGTGCGGCGTCTAGGAGTTCGACACATCAGCAATCAATGTATTGTGATTTTCTATGCATTTTTCTGTGTTTTCTTGGTACGGAAGTTAGAAATTATATATAAACAGATACGCTACACCAAAATATCATAGATTCATTCACTTAAGGGAGCACGCGCTTGGTAGTTGGAAGGCATAGATATGCATCTGCCATATTTATTTTTATGATTGTCGTTGTTATATTTTTTGTGTGTGTTTATAATTGTGAGATTCGTTTAATATTAATTGTTTAAAAATTTAATCATAGTCGTTTAAATAAATTTGACGGCCGAAATTCATTGCCATCTTTTTCTCGTTATAGTGCTGGCGTCGAAACTCAAAACTTCGATCCAACTTAGAGGTACACAACCTGGATGTACATAGCTTTGGATCATGATTGAATGATAGATCAGTTTGAATTTTTTAAATGTGTTTAGATGAAATAGTAGATTATGAGAATAGTCACTAACCCATAATTTTGAAATAACAGCTAAATCAACTTTAGTTTAATCCAATGTTTTTAAAAAATATATTTTTCATTCAAATATAAAAAATAACAAATAAAGATAGTGGCCAACTCAAAAATATATTTCTTCATCCATCCAAACATACCACAATAAAACTACGTATAAATAAGAAAAGGCGCCGATATAAATATTATGGCTACAGCGAACAACTTTATTAGCTGAATTAAAAGAAGGAAGAATTTAAACAAGACACGTATCATTCTAATATCTTGGATGTGTAACAACATTTTATTTTTTGGGATTTTGTTATCACGTCAACTCCCAATTTGAAATATAAAATCTCATTATCGTTGACTCACAAGTAATAAACCTTAACTTTTGGAGGCTACAGTTCGTCAAATTTGTCAAACTATTTGTCAAATTTGTCAATTTTGGATAAATTCTGTAGTTGACCATTTTGTCCATATTAAGCTGATTTAAATTTAACCACAATTTCGTACTTGTCTCATTATCATCTCCTTTAAATGTTAACCTCTCCACTCACGTCGCCTTTTCTCCTTCTTAATTTGGTATCCCCAGAACAAGTTCAATTCATACATCCGCAAGTGGCATATATAGTGTTTGCCAAGACCCCATGCTTTTGTTATCCTTGGTCGGTTTATAGTGGCAATCATGTAGTGAGTTTGGTGAAAACCCATGCCTTTATTTTTTATTCCTATACAAGCCTCTATCCTTTAATCCTCAGCCATCGTAGCCTAGTGGCCTCTTAAAGTTGATGTTAAAGTTCAGAGACTTTATTATATACATGGTCGATATTAGTCTTGGACTTTTGGATTGAAGTGGTTGTTTTGTCATTTGTTGCCATTAATTAATTCCATCTTTTTCAGTCTTATTGCCACTGGATTAATTTCTTTTCTTGTTATATGTAATTGTATATATCATTAAGATCAGGGAATTGTAAAATAATTTGTGGAAATTCTAGATTTTTTTTAATACCATCTTGCAAAGTAGGTAGGTAATGGTAGTAACTAGTAAGTAATGATAATTAATCGGTTTGGTCGAAGGTCTCTCTCAAATCCAATCAATACTATTTATGACTATTTATTTTGATCATCCGAAGCAAATCGTTCAAGTCTCGCTCGTGTACCACAAGATTTCTGCTTTTTATTTCCCTGGCTAAAAGAGGATAATGAACAAATTAACAAAACAAAAAAGTGAATTTGTAGTGGCAATAGTAATTAAAAAAAAAAAAAAAGAATTTTGCAGTGACAATAATTGTAGGAATATTCGCCCCCCACCCCCAACCTCCATGAGAAGCACATCCCTTGATGTGAAGCACATATGCTCGTGCGGGTGGTTAGATTGACGGGATATATTTTGCGATTGGTGAAGCACGAAATTTGATGTGAATCTATCAACGCTTACACAGCGCTGCATGATGACACACATCAGACACAAATCCCCCCATCATGTAAATTGTTTACTGAATAAATTTAATCCATTCTTTAATCTGTCCGCTCCTGATTGAAATCAAGCGGTCTAAATTGTTAAAACATGCAACAAACTGGCTAAAGTCTAAAGTTGCACTGTGTTTTTCTGATCGGAAAGATAAAATTGCAGTGTGTTGCATGTTTCAACTGTAGTAGAACATACGATAACTAATTGAACCACAACATACGCATTTTTCCCATATTAATTATTTTGTTGAAGGCTTTAAACAAAATAAAAAAGGTAAGATATATATATATATATATATATGTAACTTTAATCTAAAAGAAGTTTCATCAGTATTCAAAAAAAAAAATGCAAGCGATATATGTTGGATATTTGAAAAATTATATGTACAGGATATACGCCTCATGATATTTGGCTTCCAATATCTAGAACAATTTTCATCAGTACACAAAAAGACACCGGTAGGAAAGTGCACTCACCATCCCGGTACTGTCTCTTTCCCAATTACACCCGCCAGCATTTCAAAGTTGACATCTTTCTTATTGGAAATATGTACATATAGGCCCGCCAACAACAACTTTCTGTTTTTGTTGGCTTCTCACAACCGTATAGATTTTTGTTCCATCAAAGTCAAATATATTGCAATATTTTCTATGGTCATTAATTTTGTTTACCTTCGGCTTACATTTTGTGTAAGTCAACCTTTAATAAGATCCGCATCTTAGTAAGCGGTTTAGACCATAAGTTGAAATATGCAACACACTGCTATGAATAATAAATTAAATAAATGCAAAGAACTTTGTGGTTGATGCTTTTACTCTCATATTAATAGTATCCAAGCAGTACAACAACTACTCTCAAATGCACAACCACCCTCTTGAAAAGGAGCAGGACAATAAACTTTACATCTTCAATCAAATAATTTGTTTCTTTAGCCATGCTCACTGAAACATGCGCCTTTTCTCTTCTTCTTCTTCTTCTTCTTTAAGGATCACCTTCTCTATAAGCCAAGATGTTGAATTCACATTCAATGGATTCATTGGCTCAAATCTAACTTTAGACGGTACAGCGCGCATCGAGTCAAATGGCCTTTTGAGATTAACGAACAAAACCGATCGAATGACAGGCCATGCCTTCTACCCATCTCCGGTTCACTTTGGCAGCACCATCTCCTCTTTCTCAACAAGATTTGCATTCGCAATTATGTCAGAGTATTTTGACCTGAGCGGTCATGGGCTAGCGTTCTTCATGTTACCTACAGAGAATTTTTCAACCGCAATGCCAAGCGAATACTTGGGCCTTCTTAATGCCAAAAACAACGGTAATCTCACAAACCGAATGTTTGCTGTGGAGCTTGATACTATTTACAGTTCTGAATTCCATGATTTAAACGACAATCATATTGGTGTTGATATAAACAGTCTTGTGTCAAGCCAGTCTTATGTTTCCGGATACTATGATGATTCCGGGGCTTTTCAAAATTTGAGTCTTATCAGTGGCAAGGTGATGCAAGTGTGTGTGGATTATGAGAGCCAAAGTACACAAATTAATGTCACCTTATTTCCTATTGAGATGTCGAAACCGATCAAGCCGTTGCTTTCTTATAAATTCAATCTCTCAACAGTTTTGAATGACTCTATGTATGTCGGTTTCTCATCTTCCACTGGATTTTTTCCCAGCTCTCACTACATTCTTGGATGGAGCTTTAAATTAAATGGAACAGCACCATCCATTGACCTGTCAAAATTACCACAGCTGCCTAATATGACCTCGAAAGACTACCCAAAGGTCTTGGACACAGTGTTGCCTTTCGCTTTTTCCGCCATTGCTCTTATCGTGATTGCTTCCTTCTTTTTCTATATGCTGAGAAGGTACAAGTATGCAGAACTGCTTGAAGATTGGGAGCTTGAGTTTGGCCCACATCGCTTCCTGTACAAAGATTTGTACCGAGCAACTAATGGTTTCAAAGTGTTGCTTGGAAGTGGAGGGTTTGGGAGGGTTTATAGAGGGGTTCTACCAGCATCCAAATATGAGGTTGCTGTTAAGCGAATTTCACATGATTCCACACACGGCATGAAACAATTCATTGCAGAGATCGTGAGTCTTGGTCGGGTCCGGCACAGAAATCTTGTTCAGCTGTGGGGTTATTGCCGGCGTGAAGGGGAGCTCCTTTTGGTTTATGATTATATGCCAAATGGGAGTCTTGACAGGTACTTGTACGGTCATGACATGCCATTTCTTAATTGGATTCAAAGATTCAAAATTATCAAAGGAGTAGCCTCGGGTCTCTTGTACCTCCATCAAGAATGGGAACAAGTTGTCATCCACCGTGATATTAAGGCAAGCAATGTTTTATTAGACTCTGAATTAAATGCTAGATTAGGTGATTTTGGCCTTGCAATACTGTATGATCATGGTGCCGATCCTCAACCGACCAAAGTGGTTGGTACAATGGGTTATCTTGCACCCGAGCTTACAAGAACAGGCAAGGCAACACCTTTTACCGATGTGTATGCCTTTGGTGCCTTCATGTTGGAGGTAGTTTGTGGAAGGAGGCCAGTTGAACCCCGTGAAGAAGGGGATCGTATGATTCTAGTCGATTTGGTGTTAGATCATTGGGAACACGGATCACTTATTGATATAGTGGATCCAAAATTAAGGGGAAGTTATGGAATTGAGGAGGTAGAAAAAGTGATAAAGCTCAGTATGCTCTGCTCGCATCCATTAGCAGGAGCTCGGCCGAGCATGCGACATGTTGCGCAAATTTTGGAGGGCACCAGACCATTACCAGAGTTATCAGTAGTTGCTTATAGGAACTATTGCACACTTGCAATGCTACAAACTGAAGGGTTTGGTTCTTGCGCCAGGTCATACTCATCTAACATGTCCTCTATCTTTGGCCTATCTGGTGGTAGATAATAGGAAGCAATACTCTCTTTCAAAATTAATGCTGACTTCTTAAGTTTTAATTTGCATCCAGATATTATGGAGGATTTTATGTATATAGCTTAATATTTTTAAATATTTTTGTGTACCAAATTAGGTTCGAGTTCCTAAATAATCAAATTTTCATATAAATAATTACAGTGAAATTTCATTTACGTTTGTACCTGAAATAACTTTTCAGCTCGAAGTAATCGTGAATTTAAAATTTTCTTCTGACGCCAAGCATGAAGATGCTTGCTGGCTAGCGTTGTTCACAATAAAATCTCTTATCAAGAATTAAGTATATTCTATTGGAGAATTTCATTGAAACTTCAATTAATTCTAATTTTTGTGAAGACCTGAAGCATATTCCAAGCATGCGATCCCCGTTCTCTCTTTTTATACATATATTAGTAGCCCAGATTATTCAAAAAACATGGGCCAAAATATTATACCATGTGCCAATACGCTTTAACTTGGGCTTTATGGTTTACTAAAAGGTTGCTGCTTTGCGGGTGGCCGCAGCCCTTATTTTTGTGCGCCATCGTTACTTTTTAAACTGGATGGAGTTTTACAAGTGATGACAGATAGCTACGTAGGTACTCATGTTAGTGAAATAAAATGCAGAGGTTATTTGTATAAAATAAGAGAGAGCTTTCACACATATAGTTATACTTTACAGGGCATCTAATGAGAAGCATGTTGCCATATGTATGCATAAACAAAAAGGACAGCAAGGTATATAAAAAAACCATACACAATCAAAAGTGTCCATATATACAAAACATGCTGTCACTGAACCGACTAATTGCTCAGGCTTCAGTTTCTGGCATAGTGGGTGAGATTGTCACTGCATCGGTCGGAATTGGCTGGTCCGTGGCGGATTCAGCTTTTAAATAAGTCTAGGCACACTTATAGTTCAAATTCACGAGTTGCTCAATTGCTCAATGTTTAGATACTTAGAAGCCTATTTTTTTTAATCAAATCCGGACACTGCATCTAATATATTAGCTTATTTAATGAATCAGATAAAAAAAAATCTACTATAATAGTTAATTTCGAAATTCAATCTCAGGCACCGGCTTGAGCTTGACCATACGTGGATCCGCCACTGTGGCTGGTCATCATATATACAAAGTCAGAGGTAGTAAGGACTCAGCATCCTGGTTAGAAACCTCCTGGATTTTGCCAACCAGGCTGCCTTTGTCCGCTGACATTCTGTTAAACATTTCAAGATGGCAAACCCAATTTCTGGACCACATGAGGTTGCACCTTACAGAGTGTGTTAGTTGTATAAGAGAGGTGTAATACAGGGGTGGAGACGAGGGAGGCTAGAGAAGGCCCCCTCCACCCAGAATCCCACGTAAGCTCTATACTGAAAGTCTGAAATTAAAATTTATCATGTATTTTTATTTCCAAAGATGTATTGTCTCTCTTCCTCTCTAATTTATCAATTTTAATACTCCAGTGATATAAACTCGCATCTCTGCCCCTCCATGCTAAAATTTTGGTTCCATCCCTAGTGTAATAGTTCTAAGAAGAATTATGTAAATTTTAACGACAGGAGAAAATCATGTATGGTCATATTATATGGTCTATATGGGTTTAAATCACATTCATACTTTGAAATAATGGCAAGATGGTTTAGGTCTTCAACTCAATTATTACAATGTTAGTAATTACCCAAAATAATTGGCGTCTTTCTATAGGCAGCAGTTTGGAGTCTTATATGAATTGCAAAAAGCCAAAAACCATAATGTTACATGCTCCTTCACTTTTCAACCTGAATGTCAGAATTCTCGAGTTTAGCCTCACAGATGTAAGACATGGCTTCACTAAAACATTATTTCTCAGATTCCACAGAACTATGCCAATCTGACAGGACTCAACATCAACCACCTGAAAAGTGCATTTGTCCCCATTCTATACCTCAGGATGTTGTACCTATAATAGAAGAAATCCGTTTGTGTGGTCCGACCACTCTACCAATGATCTATCTCGGCCCCTGACACTGCACAAACCTAGAGGATTACACTTCCAACTCTTGATCAACAGCTGTGCAGCGAAGACTGTCTGGTTGGAAAGCAACTTCACTCTTGCCAGGGGAAAGAGCAATGCTGGTCAAATTTGTACCTACTGTGTTACCTTTGCATAACATGCAAGTTATAAAATTCCAGAGTGTGTGTCATTCAGCACATTGATCGCTTGCAAGGCAATTTCATCTGGAAAGGAAATGAGACGTCTAAAAGAATTAATTGCCTTGTCGACTGTGATAAAGTGTGCGCAGTCAAAGAAAATGGTTGTATGGGAATTCTGTCTTCAAGCACAAAAATGATGCTTCAGGATAAATGGTTAAAAATAAGGAAGACAGAAATATGGTATTAGGAAGGGGATCAACCATTTCTAGCTTCGGAATAAATTAATTCAAGAGGTAATTAAAGTAAATTTGCCTAATTTTGTAATACCTAGTGTCCTTTTCCAGATCTCTACTCCATCATATTTAATGTTTTAAAATATGAATTTTAATATGCGTGTAGATAGTCATCGAATACCACATATACGATATGCGGACGTATATCCAAATTTTCATGCGGAGACTTATATATGAAATTTTTTTTACTATAATATAATAAATATAATTATAGAATATTGAAATGGAAGGTGGCCTAATTAATTGTTTTAGTGCTTATATCATAATACGTTTGTGCAAGTTTGAATCTCAATAAATATATATTATTTTTTTAAAAATTTAATGCCATTTTATTTTGTCTGTATTTTTTTTTCTTGCAGTCACTAACTAATTCTTCCTCCGCAACCAACAAATGCAAGAGGGCAGTCCTATTTGTAAAGTAAACTCCAATATAAACAATGCAAAAATCTCAAGCTCCGTAATTATACTACATTCATTCATACTAACTCATCCTGTTTACATAAAAATGATTATACAAAAATACTGTACTAAGCTAATGTAGAGCATCACAACCCTTAAATTGCTGTTGAAGAAAGATGACAACAATATCAAAACAACGAAAGGGTGTTATCCGCCGCTTTTGAACAAAAATGTCCCATTTGAAGATTTGATCGTAGGACGTAAGGTGAACCAGCAGGAGAACCGGAGTAACATTTTGTGAGCTTTTATGTGAACCCCAGACCCCAGTTCCCAGAGATCAATTACTCTTGCCCGTGAATTGCAGTACACTATAGTTTGGTCAATTTGAGTATTTGACTCATCTTTAATAGTCTGGATTCTCTGTCGCCAATTTTTGATAAACAAATTATATGCGTCCCAAAGTGGAAAACAAAATTTAATCCATAGTCACATAGTCATATGATTCACCATTTATTCATAAATTATTTACGAATAATTTATTTTTTATTTTTAGACAAATATTTTACGAACTAGACGTCTATTTAATATATAATATAATTTATTAAAGAATTATTCATGAATAAAAATATTATATAAAATTTAAAATGATTATTTATTTTTTATATGATTTTAGAAAATTTATCATTATAATATATATTTTATTTATATTATATAAAACAAACTATTCTCAAATTATATCCGAATAATATACTCGAATTGACCTCACCGAATGTTTCCTGAATCATGAACTTATTACTATGATATAACTTAATATAAGAATATATGTTATATAAATCCGATCTTATGTATCAAAAATATAATAATATGACCAAAAATATGAAATAAATTTCTTTCTTGCAAAGGTTCACATCGCACCATATAAATACGCTCGGATACCCAACACAGTAATGTAAGTACAACTTAACATAATACAACATATATGCGAGGCGGTACATACGACCCCTACTCTCAGAAATTTACACGCTACGACCGGGTGGTACATGAAAATAGTGAATTGAAATATATATATATATTGTATTTATCATATACTAGCACATAATGTGTTTAATGTGAGATATATCGTATTAACACGTATTTACATATTTAGATATGTGTATTTTTATGTGTTAAAAATTAAAAAAAATCTGAATAAGCATGTTTAAATACGTGATATGTCTAAAAAGTCTTACAAAACATGTTTGTCACGTGATAACACTTGTGAAAAATATATAAATTTAAAACAAATTATAAAAAAAATTAGAACAATAAGAAAATATGACAAAATTCAGAAAAAGAAAAAAAATCATGAAGTGCTATATATACAGAGGGTGAATATATATGTTTAACATGCATGTTTAATCATGTTTGACATACATGTTTAATCATGTTAAAATATGATTAAAATCATTCAGATAGTGAATACATATGTTTTAGAGCACATATCTATACACACACGTATTTACACATATGTACTCACATATCAAACATTCCTGTCAACTACAAAGAAAATAGATGGATTCAGCTTCAAACTGTACGCCATATTTTCAAAGAAGTTTATTTTCGCGAGCATGTAATCACGTATTACAGATTGGTGAAACAAACTAAATTCAAAGAAATTTATTAGATATATATATGTAGATACAAGCAGTGTCTTTGTTAAACAAGGGACAGAGGAAGGCGCCTAATTTGGCGAGCGTAGCTTTCTTTTGAACAGAAAAAATAATAGCCAATGATAAAAACAACCCTTTCTAAAATTTAAATTGATGAGATAAGTTACTTAAATATTTGTCAGATTATGTACATATTTGCATGTTGCTCCGCGTTCTAAAAATGTCCGGACCTGCTATGCGTGAAATGTGGGTCCATAAACACACGCATGAAAAGAATTTTTATTGAGTATTGTCAGTATAGATTAACACCAAACTAGACATTAGCAAATATTTGTTGCACTACATTTCTTTTTCTTTTTTTTTTTTAAAAAATACCATGGAAAGTATATATGAACTACATTAATCATCTCTGAACTCTGGAAAAAAAAATCAAACTCTGTTATTGACTACATTACATTTTTAATTTAGGAAGAATTCCAAGCATACCCCTCTAAAATATCAAAATTACATATTTACCCCTCTAAAATTCATAATATTATATTTACCCTTCCAAACTATTCAAACATTCAATTATCCAATAAAACTTGTATCAATATATTCAAAAATCCAAATAATATCATTAAATATTTATAACTCAAATTATGACCTCAGTAAATATTCAACATCACATATTTACCCCTCTAAAATTCATAATATTATTTTTACCCTTCCAAAGTATTAAAACTCCCATATTTATCCAATAAAAGTTCAAGACATATCAAATATATCCAAAACTCCAAATATCTCAGGAGTTATTTAAAACATAAATTAGAACCTTAAGAAATATTTCATGACTATTATATATTTTGTTCCTCGCATTCACATCATTCCGCTAATAAACTTCAGACACCAAAATTTATTTCACCTTCCATCTTTAACTATTCATTTTATTATGAATATTAAAAATATAATATTAATTTTAATTATTAATATAATAATATATTACAAACATAAATAAAACATACACACTAAAAACATAAAAAAAATTCAATTTCAAATAGTTGCTAACTTTACGTAAATTAAAAATCAATAAAGCATAATCACTTTAAATGTTATGCACATACATATTAAGGGTGATTTGGACATTTTATAATTCCAAATGAAATAGTAAAGAGTAATTATTTGTTGGAGGGTCATTTATAGGGGCGTCAATTATTGACCCGACCCGACTCGACATGACCCAAAAATATATGGGTCATATTTGGATTTAATTTTTTTGATCCGAATCGGGTCAAGTAGGGTTCGGATCAACCCGACCCGACCCGATTAGTTATATTTTTTAAAATAATTTTGTGATTTAGTACTAATTAAAGTTTAAATATATACTAATTAAGATTAGTTATAAATTAATTAATATTTGGTAGCTTAAAATTATAAAAAAAATAATAAATATTTAATTATTTTACACGGATCGGGTCAGGTCGATCCGTGAACCATTGGGTCAAACATAGACCAAGATTTTTTGGCCTGAATTTAATCGGGTCGGGTCAAAAAAAATAATGTGACCCGACCCGTTGACACCCCTAGCCATTTGTCATGAAATATATAGCTCGGGTTGGTGTTTATATAAATTAGAAGTTCGAAAGTCAACTTGTCACAACCCGAAAATTCGGACCACTTCAAAAACATTATCCTTTTTATTCTACTGAGAATATGATTTTAAAAATTATCCATTATTTTCAATTAGGATAAATGAAGAATTTGTAAATGTGTGAGTTAGTTCTAATGGAAAAGATAACATACTGAAAAGGTACGTATTCTAGATTTTTTTTAGAATGGTATATATGAAATTATGTCTTTAATTTATTTACAAGCTCTTATTTACATCATTGCTTCCATTTTTTTTTCTTTTGGAAAGGAATGGGGTCCGGCCCCTAAATGTTTTGTTTGGATAAAGAAATATTACTGTTTTCATAAGGTACAATTGCATGTCATCCTTAAAAATTTTGGTCACATCTAACTGACTAACTGAGATATTTAGAATTTCTTAGAAAATTTATTTTCAGTTGAAGAAGGAACTGGGTACAGCAGCACAAAGTGACACACGTATGGATGTACAGCTTACAGAAAATCACAAATTGTGAAAGATTAATAGAACATGTACGACAAGAGAACGACCACAGTTGAGTTGGAGCTGAATGTCAACATGTCACCATAAGGCCCCACAAACCAATCATCCCACAAGGAAAAAGTAGGTATGAGTATGAGTTGGGTCACCTCAGGTCCTGAAAATAACGCAGCCTTTTCATAAAGTCTGAAGGGAAATTATTGATATGAATATCACATCATCAGAACTTGACACGACAATTTAAGCATTTTATGACCAAGTTGGGCTGCGATGGAAGAGTTCAGAACTTGCCAAATTTAGACATTACTAGATCTAGTTCAGAACTCTGAAGCGTACAGCAAAGAATTAATTAACAATTTAACAGATCTAAATGAATCAATACATTGGGCAATCATAGGCACTGTTGGTCACAATTCTTTTGCACCGATTCATGCTTTGGATGCAAATGTTCTTTTGCACCAATACATGCTTTCGATGCAAATGTTGTACTTCTCGATGAAAACTGAAAATTAATTACATAGACAAAACGAAGCTATCAGAAATATTCACACAAAAAGATCAAGCGCTTACAGAAATTAAGACAAAATCATCTCCGAAAAATTATTATAAGGTGCCTTGAATTTGGTATATGGTACAAAAGAGAATTATATTACCTAGGAATTAGGAATTTTTGAGCCAGTAAATTAAAGAACATACAAGGCGGTAGCTAAAGACTGTGCTTATGTTTTCCAACGACTTTCTTGAACCGTCAACAAGACTGATTATCATATATTTAACATGAAAATTCATCGTAGAACAAGGAAGCAAAATTACAGCTCTAGTTCAAAGTTCAAGAAAGCCTGTGGAAAACATATATCACCGTCTCATCTTCCCATGTGCATCACACATACATACTCGATCTTAATTTTTCATGGATCAGAGATAGAGATAGAAAGAGAGTTTGATAGATAAATAGATAGATAGATAGAGAGGAGGGGAGAGATGAGAAGAAATGCCTATTTGGCCTCCCTTTTAATAGAGAATAGAAGGGACATGGCTCCCAAATTTCATGCCATTCGTAACCATACCAGATCCCAAAACGAGTATGGTCGTTTCACACAAACACTTGGTCTACAATTAAAGTTTGTGGATATAAGTAACGATGTGTTTGTTTCATTTCAATATATATGATATTGAAAATGATAGAAGTTAAGACTTCATTTTAATAGCCACTGAGAGATATGATCATAGAGATTCCAACTGTTAATTTTGATATATAGTTCTTGATGCAGAGCCAAGTGAAGAAATGATATAAATTTTGTATTCACACAATATATGATGTATATGCATGGTATAGTATAGTATATAAATAAATTATTTTTGTTATTCATGTAGTTTTAAATTTCTATTTTGTATTATTTAATTAAATACGATTTTAAATATGATACTCATGATAATCAGTTTGATTTATGCTGTTGATTATATATAAATTTATAATGGAATGAGCTTAATTAACTTCCATCATCAAATAAAAGACCCAGTCCATGGAGCAGCACTAAAAAGCGCACCCCCGACTTCCCTAATAGCACGCGCACGTGCGCCCCACCAGTCAGACCAGAACATGTGGACTTTTCTACTGTAAGTTCTGTGCAGAAAACTCTGTAGCCGTCTCATTCCCTCCCAAAATTTACAGAATGATCCGCTACACGGATGGATGCATAAATAGGAGCTGGCGAATTTTGTGTTGTTGTGCGTGGTTCGTGCGCCGGAAGAACAGGGAGCGGAAAAGCCGCCTCGGATTAATCTTCACCGTTGATTGAAATTGGACGGTAGAGATGGGTCAATCTGGATCCAGCCGAGAACAGTTGCGGCTTTTCCTGATTGACTGCCGGATTATTCGCTTCATTAATTTTCAACGAGGTTCCTCTCTCCATTTTGAGCTTCACTTGAGAAGTCTGTGTACGATGTTTCACACCTTCAATTGTAAACAATGTTATAGCTTATAAGCCATAAACAGTTTTTAAAATTAAAATAAAACAACTTTTGAATTGTAGAGAAGTACATCTATAGATAAAGTAAATAATTTGTTTTTGACAATGCTAGAATAACTTGAAATTATCACAACTTTTTGTTAAATATGTACTTTGGTATTTTCCATTTAGGATAAAATGGAGATGATATTGTTTATACATAATTAAATACGGTGCTTAGAAAATTACAATAAGAAGGACACGACCAAACGACATCCTTACACAATAATTAATGCTCCTAATTCCAAAAGAAAATCTTCATCTCTGTGCTGATAAGTGGGACCAGTCCACAGCACTTTCTCGCCATTAGTCGCATCAAGTAAATCTGACCTGTTTGTTAAAAACAAAGGCGGAGAGGAAGAAAGTCAAGTTTGTTGTTCTTTTTAGCTAGTTTGATGCTGGTATGATACCAGAAACATGTATGCCGATACGGCAGTTTGAATTAATGTTTTTAGCTGCTATTGAGTGTGTACTACAGCAGATGGAAAGTAGAATTTATGATTGCAATTTGAGCTCCCAAATCCAACTCGTTCAAGACTGGTAGAGTGCATATCCGCCTGGTACACAGCATATGCGTATATACTATAGTTAACATATTACCTTCACTAATTTAATCATTCATCAATTTATTAAATTTTGTTTATACCATCAGGATCAAAGAAGAACACTTGCTTTGTCTTTCCATCAGGCTGGGTTTTTTGAAATGTCTCAATTCCTTTTTCCTGTAAAACCACAACATTCTGTAAAAGAGCATTTGTTGTGCTAATTCCAAAACTGCGGAATTAAATATCTCACATTCTCACTCACATAATACCAAAAATGGCATCTGTTTTGCGTTCTGCCAAAAATTAACAAAATATTTCATACTTATTTGAAACAATGAAATTCTACTCTTTGGAAAAGAAATGTTTTTACAAGAAAAAAGTAATTGCAAACAGAATATTCGATTTGACTATCAAGTGAAGCAGTGAGCTTTTCTTTGTCAACATTTCAGTTTTCTTTTTGACAACTTTGCCAGAATGCACTAATCAAGTTCAACTTATTTTTATCTATAATTCCATAAGTTATCAAAGTGAAATGCTTAACACAAGATAATGAATTGCATTTCTAATGTTTCACATTTACCATCCACAATCTAACTGCCAATCACATTACTTCATGGAATTAGAGCTATGAAGCAACAGAAATTCTTAATCAAGGGGTTCCATGTGTTTCTTCTTTCTATTACTTCATTTTGTGGTCTGGAAAACTAAAATTATATATTTCAAGGAATGAAAGGGAAGGGGCTTAATTCAACACTCCTAAAAAGCCAATAGCACACATAAGACGAGGAAATAGTGGTGTCCCCGTGGAAGCAGTTTTGGGTCCTTTACTGATGAGGAGGCTGCATATGGGCCAACAGGGAGCTTCGATTGTGGGTCCCGCTGGATGATGTGCATGGAGAGAGAGGGAGAGAGACGGAGCCAGGTAACATCAAACTCTCCAAAGTTTGGTGTTTCAATCTGCTCAAACCCGAGGATCTGTTACAGAGAAGCACGATCATAAACAAGAAAATACGAAGAGTTGTGAAACCTGTGAAATAGCATTAAAATAATTTATAATTGTACCGCACAATTACATTTTATTGTTTAGAAAATTGAATAAAAAACACAGCACTAACTTAAACGAAAACCATAAAATACATTTCAAATTCGTAAATTCACTGCAGTTAAATTCCATTGTGTTTTCTTTTTGAAGCTATCAAGCTTCGATTGTCAATCGAAGGAAACCCACAACAGGAATATCGAGTCGTGAATCATATAGTATTCGTAAAAGATAATCAGATTTCTCTATAACCTATATTTCATTTTATCAGTTTGTTTGGATTGTGAAAATAAAACTATTGATTTTCATTTATGCATATTATATATAGATTTTTATACTTTTGAACTTGCATTATATACATTAAATGATTATGCATATGTCATTTTGTCTGGTATCCGCTTAAACTGTTTCTGTAATTATACTTCTTGTATGGATTGGACATGTGGACGCTACAGAATAAACTCATGTGTGGGGCACCCTGTAGGTCTAAATTTTATATGGAAAAAGTAATATATACGTGGTAAAGGGTCGCAACCTGACCTTGGAAAACGATTTACTATGTGCATACTGAATTTGTCCTCTTATTGTAGCCTAAAATCGATTGGGCAAGAGGGTTATATTACTTATTCTGGGCCTATACAATACTGGGCTTGTCTCTGGGCCAATTGACTTGATATGTCCGAATATATTTTGTTTGATATGTCTGAATGATTTTGCTTTGCAATTGAATTAATCTGATCTGAACTGGAACCAGACTATTAAGTGGTATAAGCCTATGACACATTAGATGTGGGTTGAAAAGCTCGAACACATCGGATGTGTGTACCAGACTGAATAATTTGTGTTCGTCTACCAACATATCTGATATGAGCTATTTGATTTCTGATTGCCTCTATTAATCAAATTCATTTGAAATCTTATTTTAGTTCATGTGCATGCATTATAAAGTTATATATTTTGGTAATTAGAAAATAATGGATTTTTGTGTCTTCTTATTAAAATAAATAAAATATGCATAGTAATTATGATAAATGATATTATTTTATATATAAACTTGTTATAGAGAAATTGCGTCGTAAAATAACTGGTTACTGAGCTTTATAAGCTGACTCTGTTTTGTTTCTTTGTTATTTTTTTATTTTATGTTGACGACGTATGTTGGCTGGTCGTCGGATGAATGCAGAAGATACTGATTCTGTAGCGCCCCGATCTCGGGGTGTTACAGATAATTAAGGTATGGAATTATAGATATAAAAAAACTTTTATATATCTGATCAGTTATTGTTATATGTAATTTTTATAGGATTGTTTCTTCGAACATGCAAAAGTGAATAATGCAATGAAATTCAGCGATTATATACTAAAAGATTTAGATTGGAAGTTGCATATTATTTGGAAATGAGAAAGTTTTAGACGTGTCATTGTTGATATTTACTAAATGTTAGATGTAATGGTTAAATGATGGAGATAATTGTTTGCTTATTAAAGACAGGTATAAATACTGAATATTAGATGTAATGGTTGAATGTTTTATATTTGATATAAATGATTTTTTTATTATAGATATAAAGATTTATGAGTGATGATATTAAGACAACTATATAGACAAATAAAGACAAATAAAGATAAATATATAGATAAAAAAAGACTTAATTCAATAGATATTAAGATGTTTCTTTAACAATTATTAAGAGTAGATCTTATAGATAGTTTATACAGAGTTATAATATTTTTTTTATCTGAGTTTGAATGATTGCTATGTGATCTATTAATATTTGTTTGAATAATTGATATATTAAGATTTTTTTATGTTGGATATAAAGATTTGTAAGTGATGATATTTAGATATATATACAGACTAATGAAGGCAGACATATAGACAAAAAATGACTTGGTTCAATAGATATTATAACATATTTTAACAACTATTAAGCACATAAATATTAGTTATAGAGAGTTGTTATTTTTTTTCGAGTTTGAATGATTGATGTGCGGTATACTAATATTTATTTGAATGATTGATATATTAAGATATTTTTATATTTAATATTAAGATTTTTTAATGGTGGATATAAAGATATATAAGTGATGATATTTAGATACGTATACAGACAAAGGAAAATAGATATACAAATAAAAAAAATACTTGTTCAATAAATATTAAGATATATTTTAACAACCATTAAGAGTATAGCTATTTATTATAGAAAGTTATAATATTTTTTAATTTTGTATGATTGTTATGTGGCAAACTAATATTTGTTTGAATGATTCATATATTAAGATATTTGATATTTGATATCAATATTATTTGATGGTAGATATAAAGATTTATAAGTGATGATATTTAAATAGATATATAGACAAATAAAAATAGATATACAGACAAAAAAAACTTAATTTAATAAATATTAAGACATATTTTAACAATTATTAAGAGTATAATTATTTGTTATAGTGAGCATAAAGTTTATAAAGAGTTTTAATATTTTTTTTTTGTTTTGACTTTGAATGATTGTTATGTGGTATACTAATATTTGTTCAGATGATTGATATATTAAGATATTTTATATTTGATATGAAATTTTTTTATGGTAGATATACAAATTTGTATGTGATGATATTATAGTAAAAAAAATTAAGTAAATATTAACACTTGAGATCATTAGTATTAAGATTTTAGTTATTACATATAAATAGTTGCTTTATAATATATTAATATTTATTTTTCTTTAAGATAGCTGAGCATTAAAACTTAGATATTAAAAGAAAATTGACGATTAAGACAAATAATGATATATTTACAGACAAAAAAAGATTTTGTTCAATAAATATTAAGACATATATTAACAATTATTAAGAGTAGAGTTGTTAGATATAAAGACATCGCGATTTAGGACAGATCATATTCCAGAATGTGAAACGTCTTCAGCATTTATTTCAGCACGTGGTCAATGTATTTCAATTGGGGTATTTGACCGGGTACTAAACTTGGGGTACAATTATCAGATTCCTTTGGAAAGTGATGAGTTAGGGTCCTAGGTTCTATAGTTGGGTTGTTTTTGGCTCAAGAGTCGCTCGATTTAACCTAAGTGTATTTTAACTCGTGCCTTATGAGGTGAAGAAGGATAATCATAACCAATCTAGTTTGACCTGAATGATCAGTTTCCTCAATTCATTTAGTATCAGAAGTCTAGATCTAGATTTATGTATGATTTATACTACTTAGGATTAGGTTTTTCTTGAGGATAAGTAAGATCCTAGTTTGGGGGTATTTGGTGTCATTTAATTTCAAGATTAAAGTTTTGGGGTATTTGGTGTTATATATATATATATCGATCTCTATTTATGTCTAAAATCAAGATTAAAGTTTCAACCTCATATTTAATTTCATTGCATAGGATGTTTATTTTTGTTAGATTTGATTCTGCCTTGGTCAGTTTTGCGTTTCAGAAATTTTATGCTAAGGAGCTAAAAAATTGGTGTAAAATACGAGTTTACACACCTATTGAAACTTCACGGGATTCAGCACGACCACAGAAGTCATTTTTCCATCAAAAATCATGGCATACAGTACGTATGCATGTCTATACGAGCCATATAGAGCACTTTCAGAAAACAGAGCAGAGAAAGCAGCGAATTAATTACCTGATTCCCTATAGAGAATTAATTACCCAATTCGTTATCGCGAAGCGTAAATTTAGCTCTCCATCTTTTTGAGAAAGTTCTGATAAAAGAGGTGAGAAAATCGTAACAAAACTAAAGAGAGTGAAGGGGATCAAAGAGGAGATCAGCAACAAACTTAAAGAAAAGCGGATCAAAGAGGCACCACCAACTTGAACAGTGTCGAGAGGTTTAGCCCTAGAGAGCTGTAGCCAGAGGAGATAGAATAAACGAAGCGGGAAGGAGAAGAGATAGAAGCTGGAAGGAAAAGAGATAGAAAAAATGAAGCGACGCAAACCTATAAGGTTTTAGGAATACATATTTAACAACAGTTCTATTAAAGAACCGTTGTTCAAGCCACTATTTAGCAACAGTTTTTTGTACAAACTGTTGTTAAATGTTTTCGCAACGGTTCTTCAAAGGAATCGTTGTTAAATGATTTCGCAACGGTTTATCCCAAAAACTGTTGCTAAATATGAGAGAGAAAAAAGTAGATGTTACGGTTTATAATTTAATAACGTCTTTTTTTAGAAAATCATTATAAAATATGTTCTTCAATATTTCAGAATTGTCACTCAACTGAACTCTTAGTACTTAAAATCGTTATTAAATGAGTGTTGTCTAAACTCCTTTATGTTGTAGTGTACAAAATAAAATTCAATTTATATGAAGTATATCAACAACTAGCACCGTGAGGTGTGAAATTTTCTATGCCACTTTGTTGATTTTATTCATTTTTTTCCATTTTTGCATGCATATCCTTCACGTCAATGTTTTATTTAAGATTTTATTTTTAAAATTTCATGCGGTCCTACTATCAAGCAGCACTGATCCTAAAGTCTATTTCTGATCGAAGGGTCACAATTTAATTGCACAATCAAATGGTGCTCATCGGTGGTTACCCCGTCCGCTCCCATGATTTTGTGGTTCTTTTTTAGATTCAAAGGGGAGAAATTAGTGGGGACATGATTCTCTATTCTTTTCGTGAGGTATTCAACTATTGATACTGAATAGGACTGTTAACAGGTAGGGTAGAGTACGGATGAAAATATTTTTATATTCATATTCATTAAAAAAAAATTATTTATATCTTATCTATATCCATTAAAAAAAATTATCCGTACCCTACTTACCCGTTAAGAATTTCGTAAAACGAACGGGTAACGATAGATAATGGATAAAAATAAAAATAATTCAATAAATACAATTATATGATTTAGACCAATAAATAGTATTAAATAAATATACTAATAAAGTACAATAATAATTAATATTTTGGATATAACAAAAATCATATAATTTTTTATGTCAATTATCAAAAAAATATATACTAATTACTATGTATATATTTATATAATATAACTATATATATATACATAATTTACCTAACGAATAATGGGTAACGAAAACACTTTACCCATTTCATATCCGATAAGTTAACGAAAAAAATTTATTACCCATACCCAATGACTTTATCAAAATAAAATTTTGCCCATACCCATCTTATCGAATACAATATGGATCGAATAAGCGGTTAAAAAATTCCCATTAACAGCCCTAATACTGAATCACTACTGCTACCAAGTCCCAATGCTTTTGTATTTGTTTCTTAATCACATATCCAATAATCCAAGTATCATAAAGTCAAAAAGTTACAGGTGTATTGTAGATGTGACAAAAGATGATTATTGCATACGACCAATTTGAGTGGACCATGTAGTTGAAAGGTAGGTTGTACAATACCAATTTATTTTTGCACTTTCAAGCAAAAGTGGACATATCAGTGTATTTCTTTTACTCCAATTCAGTTTAGTCGATGCTTTTAATTGGGCATTCAAAAAAATAACTGTGTTATATTTAAATAAATTGTACAAAATACAAAAGTTTCTGAGAACATTCGCATTTCATTATCAAATTAATTATCAAATCTCATTTGATAATTATCATTTGAATTTTAGAGATACAGAAACTAGACAAATTAGATAATTATCTAAATTTGACAGTCCATTTGACAAGCCACGTCTGCAAAGAGCAGAAAATTAATTACGAAAGTGTCATTATGACAATTTTATTCTATTTAGAGATGTCACTCTTAAAATAAATTGTCAATTCGATGACATGGCATAAAAAATTAATTTTGACAATCGACACCAATACAGATGCTCTCATAATTTCAAATTAATTTAACGGTCTTTAGCATTTTGTTTGTAAATTATAACTAGATGACTTCTATATTTAAGTAGGATACAATAAAACATTCCTGATCTTACTAATTATATATCGAATACTGACAAAATATATATTCTCAATGTGTTGTTTACAAAGCATTTTATTTGTTTACAACATTAATTCTAAAACTAACTGTTCATATTAACATTCCATTCCAAAATGAAGATATCGCGTATAATCTTTTCTACTGATTTTTTTTTTGTGGTCGAACGTATTTTCAAAGAGATAAAAACCGCTGCCACAAAGTTCATTTTTATTATATCACTATGGAAAAGATACATTATGTAACAATCATTTTTCAGTCATTTTTGAGATTTGAGTTTCAAAAGAGAATTCTTTTTCTTTATCATTTTATATCAATATTTTATTTTTCAAAAGACGTAATTAAACATGTTGAAGCTGGATGGCTAGTTTTAAATTAACGGAGGAGATTTATTACTGTTCTCAACTGTAGCTATCTAATCTAAGATTTATAGATAAGCGGCTGTCGTGAACAGATATAACAAATTAACGGATGAGATTCTTTCATTGTTCCCCACTATAGCAATTCCAATTAAGTTTTATTTTGACTAGTTATATACCCGCGCGTTGCAGCAGACTCTTTTATTTAAACATTAAAATATTATAAGATAAAAATTTCACATTTAACTAATATTAAATTATAAATTCACCAAATTATACAGAAAACCTATAATAAAGACTATATTTAATCTTGGATGAGATTTTTGCACAATATGAGTTAATGATTCATAATTTTTATGGTAAGAAAAGTAAATTATTCTAACATATATTATCACCATTAATTTCTTATCAAATATGTACAAAGTTGCTAAATAAAAAAAAATAATATTATGAAAATAATAGTATATAAGGGAAAGAAATGGAGAGAAAGAGGGGATCAATGGACGCGATCACATACGTTCGATCAATCAAAAATAAATATTATCCGTCTAATTGAGGGATAAAATGGATATAATAAAAAATTATCATGACAAAAAATGAAACCTCCAATTCTTTATATAATAGTATAGATATACTACTTCAAAAAAATTATATTAATATATAATAAGAAGCATAAATTGAGAACCAAATTTGTAAAGTTAAAGGATAATATTTTTCGTGTGGGGGGTCACACGTTTAAAAACTGAACATATATTCTTTATGCTCATCTTTATTGCATGAAAAAAACATGAAACTTAAAATTCTCTCCCTAGCGTACCATCTCTCCCGAACGGTTTCTTGTCAAATATGAGACGCGGCATAGAAACCTACTATCATTTGAATCATTGAGATCCACAAATTTGATTTTTCATACTAAAGGCTTCCATATATCTTGTCAAATGAAAGGCCTTCATAAATGTTGATAATATTTTATTTTTCATATAACTTTTTGAGACTTAAACTGGCCCCACTTAATATAAAGTTTGAGACCGTGACCTACAGTTCTAATTTAATTCTAATAATTAAAAAATATATATATGCTATCCGGTGCTCATAATCTTGTACCGTCATACCGACATTTTTCAGGCTGAGAACAGCAGCCCTTTCTGAGCGGATCTCTTTTTCTGGACTTGGTTGAGACCTTCTGGATCCGCTTAAGAAGAGAAGTGCTCTTCATCCAAATTAAATTCCTGCTTAGATACTATTTGTATTCTTAACTTAGCGGCCCAATGCTCCCTAGGTCTTAAATGTGATCCATTATCTTTTATTACTTCTTAAGTTTTTTCCATCGGAGAATCAAAAATTAAACTTAATGGAGATATATTTATTTTTAATGAAAGCCCAGAAAAGTACGAGTCCAAAAGTGAGCGTCTCATTCCATTGCCTTTTTCGTATGGAGAGATTTAAAGTTTAGAGTTTATGTCAAATTGATTGTCAAATTTTATTTTATAATTTATTATTTTAATGTCAATGATGAAAATTATATGTTCATTATTTCCCCAATGACATTATTTCCTTGTCTATTTTATTTTTCTTCCACAGGTTTTGTGGAGAAAATGAAACCTACACAAATCATAAAATACATGATAACACTTTACGCAAATTTACTTGACAGTTATGAGTTAAATATTAATACTTAAATAAGTCTGAATAGGCACATTAAAATGCATATGAGTATGCTTTTGGAATCATGTTACTGATGCAAATACTGTGGAAATGGATGGTCACTGTCATGTTTATTTGTTGAGGTTGCTATGACTTGTACAGATATATATGAGCATTAGCTCGCAAAATAGCAGCGATATTAGCATTTGTATAGATTCAATTCCAAACATATTTGCAATTCCTCCCACAATGATAGATAATTGTTTTAAAAAAGAAATAGATGTGGCATCACTGAAATAAGTTCACCAAGACGTCTTCGATTCAGAATTAGACGACAATACCTTTTTAGAAACTCAAGCTCTTTGCTGTTCTTTTCAATTTTGCTACCTCTGAGAACTACTTTTTCTTCATTTCCATTTCCTTTTCGTTCCTTTTTTTTTTTTCAATTTCCTTTGGTCCTCTCTCTCTGTCCTTTCCTATATCTTTTCTTCTTTCTTTCTTAATATTTTTTTTTTTGAGTATCGCTAATTGAAAGAAGTTTAAATGGAATAGACAACCGACTATGCATGTAGGGTCACGTGCCATTTCTTACGAGCAGCCAACGTGCTTTCATCACTTTATTATTATTATTATTATTATTTTTTGTTTACACTTTTGTTCTGATATGTGCTCTTCGTTTTTATTTTATCTATTTTGTGAAAAGCCCTTAAAATTATTAAATTTTCAGAAGAGTCCAAAAGTTTATCTCAAAATGATGTTATATTATTTACTAATCAAAACTTTATACTCTATATAAGGAGTCTTAATTCAAATAACACAAGTGTTATCAAATGTTAATAGTTTAAATTTATTTATCTATTATACAATGTCTTATTATCAATAATATGAAATCATAATATTCATAAATAAATGACAAAACTTATGATTAATGCTCCAGTGTATGCGTTTAGTCTTAATATATATGCGCTTAAATCTTATTATTTAGCATATGAAGTCTTAATAGCTATATTTTAATTCATAAAATATATTAATTTTAAGTGTCAATATAGTCTATAAAGTGTCTAAGAGATCTAGATAAGGACCCTGATTTGATCGAGCCTTATCAGATAGTTAATATTCTTCTCATGATAGATGGGGCAAGCAATGGGCTCCTTCAAGATTAAAATATTGATGTTTGCTGGATAGCCATAACCAAGACATGTTAAGAAGATAAAACATGTTTATTTGGTAAAAAAATAATGACTACAAGCTGACAAGATGACAATTTATTCAATTACTAAATTAATATTGCCAACATGGAGATCATACAGAGGGACTTTACCAAATAAAAATCGATTTAAAGTACCCACAGTATCAGTGTGTACATTCTCTTTCTCCTATCTTATAATCATACATTTTCTTTTTTTATCAATAAAATTCCAAGGTATGCCATACCTCATAAAAAAAATATTTTGCGAACATAAAAACGTATATAATCAATCTAAGGAGGGTTTGAATTTAGATGTGGATTTGGAGACATGTCCTTCGATTTGAATCAAGAATTCCAATCCAGTATTCAGATATGAAATTTCTCTTCCAATTCAAATTAAAATCAAAATTGTGATCAGTTATCTTGATCTGCAAAGGCGATTTATTCCATTCCGTAATTTCAAATAGAAATTCAAGCTCTCATCATTCAATTTCAAGGATTCTTGAACTTCGTCTATGATTTTAGTGTCAGAAGTTTGAGGTGTTGCACTCTCACAACAGTGTTGTTATTTAATGGGTTTGATTATAATCTCGATCCAGGTGCAAGGACCTCCCCTCTCTCAAATCGGCCTCCGCATCTATCGATCAAGCACCGGTCGGAGCAGGACTTGGTGCTCTCCTCAAGGTCGTAGACGCGGTGCTCCAATGGAGAGATTCGGTAGCGAGTGTCAGTTGATTTTGGTTTTGATTTGGATGGGATGTGTGTTTTGATTTAGGTTTAGATAGTAGTGATTGGAGAGGAAGACAAACAGTAGAGAAGAGGAGAAAAAGAATAGAGGAGATCAGTTAAATTGGGAAAAAGGTATAGAAAGAAGGGGGTGAGATTTGAAAGAAATAAATTTGAAAGATATTAATTGAGCGACAGTTAGCAATATTTAGTTGGACTTCGGGTACTAAATGGTATCAAATGTTGGTTACCAAAAGCAAAACTTTTCTCTTCCACAAATTCTATATTGTGAATGATTTGGTCAAAGTTAGCGATGGGCTTGCGGGTCGTGCACGCATTATTAACCCAATTTGTCAAAAGATAACCAACGACCCATCAACGACATAAAAGCCAAGATCACGAAACTCCAGTAGAATATTTGAAACAAGCGCCACAATCTGGTCAAGATAACACCAACCTCATTCAGATGGTAAGAGTTATATAATGATGAATTAACAGGAAAGTTCCTGGCCGTAGAACGCGTGAGTATTAGTTATCAGAACAACAACAAAAAAAATGAACAAAAAGCAAAATAAAGAACAAAATATTGGACACTTGTGTTATTTTAAAAATAGTCTTTGAAATAGATCATTTTTTATGTTAAACATGATAACTTTTTTAAAAATAAGTTAAAAATAGTTAGAAACCTGAAAAAAATCAAGAAGTTTGATACCCCACAAGATTTTAATATAATAAATTATTGAGCAACTTAGATTGACCATTTAAACTCTCGAGATATGAAATCTCATGTCAAAGTAAAATTAGTTCTTTACTTTACAAAGCACTATATATATATATATATGGAGACCTTATAATGTTTCGTGAAGCAAAAAAGTGTTTTACTTCAGTTTCAAATCTCATATACCGAAAGCTCAAAATATCAATCTAAATAATCTACAATAATCTAGATATTGAAAACTTATCGAATACTAAATTTTACTATTTTTAGATATTTATAACTATTTTTTTGTATTTTTAAAAGATGACAATTTTATAGGTGCATCTATCATTATTTTATTATTATTTTTGAGGAATTTTTTAAAAATCCGAAAAAAATAGTTAGAAATCTCGAAATATAATCAAATTTGATATTCAACAATATTTGAATATTTAGTTTATGTTTGGTGAATTAGATTTACAATTTGAACTTTGATTTTATGAGATTTTTTAGGTCGAAGTAAAACACCTCTTTGCTTCGCGAAGCACCGTAGGAGAGAGAGAGAGTTTGTCTATTGTGCTTCCAGTAACACTTTAGCCGAAACACTATCAGTCTAAATTTTAATTTTTCATGCTCAAAATTTTAATTCATAATTGGTCTATTATGCTTCTAGTAGCACTTCGGCTGAAATGCTATCAGTCCAATTTCATGCTAAAATTTTATATCATATTATTATAGAATAATAATTTTTATCATGTTTGAAATTAATTTACTATGCTTAATAATTTTTAAAAGATAACCCTAAAATAATAAAAAATAATAAAATTTATATGTCAAAAATGCTTACTTTCTAAAAATCATTAAGCAAAATAAACTAACTCCAAATATGATAAAAAATAGTATTCTATGAGATTATGATATAAAGATTTTATTGAGCTACTTAATTAAAATTTTGAGAATGAAAAAAAAATTAAAATTAAAATTTGTAGCGTTTCGGCCGAAGTGCTACTGAAATCACAATAGACAAACTCTCTCTCTCTCTCTCTCTCTTTTATCTATATATATATATATATATATATATATATATATATATATCCAAATATGGTGAGACCTTCCGTGAGTTTAACTCATAAAGTATATCAAATTATCCCCAAATTTTAATTTATCATGCTCATTAAATTCTTCATATGAAAATCTTATGAGATGCAAAAATTTAAAGTATTTTGAGTTTTTTAAGTTTTTATTTTTAAAAATAATATATAAATATTAAATATTTTATTATTATTTTTAGAGATGATTTTTAAAAATTAAAAATGAAGACTGAGAAAACTCAAAATATCTCAAATTTTTTCATCCCATAAGATTTTCATATGAAAAATTTAATGAGTATGATAAATCGAAATTTGAGGATAATTTGATAAATTTTTTGAGTTAAACTCACGGAAGGCCTCCGTGAGCTTAAAAGCACACTAGATTTACTCTATATATATATATATATATATATATATATATATATATATATTATGGTGCTTTGGAAAATAAAAGAAAATATTATTTTGACATGAGATTTCATATCTCATGGTTTCAAATGGTCAATTTAAGTTGCTCAATAATTGTTTTCATTTTAAAATCTTTTGGAATATTAAATTTTATATTTTTTTGATCTTTTTAGATATTTTTAATTTATTTTTAAAATAGACTTGTTTAACATAAGAAAATACTCTATTTCAGAACTGTCTCTAAATTTAATTCAAAAATAGTTACAAAGCTAAAAATCATGAAATTTAGTATCTCATAAGATTTTGACATAAAAAGATTATTACGTAAGTTAGATTGATCATTTGAGCCGTCGGGATACAAATTTGATGTGAAAGCAATAATGATTTTTTACTTCACAAAACACCATAATCCACACGCGCGTGCAAGCGTGCACCCCCCCCACACACACATACGAGTAAAACTAGTGTGCTCATAGGAGTACAGAGCTCCTCTGAGATCTTAGCTCAAAAAATATACTAATCATCTTCAAATTTTAATTTATCACTCTCATTAAATTTTTCATATTGAAATCTTGTGGGATACAAAATTTTAAAATGATTTGAGTTTTTTAAGTTATTATTTTTAATTTTTAAAAATAATATATAAATATTAAATATTTTATCATTATTTTTAGAGATTATTTTTAAAAATTAAAAAGAATGGCTTAGAAAATTTGAAACACCCAAATTTTTATATCTCAGAAGATTTTCATATGAAGAATTTAATGAGAGTGATAAATCAAAATATAGAGATTATTTGATGCACCTTTTGATTTATGACCACGAAGTGGCTCCGTGTTCCTAGGAGCACACTAGTTTTATTATATATATAGAGTAAAGATGTCGTAAATCTCACAGAGACTTTTCGTGAGCTTAGCTCAAAAATACATCAAGTCATCTCTAAATTTTAATTTATCATGCTCATTAAATTATTTATATGAAAATCTTGTGGGATGCAAAAATTTAGAGTGTTTTGAACTTTTTAAGTCACTGTTTTTAATTTTTAAAAATGATGTTCAAATATTGAATATATTATTATTATTTTTAGAGCTGATTTTCAAAAATTAAAAATCAAAACTTAAAAAAAACTAAAAACACTCTAAATTTTTGCATCCCACAAAATGTTCATATAAAGAATTTAATGAGCATGATAAATTTAGAGATTATTTAATATAGTTTTTGAATTAAGCTCACGGTATCTTTCTTTATATATATATAACTTCTACTCCATAAATAAATCGTCTGAAAACATACAAGGAAACTTTTTTTTGGAAAAGTAATCGTGTCAGGTGGATTCCAATTTCATTGAAACTTTAAACTGAAGTCGTAAAATTATATGAATAAACTTTATTATCTCCTTATAGGTGCATGATATAAGTAATCTAAGAGCTTAATAAACGTCCCAGAAACGCTTGGTCATGGCTCTTGACTTTTGAAAAAACACAAGAAAGTATGACAAGTCAAATTTGGAGGAACTAATTCTACAAACATTCCACAGAATACTTATTGAAAAGATTTTTTTAAGGGGATATCTGAATGATAATAGGACCACACATACCATTCGCCTTTGAAAATTATCATGTACTCAGGGCGGACACAAGACAAACATTCCACAGAATACTTATTGAAAAGATTTTTTTAAGGGGATATCTGAATGATAATAGGACCACACATACCATTCGCCTTTGAAAATTATCATGTACTCAGGGCGGACACAAGTGTCTTGGGGTACGTGCTCCTGGATTTTGAAAAATAACGCTTTTCGATAATATTTTTGGTAATTTGTCCTCTCCCTTCGGAAAATTTTGTTACCTCTTCTGGATTGTCTGGTTATTTTTATTGAGAAAAAAAAAATTTAATATCATGCATAATAAAATAATTATGTAAAGATATCAAAATATAAAGTTTCTTAGATGAAAATTTTCTTCATCAACTTAATTATTTATTACTTTGAGATTTATTTTATTGTTATTTTAATATATAAAATGTTATTATTTTAATAAAATTTTTATTAGTTAAGTATATATATTAAATTATTAATTTTTTTATTTAGTACAGATTAGTTAATGAATTTGAACCCGATAAACCATTAAATTCTGATAATTATTCACCTACCAAAATCCTGAATTCTCCCGTGCATGTACTTTGTCATATCTTTGATTCTTGAGCTGCCAACTGTCTATAAATACTCTTCATCCTAGCTCTAACAGCCAAGCACAAAACAACTGCTAACCCACAGATACTGATCATCCTCGTTTCAACTACACACTCGTAACTAAACTCTCTCTCTCCCCCCCTCTGTTCCCTACATTCACATATGGAACGCTTGTATGCTGCCTCCCTCAACTCGCCTTACTTGCGGCGTACTAACATTCAATGCACAGCCTTACACAACTCAAAATTTAACTTCAACCGTACCAGCAACAATGACAAATCATGCAACTTCAATCATGCAAAGATTCAATTACCTCTGGCCCAGAAGGTTTCTCCTGTCATTT
The DNA here is from genome assembly GCA_037127355.1 of Schoenoplectus tabernaemontani. Lineage (NCBI taxonomy): Eukaryota > Viridiplantae > Streptophyta > Magnoliopsida > Poales > Cyperaceae > Schoenoplectus > Schoenoplectus tabernaemontani. The sequence continues at coordinate 19,444,496 of CM073748.1, read as the reverse complement.
CAGGACAACACTTGCCATCATTATCCCGAGGAGAGACGGTTGTCTGCCAGAGCACAGTGAGACCAGCGTGGCTGGATACCACCATACCAGCGCGCTTGAGGCCATACTTCATGCTTGCCCGTGTAAACCGTTACATTGGGTGGTTGTTGCAAGTATGGCCTAGCTACTGGTACTGCATTGTCCTAATACTGTTATATTTTTGCAAATTTTTAATTACTGTGTTATCTTCCAAAGAACTATAGAAATCGGTACAGGGATAAAATTTGCATAGACAATTATTCTTGAGTGGAGTGCACAAAAATTTTTATTACTTGTGTTCTGTTAATTAACATCTACATCATGAGAAAATATTCATCATCAAAACCTAATGTTTTTATTTGTTCTGAAGATGACATACATGATTTCAACAAAAAATTGCATCAATCATATTCAGGGCAATTGCATTAGCTACAAAACCTGGAGTACTTCCTGATGCCAGATTGATGATACTGCTAGGGGGAATAACTCTTCTGATGCACACCTCCTGCTGCACCTTAAACGATCTGCATGACATTGAATTCGACAAACAGGTGATAAGCTGTAATTCAATTTCTCCTCTACAAATTACTAGAGAACAAATGTTTGACATCAGATTATATTGCGAATTTCAGGTAGCACGCAGCAAGAAGAGACCTCTGGCATCAGGTGAGTTGACACCACTCCAAGGCTGGGGATTTTGGGTCTTTCAGGTCCTGCTGATGACACCACTTCTTCTTTCACTCAATAAGCTATGGTAATGGAATTACGTGTTCTTTAAATTCTACTCAAGTTATATGTCGTCTCTCTCCTGTATGCCTTATGGTCAAAGTTGATCTAAAATGGATACTTGTTATTATTTCGATTAGTTCCATTAGGGAACACTTTGATTTTTTAACTAATTATTAGATTGTGTAATAAAAATAATTCTTACCAAATAGAACTTTTACTTGCTTATGTGTAAATCAATGTTTTGACCCGAATTGACCAACATGATTATACAAAGGCATAACATACTTACATACACATGTAGTATGAGTTTTTGACTGGGGAACGTATATTAAACTACTAAAACTGTTGTTCTTAATTTATTATTTACAAAGATTATGTATCAAATTCAATTTAATAAATTTATATGTAGATAACTGTGAAAATTTAAATATTTTTTATTGGAAACGTGACAGTGTGGGACTAGCCGCTGCACAACATCTTCTATGGTTCTTGTATCCTCTCATGAAGAGAATTACTTATTGGGTATGCTATCAGATGCAGCCTTTTTCTTCCCATTTTCAGACAGACAACTTGGATACCTATGCTTGCAAATCGTACAATTTCGCTGTTCCAGTGCAATATGTAAAAGAAAAATGACAGCATGTTCATATGGTCCTTCAGAAAATATATATAACCATCCTGAAAACCATTCATAATTACCCATGTTTTTTTATATCGTACTGATGGTCAAATGATTTGCTAACAAGATGTGAAAGTTCTGTTTGCATAATTTTTAGCATCAAGCCAAAATTGGTTTTGATCCAAAATTATAAAATAAAAGACACCTTAAATCTCATCTATACTTCCAATTACATTAACACTCAACACCAATGACATGGAAATTAAATTAAAACAATTATGGCCATTCATTTTTTTAATTACATCAACATTCAAATAGGCATTTTTTTAAATATCCGAACAGACTATTCAACTTCATATCTCTTTGTCAGTAAATCAGTGTTATCAACAATGCAGCCTCAAGCTTTTCTCGGTGTAGCAATAAATTGGAGTGCTCTTATTGGATGGGCTGCTGTCAGAGGAAATTTCGCAGATTTCGGCACTATACTACCTGTATTCATTGGTAGCATATTCTGGACACTTGCGTATGATACAATATATGCACATCAGGTACCTTAAATTTCAGTTGCTGCAAATGTCTTCCAGCAGTTTCTTTGTTAAACATCTTTAAAATCATTCAATTGTATTTGCTGCTTTAATCTTTGTATTAAAATGAGAAGCTGAAAGAGAAAAAAAGTGACCTTACACAAAAAGAGCTAGAAATGAGTGTTAAGCACATACTATGTATGGACTGCAGGGTCAAGATATATACCATCAATCTGAGTCTTGTATGGTTAAGGTTAATTTAGATGTGGATTCAGTAGTAGATAAATCTTACTTGTTGAGTTATCAGCAATAATTAAGGTTGAAAATTTTTGTTATCTGGATATAAAGAATTTTACTATTCTCTTTGACAGCACTTTTTTTTTACTTTCTAATACTATTTTTTTAGGACAAAGTGGATGATGCTAAAGCAGGTGTTAAATCAACGGCATTGCTGTTTGGAGATTCAACAGTGTACTGGAATTTGGGATTTTCAGCCATCAGCATTGGTTGTTTCTTACTTGGAGGCCTTAATGGTGGCCTTGGTGAGATTTCTTGTGCTTGATCATAATTTTTTATCTCATAGGCAACTTTTAGGTTGCATGCGAGCCAAATTAAAAATATTTGCAAAAGTTAAAGCAAATTATGACCCAAAATGCTGGTTATTTTCATACATAAAAAATAAAAATTATAAAAGAAAAAACTATTTTAAAAATTACAAAAAATGAAAGGCATCAGATCCAGTCTGCAGCCCAAAATGGCCCAAAAATAGCTAGGTCGCAGACCTAGTCTGCGACCTATCTCGCAGCGTCAATTTGGCGACACCTATAACTTTTTAATCGTTTATCATAATTTAATCTTTTCATTCCTTTTGAATGGTAATAAAGTATTCTGTAACATAATAGAATTTAATTTATAAACTTTGGACTAACTAATTGAGAGAAAAATGCCCCAAAACACATAAAGATCACTGAAAATTTAGTCTTTAACTTTGGACATTTATGTATTTCGAGTCGTATTTCTTTCAATTGGCTAGTCCAGACCTCATGAAATTTTAGTATGTTGTAAAGCACCTTATAAGCTTTCCAAAAAGTATAAGATGTTAAATTTTGACAAACGATGAGAATGTTATGGACGTCAGAAGTTGACGCTGATACTTAGGCCACATGCGGAATTTGCAGCCTAATCTTCTTTGGGCCTTTCGGGTCGTTGACTTTATTTTTTCTAATTTATTTAAAATAGTTTTTCTTTTATAAGAATCTACAGATGGTAACCCATATTTTTTTAGTTTTCTTTTACTCAATATTTTACTTTAATTAATAGAAAAATAACTTACACATACTGGTTGACTTCTTTTCTCAGGTTGGCCCTATTTTGTATCTATGATCGCTGCAGCAGGCCAACTCTTGTGGCAGGTTTTGACAGCTGATTTGTCTAGTCCATCAGATTGCAACGAAAAGTAAGTACAAACAAGGATATATGAAAAGCTTCTTAGGTCTCTCTGATAGCATCTCTTCTGTAGTTTTGAGAAATGATAAATTGATAACCATTGTTTAAATTAAAATAGTTATCAGCTTATTCCTTATCTAAAGGGAGCCCAAGTCAGATGGGTAAATCTCGATTGTTGAATGAGGCTCTAATGTTTGGAATGAGATCAGCATCAACAGTAACCAGCCGAACACTTGGTCTAGCATAAAAAAAGGGGTATTTGATTACATTTTGATGGATCACTTGTCCAGTTCTTGGACGAGATGCAGTAAAGCAAAGCATATCTTGAAAGTTTTAAAAGCTTAGCTGGTACCAAAATGAATAAACCATTTGACGTTGGGGGAAAAATCATTTTCTCAAAGAAAAGCACATGAAATTCTTATAAACTTACATCTGCCTTCATAAAATTGTAGATTTGTTTCGAACAAATGGTTTGCAGCAATCGTCTTCACCGGAATACTCCTTGGTCAGCTTGTACATTGAGAAGCATCTATGGAGCAAAGCTCATAAAGAAAACATCAGATGATGCTGATTGAATATTTCCCCGGAGATTTGACAAATGAAGAAAACTCTAGAATTATTTATTTGAATGGTCAGAGTATACCTAGAAATGAATAGCTAGTTGCTTGCTGTACTTAGTCAGGGTTATTATAATTTATTTATTCCAAAAATCATATCTTACATCCAGTTAAGATTTATATAAATAAAATGCAGACAGGACCCTTACACCATTGTAATATATATATCAGCAGTGAAGAATTAGCAATGAAGTTTTGTTTTGATTTAAAAGTTGAGAGCCTCTCATTGTCATATATCATGTTTAATTAGTTTTTTCCTCTTTAAAACTTCGGCATGTCATTATCATTTGGTATCATAACCTCTAGCTCAATTAATTAAAAAGCGGCTATCGAAATGAGTAAATGTAAATGTAAATGTAAATGCGACGCTCTACTATTACAACTTTCGAAATGATTCCGGGTTCTATTACTATTTGTTGAATATTGCAACTATATGAAAATAATGAACATAGAAGAAATTTTCTTATTGATTTGTGGTAACCCCTTAAAATCTCTATATCGCTATTTATACAAAAATTACTAAATGTTGTCTAACGTTATTCTAACGGTAAAATAGTCCAATAATAAATAGTCTAAGGGTACATTTTACTTTTTATTTTAATTATTATTTTTTATTTTTAAACTAATTTTATTTAATTATATTTGTCAACACTCCCAATCTAGGTTCGTTGAGGGTTTATTTTTGTTTATATTTACTCTATGCAGGCCCTTTCTACAATTTAAGTGGGTGTTCTCAGTTCTGTTAAGGATATATTTTCTTTGAAATAAAAATAAACTCATATTAAAATCAATAAATGATATCATTCAAAATAATTTTATATATTTTAATAATATTTAATACATAAATAAAATAAAAATAATATAAAACTTAAATAAACCAACAAAAATACCTTCACACTTATATTTTTTCTATCGTCTTCCACTTCCGTTTAGCACATTTAAAATGATACCGCCTTCACACCGGTCATCAGAATTGTCTTATCTAATTTTCCGATTTGGCATGCCAATTCTTCACTCCTCCCTCCGAAAAGAAGAAAAATAACTACATTCCTGAGATCTGCTGTGATGCAATTGGTTCATTATTTTATTTTGATTATACCAAAATTTGCTTGATTTATTGCTCTAAATTCAAGAAAAATTAGGCCATGTAATCTACAAATCCCGATTGCATCTCAACAGATGCCAAAACTGCATCTTTTGCTTCTCCATGGGTGATCCCTGAATATTTGCTATAAAGATGTGCAGTTGGCCAGTTGTATTTATTGTATTTAAAAAAAAATCCCAATCTTTATCTTCAGTAATGATTTTTATATAAAAATCATTACTGAACTATTTTAGTAGGCTCCATCAATATGCAGCAGCATTTATTGAAACTAAAAAAAAAATCCTACATTCACCTTTAGTATCGATTTTTATATAAAAACCGTTACTAAACTATCTCAGTGAGCACCAATGTGCATCTATATTTATTGTATCTCAAAAAAATTCCTACCTTCACCTTTAGAAAAGGTTTTTTTTTTTTATAAATTATCACTAATGTCAGACCTTCACCTTATGTAATGGTTGTTATGAAATAACTGTTACAAAATATCTCAATCAATAGTAATTTAGAAAAATAACACCCACAAATTATGAACTCTTATCACATCCATCATTCATCTTGACTCCATCCAATGTTCCCGGATAAAATGTACCTCACAATAATATATCACATCCTTATCTTCTCCCTCCTGCTCATTTTCAAAATTCAGAGCTAAAATAATAGAAGAGCTATTAAGAGGCTGCACCAAAAAAGATGAAGGAAACAAACAAAAAAATATAAATGCACAATCAAAATTCATGTATCTCAATTTTAAACGGTCATAATTTTTTCCGGAAACTTCGATCGGGGTGTTCTATGAGGCCGTAAAAAGTTTACGATGAAATCTACAAGGTTAACTACTTATGTCATTACAGAAATTTTTGGGACAAAAAATTCATCTTCGCCCTCAAAAACATACTTAAAGATTCAAGATCTATTTTTATTATTTTCTTCATTTTTTTCAGATTTTTTCTTCGAAACTATATAGATTTTAATATTATTACATGAGAAAATATATTTATATTTTTTATTTTTATATACGTATGTTCTTTATATGTCCGTATTCTTTTATGTATTCATGGATATTAAATCAAATAGCTAAAAGACTCTTCACAATGAACTCTCAGGGATATTTTTTTATAATTTTTTTTTTAAATATAGACCATTAGTAATAATTTTCAAGTAAAAACTGTTACTGATAGTCCCATCAGTAATATTTTTTATATAAAAATCATTACTAAGTTGGCCTTCAGTAACAATTCTTTCGTAAAAATCATTATTGAAGATAGACATAAAAGGTGTCATGAATTTTTTGATCTGTGATGGGGTCCACTACCCTTCAGTAACGTGCTATTAACTAATGGTTTCACATCCCTTATGGGTTTTAAAAACCGTTATTGATATTATTTTTTGTGGTACTACTTTGTCAATTCTTGTTTATAATTATTTTATTGTATTACATTATGTGTCAAAATAATATATATTTATTGAGTAAGGCTACGGTGTTTCGTGAAGTATAAAATTTTCCATACTTTATCCTTATCTCAAATTTGAATGTTCAAAATAGACGATCCAAACCGTTAAACATGATATTGACATTGAAATATATTTGGTAATCAAATTTTATATATTTTTTAAATTTTTTATTATTTTTTAGATAGGTGAAAAATCACTTTATTAAATGGTGCAGAAATAACAAAAAGTTTTTGATAGGCAAAAAGTTTTTTATACCCATCTAAAAAATAGCAAAAATTTTCAAAAATATATATAATTTGATCTCCAAAGATATTTCAATATGAAGATATCATATTCAATTATTTAGATTAGTTGTTTGAATTTTTAAATTCGAGATACGGATATGAAATACTTCCGAAGCACTATAGTCTCATTCTATATTTATTTATTTGTTATATCCTTGAGTAGGAAAATTGAGTTAAAAAATTATTGGATAATTATTGTTATTTGCTCGTTAACAATTAACCTTAGCGAATAAGCATAGGGTATGTGTAAAATTAAATTTTACTGTATGGATAAAAATATAGGACTTATATCAAATGAGTATGTGTATGAAAATACTCCTATACAATTATATATAGTGATAAAAAAATAATTTCATCGAGTTTTATGATCACTTGCTTGCACGAGACTAAACATGACATTTCAGTGGTATTTTTTTAATTTCTGAATGGCATTCATCGAATTTTTCCTTTTTTTTTTCAAAAAAGTTTTCTTTTCCTATTTAGGCATATAAAATTGAAAAATCCAACTCTACTATTTAATAACATTTGGATTATATTGATAATTAATTTAACCGTAGGTCTAAACGTATATGCGTCTTCAGAATACACATTACGAGTCGTATATGTTTCATATCTATACTATTATATAAAACATCTAAGTAATGAAGGCATTCATTTTTTGTCATGGTATTCAAACTTTTATAATACCCATTTTATCATTCATGTAACGGTTGAGATTCAATTTGATTAACTTTGGCGACAGATATCGTTTCCGCTTTTTCAATTTTATCTCTATTCAAAAACAATAATTTTTGAAAAGGTAAAGATTTATTAAAAAAATGATGTCAATTAACCGAAACAATATGATATTGTATTTTTTTCGATAATTGACAGATATTTTCTGATCATCTTAGTTTTTATAGTAATTATTTGCTAAATTGACTACTTTTATTGGGTGATCTTCTATAATAATTATTTTATTTTAATTATTACCTTTTTATTTTATCTTTTATAAAGTTCTCTCTGATGGTATATCTCATAATTTTCAGATTTAAAAGTATCTGTAAATATTAAAGATGAAGATAACAATCATGTTATATATTTTTGATGGAAAGAATAGTTTGCTCATTGATAAGTATTTTATTAATTATATGACGTACATCATTTATATAACTGAAAAGATATAATAAAAAAATATGATAAATTGATTATCATAGTTATATAAAAACAGAAAAGAAAATCAAAAACAAAATTTAATATTTTTTCACTTAGAAATATTAATTATGTTTTCCATCAAGATATATTAGAAAATAGAGACAAGCAATTTTTATTTTTTCTAATATAAATATATTTATTTGTCAAAATAATCTATTATTCTTTTTATGTATCTAAATAAAAATATTCACCACAATGCGTAGATATACAGTTAGTGATTTCACTGATATGACTTACATGGCGTGACACATCGTGTTTAGTTAATTATGATGTTACTTAAAGGTGTCGTGTCATACACATGACACATTTTTTTTTAGATCACCTAAAAAATATGTTTAATTAGTTACGTGCACATGCAGATGAAACACTATATATTTTTTGACATTGAATAATGAAAAATCGCGATTTTTGATTCACTAAAAATACTTGTCACCTTCGACGAATTCTATATTCTAAATGATTTGGTCAAAATTAGCGATCGAATTGCTGGTCGTGCAGGCATCATTAACCCAATTCGTCAGAAAAGATGACCAAAACGGTCCATCAAAGACAAAATGCCAAGACCATGAATCTCCAGTAGAATATTTGAAACAAGCGCCGTTAATCGTGTTGAAAAACCGCCATTTGGCAAATACTCTGCAATTGATTCAAACCTGAACATAATTTAGGTCAAAGTTATTTTGGAAAAGGTGCATGATATAAACTAATCTAAGAGTTTAATAAACGTTCCAGACACGCCTGGTCTTAACTCTTGACGTTTGAAAAAACAATATATACAAGAAAGTATGACAAGTCAAATATGGAGGAACTAATTCTACAAAAGTTTCACATAATACTTCTTGAAAACTTTTTTGAAAGCAATATCTCACTGATTTTTTAATATAATAATTATATTAATTATATTATTAATAATAATACTGATAAAAATAAAATTTTAATAGTAGAAATAGTAGTGCGCTGCTACTAGTGACGTTTTGAAAATGCACCATTGACAATGACGTTTTTTTAGTTACTTTTTATGATTTAAAAAAAAAAGAGAAGCACGCCAGTAGAAGTGACGCACTTCCACCGGCGGAAAAACCAAGTTTGACATTTTATACAAAATATTCATTTTTTGAAAGATTAAAATAATAAAAAAAGAAGACGACACTTCCCCAAATGCGCCAGTCCCAGTAGCGCATATCTTATGCGCCAATCGCAATGACGCACTGCCATTTTTAGTATTAAAATTTAATTTTGTCCGTTATTTATTAATAATATAATTAATCTAATTATTATATTTAAAAATCAGTGGCAATATCTGAATGAAATTATCATTTTAATTATTTTACAAAAATTCCACAAAATGCTTCTTGAAAATATTTTTGAACGCAATATCTGAATGAAATTGTCATTTTATTTTACAAACATTCCAAGAATAATTAAAGTGGATTTTTGTAGAATTAGTTCCTCTCCACATTTGAAATATTTTACAAACATTCCACAGGACATAATTCTACAAACATTTCCGAAATGAGAAGATGTACAAGCATTCCAAAGAATTCTACAAATATTTTTGAGGTAATATTTCGTTACAAATGAACTGTTTATGAAATAATCATTTTATTTTTCAACAAAACATTATTTAAAAAAATAAATAAAATTTGATATGATATATTTTATTCAAAATCTTAATGTTAGACAAAGAAAGGAATATCTGAATGAATATTTTTTATTTTCAAAATATTTTATGTAATTAATAAAATAACGAAAACGTGTATTTATGAGAAAATTAGGTATGTACTCCTTTTTTTAATATATGTACATTACATAATCATCCCACCATATATATATATATATATATGAGAAAATTAGGTATGAAAACTTGGCTAATTGAAAATTTCTCCATTAGTTTTTTAAATTTAGATATTCACCCATTAAAACTTCATTTAACTTGTTATTTACTCATAGGATGAATTATCTTTAATAAATAAATATTAAAATTTAATAAATAAATAATACCAGAATGATTGTCATATCTGATCAACATTATGAAAAAATAAATATGAAAGAAAGAACAAAGAGATAGATGGAAGGAGGGAGAAATGGGAGCTAAGGAAGAGATATTTAGTTTTGAGTTTACGATACATGAGCCAAAAGAGATAGAAGATAAGTCGCTGATGAAAATAAACATAAATGAAAGAGAAAAAAATTAGATGGGAGTGTAATTTGATCATATATTTTGATTAAATTTTAATGATGATTTAATGATGATAATTCATCCTCTAAGTAAATAACAAGACACGTAAATTTTCATTGTAAATATTAAATTTTATAGAATTGATAAAAAGATTTTCAATTAATAAAGTTTTCATGAATACATACTCAATTTCCCCATATATTAAGGAAAACTATATAGTATTTTTGATATATGTATGATGACACAGCTGATGACAGTACTATGAATTATGATATCGTCGGTAGATGATGTACAAATATATGTCTATTTATGAAAGGCAAGTAAAGTGAAAAAAAAAAAGAGTATATAACATAAAGAAGAAGTCTGAATTCAAAAGCAAAGGAAAAAAAATAGAGAAGCGTAGACTTGACCATTAATTGCATGACGGAGCTGGAATGATTAGACTTGTGTAGAATGAGATTAACGTGAAAGTTGACGCACAAACAACAAATTCGACATTTTTTTAATCAATTTTTAATAAAATGGTGCTGATATTAAACACAAAATAGTATGCTACATTTCGAAAAAAAATTTGTTTTGTATGGGACTGGAGGATTCAATTGGATGATACTCTCAACTCTACATATGCCGTCCTCCGTTTTGGATTTTATATTTATTTCTCTGGCTTTCATTTGGTCTTGTGGGTCCAGATGGAATCAACAAACTGAGATTCGATCACTCATTTATATTAGTAAATTTATTTGTACTTAGTGTCTCTTTCATTTTTCATTGTTTTTGTTATTTAATTAATTTTATTTTGATGCAGCAAAAAACATTAAAAAAATATTTACATAGAAAAAACTTCAAATCCAACATATTTATAATTTTTGAGAACTTTGATATTTATTTTTTCCATAAACGCACAATTAGAATTTCAAAAAAAAATATTTTGATATTTACACTCTTTATTTTTATAATGAATATATATGATATTTTACTTATATCAAACACTTAATAAATGAACGTCTCCAATAAATACGCTATTTATAATATAATATAAATGAGTGTTATTCATATTTCCTCATGATGAACGCTCAAATCATTCATTTTGTTAAAATATATCAAAGGTTGGATTAATTTTAGTACTAATGTGAGAATTTGAACTTCAGGGACGAAATTACAAAAGGAAAAAAAACGCTTAGGGACTAGTGTCAGAATTTTGACACGTCAGTCATAAAAGTAATGGTGTCATTCACTTTTATAGCTTTTGAGATGTCGAATGAAATTTGTACGGTTCGATTTAGATTAAGATAATATATTATTGAGAGTGGGATCCATTCACAATGAGTTGTTTTGAGGACTTTTAAATAAATATAACAAAAAATGAAAAATGAAAAAAAAGTTTATAGACGTGTGTTCTTCTATCATTAGCTAGATTGATGGTCATTCAAATTTTATATAATTTCATTATCATTTAATAGTCTATTAAAGACCATTAAATTGGAACCGTTGCAAAATATATGAAAATTTGACGGTCTTTGATGGACCATCAAATGATAATGAAATTATATGAAATTTGAATGACCATCAATTTAAAGGTAGAGGAATACATCTATAAACTTTTTTTCATTTTTAAGATTTTATTTTGTATTTATTTAGAGGTCTATCATTGTCAAAGTTGTCAAGATAACCCATTGTCAACCGATCCCTTCTCTATTATTTAGAGGTCTATTGTCAAGATTGTCAAGATAACCCATTGTCAAGTGCCCTTGATCATAAGTTTTCATCAAAAAGGCAACTTTAGGTTGCATGAGAGCCAAATTAAAAATGTTTGCAAGAGTTAAAGCAAACAATTTTATGTCCCAAAATACATACGAATAATGCATATGTACCGTATTTAAATGAATCAACAGATGGTAACCCATATTTTTCAATTTGTTTTTACCCAATATTTTTTTTAATTAATGAAAATTTTTTAACTAACATATACTGGTTAAATCCTTTTGTCAGGTTGGCCCTATTTTGCATCTATGATCGCTGCAGCAGGCCAACTGTTGTGGCAGGTTTTGACAGCTGATTTGTGTAGTCCATCAGATTGCAACGAAAAGTAAGTACAAACAAGGATATATGAAAAGCCTCTTAGGTCTCTCTGATAGCATCTCCTTTAGTTTTGGAAAATGATAAATTGATAACCATTGTTTAAAGTAAAATAGTTATCAGCTTATTCCTTATCTAAAGGGAGCCCAAGTCAGATGGGTAAATCTTGATTGTTGAATGATCTAATGTTTTGAATGAGATCAGCATAAACAGTAACCAGCCGAACACTTGGTCTAGCACAAATAGTTGCCAAAAAGGTTATTTTGGTTACATTTTGATAGATCACTTGTCCAGTTTCTTGGACGAGATGCATTAAAGAAAAACATATCTTGAAAATTTTAAAAGCTTAAGTAGTTTGTAGCAAAAATGAATAAGTCATTGGACGTTGGGGTATAAATAATTTTTTCAAAGAAAAACACATGAAATTATGATAAACTTACATCAGCCTTCATAAATTTGTAGATTTGTTTCGAACAAATGTTTTGCAGCAATCGTCTTCACTGGAATACTTCTCGGTCAGCTTGTACATTGAGAAGAATCAAGCATCTATGTAGCAAAGCTCATAAAGATAATATTAGAAGGTGAATGGTCAGATTATACTTAGAAATGAATAGTTTTCTGCTGTCTTAATCAGGGTTTTTATAATTTATTATTCCAAAAATCCTACCTTACATTCTTACGTCCAGTTGAGATTTATATAAATAAAATACAGAAAGTAGCCTAGCCTTTATAAAGGGAACCTTACACCTTGTTTATTTACATTATCATGTTTAGTTTTTGCCTCTTTGAAACTTTGGCATGTCATTATCAATTGGTACTATAACTTCCAGCTCAATTAATTAAAAAGCGTCTACACTGGTACTGTTGGTACCTGTCTGAATCTGCCAAGCTCCGTATGTGCTGGTACCCTCTTATCCCCACAAACAGAACTGAGAACACCCACCCCAATTATAGGTGCCAAATTTAGATACCCCCCCCCCCCAACACCCCCCAAGAGTAACTGCATGACTTGAGTTGGCTGGTACAGAAGGTGTAACGTTCTTGATCTCAATCTAGAACGTTAGAGTTGGTCTCAGTTGATACAGGGAGGAAAAGGAATAGAATTTTGAACTGAGAAAGAAGCAAGAAGAAATTGGAGAAGTTTATTTCATTAACTCATGATCATTTCTTTAATCAATGGCCTATTTATAGGCGATTCCAAAAGAAAAAGAAATGCTAAAATCAGTAGACCAATGAGCTCGAATGAATCTCTATGCCAACTCAGCTATCAATTCATTCGGGTACATTGTCCTCAGATACACAAGTCCAAAGCACGGACTAATAAGATCTCAATTTAGACTCGCGAATCCTCAGATCTAGGTTTTAACGCGCATGCGAGAGAGAACTCTAAGCCATGTGATCAAAATTCGACTACTACTAGAGCTGTAGCAACGCCAGTTCCCTTCGTGATGTTCAGAGAGCGGCTCAATGGTACATCCGGCAGCGAACGTGAACTCGTCAATCAGGCCGAAGTCGTATGAGTTAGAGGCGGCCCAATGTGCTGAATCTTAAAATCCCACATGGACCGTGGAAAGAAAGGGCCCGTATAGAGTAAATGTAGGACGAGGCTCAACTATTATAACCTTCCGGTGGCTAATACTATTTATTGATAATTATGTTATATATTTTGATCATATTATCTATACTATATTATAAATAACGTATGTATTGAAAGCATCCAATTATTTTAGTGTCTGATATAAATGAAATATCTCAAATGCTACTGAATCGAACGGTAGGATTAAACGTTTATAATATCATGAGGCAGTTCCGATGTCGTTGTGCTGGATGAACGGTTGTGATAACGGGAAATCTCAAGTTTTGATTTCGCGCTGTACGACTTGAGCAATGGTGTCACATGGGAGGGTTAAAATAGCATCATCTAAATAAGGAAAAACCAAATAATCGACCAAAAATAATACACTATTTTCTACGATCTAATGACTGATAGGCAGGTTGCTTCTGTACTGCCACCCGTCTATATGTGTCCAATAATAGCATCCAACATAGGAGTGTCAATGAGTCGGGTCGGGTCCGGATCATTATTTTTATTGATCCGATTCGAATCTAAATCCGATCCGATTAAATTCGGGTTAAATTTTTTTGATTCATATCTTACCCAGTCCGTGTAAAATAATTAATTTTTTAGTAACTTTTTTATATTATTTTAAGTAATTATTAATGTATAATTAATGTATATTTAAGATTTAACTAGTATTAAATCATAAAATTACTTTAAAAAACATAATTAACCGGGTCGGGTCGGGTTGAGCTGAATGCGACCCGACTCTATTCAAGTCAAAAAATTAGATCCATACCTGATTCATTTATTTTCGAGTTGGATCGGATTAAACCATCGGATCGGATCAATAATTATGACCCCTAATCCAACGTGTCCTCAGATTGGTATAAGATTGTGCAAAAGTTTATGTCGGGTTACCGTTTACATTGTGCAAAAGTTTAATAAATATTGTGCAACCAATCAAAAACTAAGATTACGTTGTAGGTGAAGGATATTATTATATCCTATGAAATTAATTTTATTTACTTTAGTCTTATTTATAATTTAGTCTTATATATTTTAGTCTTATTTATTTAAAGATCATATATACTAAATTTATTTATTAATGTAAACTTTTTAGCCTTTTTTAATGACTAAAATACATCTAATCGAACTACGTGGACCAATATTTTTAAAAATTAATGATTCAAATTTTGATCAATGCATTTATTTTCTCTCTATCTCATTTTCTATTTTTTTTACCATACATTAGTAGGAGTTCTAAAAAAAATATTGATATCCCTAGGATGGTGGTACTAAAAGACAAAAAGAGTACAATAATGTAAAGAACCTAAGGTAGAAATGTATAAATCAATTTGGGACTTAGTGTTTAAGTGTAATGGAAGCGGAATATAATTTAATACGATTTAATTCTCACAAGGATATAGCAATCAAAGAAATGTGAGAAAAGAAAAGAAAAGATCAAGCAAGAACACAAGATGTAACGTTGTTCGGCTTAAAAATGCGTACGTCTCCGGGACTCTCAACCTTCAACAATTGAGGTTGAGCTGATATACTAAAAATAGTTTTACACTTATAGAACTTGGTTCCTTACACAAAAATGGGATGCCAAGCCTATCGGTAAGAAGAGTGACAACACACTCAAAAAGATGAGTGACAACACACTCAAAATAAGAAGTGAGTGACAACACACTCAAAAGGTGAGCACTACAACTCAAAAAGAGTTGAGCACTATAGCTCAAGAAAATATTTATAAGAAGATCATGAAGGATCAAGTTGGGAGAATAGAAAGAAACTAGATTGAGTTTAAACAAGAATTTGACTAATGAGTGTTTCAATCTCTTGAATTATCTCTCTCACTTTGTATATAGCTAGTAAGCTCTCTGGAGTAATGATTTAGCTAGTTTGATCTACATCAAATCAGTGAGAGAGGTGATCCTTTTAAAATAGATCTTATGAAACAGCTGAAGAAACTATTTTCGGCCTGAACCGTTATAACGATTTGGTAATCGTTATAATGGTTTAGAAAGAATAGCCGTTGGATCGATTGAGCAGAAACGTTATAACGATTCACTGAATCGTTATACGTTTCATAAACCATTGGAACGATTACTGAATCGTTACATAACGATACGCTCTGGTTTCTTTGAGAATTTTCTGCCTTAGAATATTTTTTGAGTATTGAGATGAACCGTTATAACGATTCACTGGGCAGAAACATTTTTCTCTGTTATTTAAGCTCAATTTATCTTGACCAATTCAATTCAGATTGAGTCTAACTAAACCTAAGCCTAATGCAGTCTTGATCAAGCTCTTGTATCTCATTAGTCTTGGTTCTTGTGCACTAATCCATTTGCATGTTAATCCCTGCACAAAACTCAAACATGGCAAATTATAAAATTCAAGATTGTTTTGCAAATCGACAAATCAAAGAAGATGTTTAGTGTAACAAGAATTATCCATCAAATAAATTTATAATCATACTTAGAAAAAATAATGTACTATTATTAAGTTTATTTGAAAAAAAATTATCCATTAAATAAAAATAATCATACTAAGAAAAAAAGTTATTCAACAAATGTATGATTATTAAGTTTTATTGTAAAAAATAACGCATTTTACAATTATATTCAGAAAAAATATTATATATTATACATTTTCTTTCATTAAATAATAAATTAATTTAATTTAATTTAAGGGTGTTTGTAATTCATTTAAACATAATTATATTTAAATAAAATATATTTTTATTTATAATAAAATTAGTGCTCAATATATATTTTTTAAAAAATTAAGAGGGTCCACGCATAAAAATAGAAAGAAATGGTATAAAATTTGGAAGGATTAACCAAAATGTTATTGTAATGCATTACTATTCATTCTTGTATGCAATTCCTGACATAAAACACTTGAATTTTCAAATATTATAATATATATTAATAGAATACATTATTAAAAAATATTTTTTATATTTTATTGATATTATGTGTATAAATAAGAAAATAAATGATTTACAACTCAAATAAATAAACAAATTAATGATATTATAACATATTTATTTTTTTCACATGTCATCTTATAATATATTAGAGCATGCAAACATAAAAATAGAAATCAATAGATGGTTTCATTTCAAATAACTTTGAGTATTTTGATGATATTTGATGTAAAATGAGACAAAAAAATTAATACACACTCAAATAGACTAACTAAAATTTTCTTTTAATATATTTGTGTTCGTAGTTGCGAATAATTTATGTCATAATGGGTGAAAATTATGGGGTCGGGGTAGGTTCGCAGCCTTTTGAACCAAAAAGTAGTTCAAAGGGTTCTCGTGCAATTAATTTTGCATCGGGATTCATAACGATCATTAAAAGTGAGAATTTCAGACCTCGAGATTTGTTAAAAGTATGAATCTCCATACAAAATCAACAGTCCGAGAACCCTTTGAACCAATATTTTGGTTCGAAGAGCTGCGAACCTACCCCGAACGGAAAAAATATTGTTGTGTGTAATTTTACATTATAAAGGTTTGCGCTTGTGGAGATAAGATTATGAACCTACAAAAAATCATTATTGAGAAGATTTTTTTTTCTATTTTTGAAGGTACTATGTGCATAAATATGAAACTTAAAAGGACTACCCGAAATATTATTGTACTGCATTAGTTGTGCAATTACTTGACATAAAATACTTGAATGTCCAAAGATAATAATATAAAACAATAATATTTTTTTCTATTTTTTTAATAATTAAAAAATCACTCATTTTCAATGACTGATAATAATTAAACCAAATTTTAATAAAATTTGATATATAATAAATATTTTCATATGAAAATCATTTTGAGCGGAAATATTTACTGTCCAAATTTTAAAATTTCATGCTTGAAATTTTAATTTAACTATGTCAAAAGATTTTTCATATCATAATCTTATTATTATCAATTATCATCAAGTTTGAATTTAGTACACTATGCTTAGAATGCAGCTCTAAAAATAATAAGAAAAACCCATTTTTATATGTCAAATGTTGTCATTTTTTAAAAATCATTAAGCATAGTAAATGAATTCCAAATGTGATGAAAATTGCTAATCTGAAAGATTATGACAAGAAATTTATTTTGAGTTATTGAAATTAAAATTTTGAGTGCGGGATTTTAAAATTCAAGACTTAAGCACTAAATCGAAGTGCTTATGAAATCACCGTAGTCAAATCCTATATATATAGTTTGAAGTATTATGTGCTTTGTGCTCCATACTTGATTTCAAGTCAGAAATGATCAATTTGAACTATTGAGTCTAATATATATATCAAAATCTATTAGTAAATAAAAAATGACGGTTTTTCCCTATCCAAAAAAATAGCAAAGAAATTTTAAAAATGTAAAATTTGATTTCATTTAGTAATATATCTTGATATGAAGATTAGATTGAGCGGTTCAGATCGTTCATTTCTAACTTAAAATTAATAATATAGTGCAAAACACATAACGCTCATGTGATTTATAAAGTACCATAATTGGGTTATGGTGCTATATAGAGCACACGATGATGTCTGTGCTTTGCATCTATTTTTTATTTTTAAAATCAAAATGGATGATTTGAACCGCTCAAATGATTTTATATAAAAATATAATTAGAGATTAAATTTTATATCTTACAGATTTTTTACTATTTTTTTTAGATTTTAGAAAATCACTTTATTTTGAATGGCTCATGATTTTTGAACTTTCTAAAAAAATAGTAAAAAGAGTCTAGAAAATATCCAACTTGGTATAAAGTAGAAATAAATGGGCTTTGACCAAGTATTTTAATTATTTTGGATAAATTATAGCACTAAATAAGGATTCAAATACGGAATAAATATTTTAGGTGATTTTGACCCCACAGTTAGTTATTATATTATTGATTAATTAAAATGTAACCCTACGTGCTACTTACGGGATCAACCATCGGAATTAAGTGCTGTAGCACTTCATTCTACATTGCTAACATTGCATTTCGTTTGTAAATTTTGTATATCTATAAGTAGGATGCATGAAAGGCTCACATGAGTTCGGCTCGATATTTGTATGACTTAGTTTGAGTTCGGTTCGAAATTTTATCATTTTGGTTCGAGTTGAAACTCATTGTAGACTTGGTTTGACTTGTAAATAGCTCAATATTAATTATTTTCATGTATTTTCATTATAAAATTAAGAAAATATAGATAAATTAACTGATATAATTGAAAAAATATTTACTTATATTATAATTATATATGATAATGTAAAAATATTAGTTTTTTTAAATTATATTATTAAATTAATAAAATATTAATTATATCAACTCTAGTTATTTACCACTATATAAAAAATATAAAAATTATAATAATTGAGCACGTATGAAACTTGATTTTAGCTTAATTTCAAGTCAGTTTAGTTTAATTTTAGCTCAATTTAATTTTAGCTTGGCTAAATTCTAGTTCAAATTCGATTTAGTTCGGCTCAATTTAGTTCGAGTTTGATTTAACTCGGCTAAGGGTCATTTTCCAAAAATAAAATAAACATAATAAACGTTAGCAATGTTGAATGAAGTGCTACGGCTCTCAATTCAGATGGTTGATCTCGTAAGAAGCACGTAAGGTTACATTCTAATTAATCACCCAATTGCGGCCTAATTCTTCCGCATGATTCCTTATCTAGTGCTATAAATCTATAATTAACCCAAAGTAATTCAAAATATACATGGTCAACGCCCGTTTTATCTCTTACTATAAGTCGGTCTTTTAGGGGACTAACCTACCACTATATATATATAAAATCGCTGTTTTTCTTTACCTTAAATTAATTTGGACTTTATATAGGCTTTATCTTCTATACTTTTTTTTTTTAATTTTTAATGGCAAATGACCGTCAATTCTAAATGACCCTAATTTGATAAAAAAATTATCTAAGTAACGAGAAAAACGTTTACAATTTGAATTATTTTAATTTGTACAATATTACTAAAAGGATGTATTATAAAAGTTAAATAATACAATAAAATTAAATATACACTAAAATCATCCTAGTTCGATCTGTAATCGTCAGTATTTAAATTTTAAAATGAAGTGTACATACTATACTTAAGTGTATGCATATTATTTGAAACAAAAACATACGAATAAAGGAAGATATCTACAGCTTTTACATGTCCGTTTTGCTAGCTTACCCACTTATTGTACGTAAACATTGGTAGATACTATTACCAGTACTCGATCTTGAAGTTTAAATTATTGCTAGTAATAAATACCCTTCATACTGTAGAACCATAATATGATGAAATAAAAAATAAAAATAATATATAGGCTTTACCAAGGCAATGATAATTCTAGCTTAAAGAAACAAAAAAATATGGAGGAGGAAGTGCACTCCTGAGATAAAAGAAAAAACTCGAAATTAATTTGTTGTTCCCTGGCTGAATAATTTTAAGCAGCAAGCAGCAAAATTTAATCAGTTTAAACTAATTTAAATGAATAAAGAAATGAGCAGTTATTCGAACTAAAATCCTTGATGAGATTTTGGATGCTTCTCTAAAAGTAAAAAAAAAAAAGTGAAGATCATCAGTAAAATTAATAGCTTCTTTTCAAATCAGTTTTACACATATATTCGACAATAAAATCAATACCTTCATTTGATGTGTACTCTGTGTAACTAATATTAATTTAACTGCATTCGTCATTTAGATTGAAACTTTCAAAAGAAATAACAGAAAAGTAAACAAAAAAAGATGTAGATTCAAGTAGAAAATGTCACTGGTATAACCTTGAAAAACAAGAAAGAGAAAATAATCAGCAAACAAAAAACACCTTCTTAAGATAACACCAAGCTTTAGGTCAGGAAATTAGATAATACTGTATGACCATCAGAACAGGAAATTAGATAATACCATCCTAACAAGAAAAACTGAACTTGTTAATCCTTTTATCCTAACACTGTATGACCATCAGGTCAGGAAATTAGATAATACCATGCTAACAAGAAAAACTAAGGCAAAAGAAAATAGTGCCACACTTACCTTTAACAGTTAAAAGAAAAATAAATTTATAATAAAATATCATTGTGCTGCCCTCCCATAAAGAAAAGGGTTTGTGAAAATATTCACTTGTTGAAAAAGAAATGCATCAGTACTGTGCGCAGAAAAGAATAATACATTGCCCAAAATTAGTGCTCAATATATATTTTTTAAAAAATTAAGAGGGTCCACGCATAAAAATTGAAAGAAATGGTATAAAATTTGGAAGGATTAACCAAAATGTTATTGTAATGCATTACTATTCATTCTTGTATGCAATTCCTGACATAAAACACTTGAATTTTCAAATATTATAATATATATTAATAGAATACATTATTAAAAAAATATTTTTTATATTTTATTGATATTATGTGTATAAATGAGAAAATAAATGATTTACAACTCAAATAAATAAACAAATTAATTTTCATTTCAAATAACTTTGAGTATTTTGATGATATTTGATGTAAAAATGAGACAAAAAAATTAATACACACTCAAATAGACTAACTAAAATTTTCTTTTAATATATTTGTGTTCGTAGTTGCGAATAATTTATGTCATAAAGGGTGAAAATTATGGGGTCGGGGTAGGTTCGCAGCCTTTCGAACTAAAAAGTAGTTCGAAGGGTTCTCGTGCAATTGATTTTGCATCGGGATTCATAACGATCATTAAAAGTGAGAATTTCGACCTCGAGATTTGTTAAAAGTATGAATCTCCATACAAAATCAACAAATCAGAACCCTTTGAACCAATATTTTGGTTCGAAGAGCTGCGAACCTACCCGAGCGGAAAAAATATTGTTGTGTGTAATTTTACATTATAAAGGCTTGCGCTTGTGGAGATAAGATTTTGAACCTACGAAAATCATTATTGAGAAGATTTTTTTTTCTATTTTTGAAAGTACTATGTGCATAAATATGAAACTTAAAAGGACTACCCGAAATATTATTGTACTGCATTAGTTGTGCAATTACTTGACATAAAATACTTGAATGTCCAAAGATAATAATATAAAATAATAATATTTTTTTTCTATTTTTTTTAATAATTAAAAAATCACTCATTTTCAATGACTGATAATAATTAAACCAAATTTTAAGAAAATTTGATATATAATAAATATTTTCATATGAAAATCATTTTGAGCGGAAATATTTACTATCCAAATTTTAAAATTTCATGCCTGAAATTTTAATTTAAATATGTCAAAAGATTTTTCATATCATAATCTTGTTATTATCAATTATCATCAAGTTTGAATTTAGTATACTATGCTTAGAATGCAGCTCTAAAAATAATAAGAAAAACCCATTTTTATATGTCAAATGTTGTCATTTTTTAAAAATCATTAAGCATAGTAAATGAATTCCAAATATGATGAAAATTGTTAATCTGAAAGATTATGACATGAAATTTATTTTGAGTTATTTAAATTAAAATTTTGAGTGCGGGATTTTAAAATTCAAGACATAAGCACTAAATCGAAGTGCTTATGGAATCACCGTAGTCAAATCCTATATATATAGTTTGAAGTATTATGTGCTTTGTGCTCCATACTTGATTTCAAGTCAGAAATGATCAATTCGAACTATTGAGTCTAATATCTATATCAAAATCTATTAGTAAATCAAAAATGACGGTTTTTCCCTATCCAAAAAAATAGCAAAGAAATTCTAAAAATGTAAAATTTGATTTCATTTAGTAATATATCTTGATATGAAGATTAGATTGAGCGGTTCAGATCGTTCATTTCTAACTTAAAATTAATAATATAGTGCAAAACACATAACGCTCATGTGATTTATAAAGTACCATAATTGGGTTATGGTGCTATATAGAGCACTGATCATGTCTGTGCTTGCATCAATTTTTTATTTTTAAAATCAAAATGGATGATTTGAACCGCTCAAATGATTTTATATAAAAATATAATTAGAGATTAAATTTTATATCTTACAGATTTTTTTACTATTTTTTTAGATTTTAGAAAATCACTTTATTTTGAATGGCTCATGATTTTTGAACTTTCTAAAAAAATAGTAAAAAGAGTCTAGAAAATATCCAACTTGGTATAAAGTAGAAATAAATGGGCTTTGACCAAGTATTTTAATTATTTTGGGTAAATTATAGCACTAAATAAGGATTCAAATACGGAATAAATATTTTTGGTGATTTTGACCCCACAGTTAGTTATTATATTATTGATTAATTAAAATGTAACCCTACGTGCTACTTACGGGATCAACCATCCGAATTAAGTGCCGTAGCACTTCATTCTACATTGCTAACATTGCATTTCGTTTGTAAAATTTGTATATCTATAAGTAGGATGCACGAAAGGCTCACATGAGTTCGGCTCGATATTTGTATGACTTAGTTTGAGTTCGGTTCGAAATTTTATCATTTTGGTTCGAGTTCAAACTCATTGTAGACTCGGTTTGACTTGTAAATAGCTCAATATTAATTATTTTCATGTATTTTCATTATAAAATTAAGAAAATATAGATAAATTAACTGATATAATTGAAAAAATATTTACTTATATTATAATTATATATGATAATGTAAAAATAATAGTTTTTTTAAATTATATTATAAAATTAATAAAATATTAATTATATCAACTCTAGTATTTACCACTATATAAAAAAAATATAAAAATTATAATAATTGAGCACGTATGAAACTTGATTTTAGCTTAATTTCAAGTCAGTCTAGTTTAATTTTAGCTCGATTTAATTTTAGCTTGGCTTAATTCTAGTTCAAATTCGATTTAGTTCGGCTCAATTTAGTTCGAGTTTGATTTAACTCGGCTAAGGGTCATTTTCCAAAAATAAAATAAACATAATAAACGTTAGCAATGTTGAATGAAGTGCTACGGCTCTCAATTCAGATGGTTGATCCCGTAAGTAGCACGTAAGGTTACATTCTAATTAATCACCCAATTGCGGCCTAATTCTTCCGCATGATTCCTTATCTAGTGCTATAAATCTATAATTAACCCAAAGTAATTCAAAATGGAGGCGGATAATAATCCCCAAGCATTTAGCCCCACAAATATCCTCAAACTTTGACTCCGCGAATTTAGTAGTTGAAACGCCAAAAATCTTTCGCGATTTGACCATAATCGCAGAGACAAATAAAAATTTTGAATCTTCGTGAGTTGACCGTAACTGCAATCATTTGGCACAAAAAAATCGCTATTTTTTGTGACCACAACATGCAATCTCAACGACATCAATTAGATTCACTATTTTTTCTGTTTCTAGGCAACTGGTCGATTAATTTATAATCAACCGTTAGTTTATATTAATTGACCATAAATGTTTTGATTATTTACAACAACAATAAATTTGACACCAAAAATCAGCACGCCATCAATTGATTTTTATTCTGATATTATTTATATTTTTAGTTGTCCCTATTTATATTTACTGTGTCAGTTACTAAAATTCTAATAACTTAAAATATTGTTATTTGATATCTATGTTATTTATATCTACGTTTTTTGTAATTGTTGTATCTATTGGCTTCAACTATCAATTTTATTTATATCTATTAATTTTTGCTATATACATCAACCGGCTTTGGTGGTTAAATTCCACCATTTATACAAATAAATAATCACAACACTTGATATAAATAGCACAGTATAATAGATATAAGTAAATTTGATAGTTTTTACCGAGTGCTAACTCTCTCTAATTTTCTTAAAGATACGCCATTTCAATTTCAATTTTTTTTTTGAATTATTAATGTGCTATGCAGTTATAAAAATGGAAAGTCGGAAACATATAAAAAATTTATTGAATGCTTAAAATGAAAATTTTTCGCTTGGGGACAACGAATGGGGATAAAAGGCTGGAGACGATAATAATATTCCATTCAAAATATAAATGGTCAACGCCCATTTTATCTCTTACTATAAGTCGGTCTTTTAGGGGACTAACCTACCACTATATATATATAAAATCGCTGTTTTTCTTTACCTTAAATTAATTTGGACTTTATATAGGCTTTATCTTCTATACTTTTTTTTAATTTTTAATGGCAAATGACCGTCAATTCTAAATGACCCTAATTTGATAAAAAAATTATCTAAGTAACTAGAAAAACGTTTACAATTTGAATTATTTTAATTTGTACAATATTACTAAAAGGATGTATTGTAAAAGTTAAATAATACAATAAAATTAAATATACACTAAAATCATCCTTGTTCGATCTGTAATCGTCAGTATTTAAATTTTAAAATGAAGTGTACATATTATACTTAAGTGTATGCATATTATTTGAAACAAAAACATACGAATAAAGGAAGATATCTACAGCTTTTACTTGTCCGTTTTGCTAGCTTACCCACTTATTGTACGTAAACATTGGTAGATACTATTACCAGTACTCGATCTTGAAGTTTAAATTATTGCTAGTAATAAATACCCTTCATACTGTAGAACCATAATATGATGAAATAAAAAATAAAAATAATATATAGGCTTTACCAAGGCAATGATAATTCTAGCTTAAAGAAACAAAAAAATATGGAGGAGGAAGTGCACTCCTGAGATAAAAGAAATAACTCGAAATTAATTTGTTGTGCCCTGGCTGAATAATTTTAAGCAGCAAGCAGCAAAATTTAATCAGTTTAAACTAATTTAAATGAATAAAGAAATGAGCAGTTATTCGAACTAAAATCCTTGATGAGATTTTGGATGCTTCTCTAAAAGTAAAAAAAAAAAGTGAAGATCATCAGTAAAATTAATAGCTTCTTTTCAAATCAGTTTTACACATATATTCGACAATAAAATCAATACCTTCATTTGATGTGTACTCTGTGTAACTAATATTAATTTAACTGCATTCGTCATGTAGATTGAAACTTTCAAAAGAAATAACAGAAAAGTAAACAAAAAAAGATGTAGATTCAAGTAGAAAATGTCACTGGTATAACCTTGAAAAACAAGAAAGAAAAATAACCAGCAAACAAAAAACACCTTCTTAAGATAACACCAAGCTTTAGTTCAGGAAATTAGATAATACTGTATGACCATCAGAACAGGAAATTAGATAATACCATCCTAACAAGAAAAACTGAACTTGTTAATCCTTTTATCCTAACACTGTATGACCATCAGGTCAGGAAATTAGATAATACCATGCTAACAAGAAAAACTAAGGCAAAAGAAAATAGTGCCACACTTACCTTTAACAGTTAAAAGAAAAATAAATTTATAATAAAATATCATTGTGCTGCCCTCCCATAAAGAAAAGGGTTTGTGAAAATATTCACTTGTTGGAAAAGAAATGCATCAGTACTGTGCGCAGAAAAGAATAATACATTGCCCAAAAGAAAGTATCAAATTTGAAAAACTTGGACAAAATTTAGCCATGAATCTCGTATTGTATTTAAGGCAATCCCCTCACTCATTTTTAAAATTTGAAAAAGTATGGCTTGCGTTCTTCTAATATGAAATCGAATGGATCTATAACCATAATATAATTACTTAAGAATGAATTGAATAAGATTTTTCAAATTCCATAGCATAGCTATGATGAAATTAAAAGTCTGTAACAGAGTGTCCAAAAAAACTTGTTTGAATTGAACACATCATACTCATATATTTGACTTTTTCATATATTTTCCTTTGAATAAGGAAACCTGAAAATTGCTTTTTTTTATTTAGATAACTTAGAACGATTTTATTTTTACGATGCAAACGTGCGATATCTCTAAGCAAACGTACGATATCTTTAAGCAAACGTACGTACGATCGATATCTTTAATCGTTTCCACAATTGTTTCCTCTTAAATAAATTGCTCTTTTTTGTTACTATTTAACATCGGTATTTTTTTTTTTATACCTTTATTTCCTCCATTAATATATGAAGACTTAAATGCAAAATAACGTAACGTAAAAATTATTATTTTTTTTTTTTTACAGCTTTTTTTCTATTTTTTTGAGAATTACCATATATAACACAAAATCTCTCCTCCAATTCTTTGAAGTCGAGCTTCTCGATCTGTCATTATACCCTGAGAAGTAGACAGGATTACAATTCCTATTCCACCTAGAATCTTAGGAATTCGTTGATATTTCGAATAAATTCGTAAACTGGGTCGGCTTATGCGTTTTAAAAAAATAGTTCTATTTTTATATCCATATATTGCTTTTCGAGTTTTTCTATATCGTAGAGTTAAAATCAAGAAATTTTTATTATTTGTTTTATGTTTTCGAACATTTTCAATAAAACCTTCTCTTAAAAGTATTTTAACAATGCTTTCAGTAATGTTTGTAGATGGTATTTTAACAGTTTCTTTTTTAGCCATGTCAGCATTTCTTATCAAAGTTATAAGATCGGAAATAGTGTCCTTACTCATGACGAATTAGAATTATGGATTATCACTTATTTTTATGTAATCAACATGTTTCCTTTTTTTCTTTTTTTTTTTCGAAAATCAAATATATACCTGAGGAAAAATCTTCTAATTTCATCTATTTAAGATATTCTAGTTTCATTATATAGTGTTTATAATACATCAGGAGCTAATGAAAGGATTTTAGTAAAACGAAATTCTCTCAATTCTTCAGTGATTGCCCCAAAAATCCTAGATCCTTTTGGATTTCTTTTTTGATCAATGATAACTGCTGCATTGTCGTCGTATTTTATTATCATACCATCTTCACGTTTTAGTTCCTTACATGTACGTACAATTACAGCTCGAATTACTTCTGATTTTTCTAGAGACATATTGGGAACTGCTTCTTTGATTACAGCAACAAACACACTATTATTAATGATAAACGTTAAAGAAATTAAATAAATAGCCTTAATTATGTGATATGTGTGATAGGCTAAAACACAATTTTTTTATGAAATATAATTTAATTCCAAACTTCACTATGACAGAATATACATACAATTACACCATCAGTGCATAACATAAGTGACAGTATAAGATGTACTAGAAAAAGTAATAGATAAGTTAAAATTTATGTTGGTTTAACATCATCAGTCCATACCGTTTTTTGTACAATTAATAGAATGACTAAATAATTCTCTTGGCCTTAGCCAAATAATTTTATTCCTTATGAGGACAAATTTTATAATAATTTTTTTTTTGTGATTTTGTAATAAAGAGCCATCCTTATTTAAGTACTGGTCTCTGACGTTCAAGAGCCATCCCTTTTATGAGATGAGTTCTTCTTTTTTGAGAAAAAAATGACCAAATTTCATTGAAACGGTTGATAATAAATTGTGATCATATTTACATACACAATAAAAGAAAGGAAAAAGTAGGGTAAAAAACTGTTGATCTATACAATTTATATCATTTCAGTCAGACGAGTTATTCCATTGAACGAGCACAATTAATGAAAGTCAACGTTTGATTTGGTAAAATTGAAATCAGCAGTTTTGATGGTCAGTGCTAATCTTATTTCTTTTAATTAACCCACAAGTCATCCAAAAGAGAAAACAACAAAGAGATTTATCATCTATCGGAATCAAACCAGCGCAGTTTGTCTTGCACTCAGAACTGCCATTTGGTATTAATATAATGCGATGCAGAGAAACACTAAAGAACAAACAACCTTGTTTTCTCATTTTATTTTTCTGAAAATGCCCCCCCTGACATCGGGGAGAACTTATATGATAACACTAAAATGATTACACAATTTCTTGATGAGACATTGATAGATCAAGTAAGACTGAAATTTTCTATTAAATTAGTTAAAATATTTATATGAACAATAAAAATAAAAACCTTGATGCTGCCCCTGTTGTTACCCATACCAGTAGTCATAAATTATGTAATGTCCTGGAATGCAAATTATGTAATCCGTGGACTGTCAACAATTTGGTACAAACTACAAAGTTTGTCAAACTAAACAGTTGTATCTTATCTTTCTGTGGGATAATTCTTGGTATGTTGGTTCTACTTGACTTTCTGTAGTAAATTAATGAATAGATTCTAATTTCAATTGCATTTGCGATTTTGATGATATGTTTCTACCTTCAAGTATCCTGCAATAAAACACTAAAATGATTAGAGAAAAGAGATATGTCATATGTGGTTAGCCACCTATCCTTTTGTCTCAATCAGTTCTTTTTTTTTGGTCTGCACCGACCTCAATTTTCTTATCATATTTTCTTTTTGTTATGATTATATTTGTATTTTAAATTTTGTCTTCTTTTTTTCCCTACTTCAAAACTCCTTTTATAGGTTATATAAAAGATTAAAGTAGGTCTGTTGACCTACTTACCTAAAAAAACACCAAAATTAGTAGTGGTATGAAGCCCCTTGTATATTTGTACTGCCCCACAGTATAGATATGTTGGATTTCTTTTTATTTTTTAATGAATGAAAGTCATTGAACGGGCTGTTCGTTGAAAAATCTTTCATTTGTTAAGAGTCGTTTTAGACTAGCTAGGCTACACAACTTTGTGTAGGCTTTACATAACAGAGCTGGTGATTTTGCATAATTTTATGCAAAAATGTGGATATTTCGCTATCATATCCGCTTCATTTTATTATAAAATAAAAATACTTTTTGTAATGACTCAACATAATAGAAAAGAAATATTCAGACCTGTCGAGTTTGCACAAAACGATCATAGACCAATTAATTTTTATGTGTCCACATGAAGTAGTTAAACTTATATGGACAATAAAGTGTGAAGTTTACATGACAAAATACGTTTTTTTACATATGGCGAGTTTAATTTGTACAACATATATAAGATGGTTTGTTGGGACATTAATTTGTTTAGTTTACCCAATATAAACAGATTAATACAGATGTTTGTTTCGTCAGGTTCAAATAATTTTGACTTCTTTTTCTTTTCTAGACCCGTCCGATCTGTGCTCCTCTCTCTCTTGGAAATATGATACACGACGTCACAGAGGATCAAAAGGCGCAAATGGCACCAAAATGACTGAAAGGCAATAACTCTCTGATAAGAAAATTGTATAAACAAATTGATATAATTTAAATACTCGCATTTATTCATAGAGCAATCTTGAAATGGTCTACTGCACGTACATAAAACTAGGGTTTTAGGAAAAAAAAATGTAATTTACTAATTTATAATTCGTTCGTTATTCGATTTGGTTTTAGCGTGAGTTCGATTCGAGTTCAGTTTGATAACTTTTAATTAAACTAGTTCGAATTCGATTCATAATAGTTCACTTATTTGATTAATTAAAAATGGTTTCAACGGGCATCCATTATTATTTTTTCCAAAGTAATAATCCTAACAAGCACTGATACCTTGCACCCTAAGAGATGCATACCTACAAAAGTTAAAACATGAAATTAATATTCATCGTCTGCAACGAGACAAAAATAGGTGTTAGTCAAAGACACCCTGACCGAATGTTCACTTGACAATGGGCCCAAGTCTTTTTCTTTTTTGCTTTTTTTTTTGTACTTACTGCCTAAAAATACTCAGATAATTTTCCAACTTCAGAGTTCAGACCAACCATAAGTTTATTGTGATTTAAATGGTGTAATTTCTAAGTAGACTGTAGCATTCAAGATTAGGAATTAATAATATATATCATGTGTACTTAAAATAATTTGAGTATCTATCTGTCTATAAATACTCTTAATCCTAGCTCTACAAACCTATCCATAGATAAGCACGCACATACACATGATCATCCTAGCTGTAACTACATACATATTACTGAACTCTCTCGCTTAATCTCTTTGTCACCACTAATCATTCTCTCCTCATTCATCCATGGAGTGCTTGTCTGCTGCCTCACTCAGTTTTCCTTACATACGACGTGCTAGTGTTAAGTGCGCCATCTTACGCAACCAAAAATTTAGCTTCAACCGTGCCAGTTTTTATGACAAATCAAGTTACTTCAATCGTGCAAAGTTTCAACTTCCTCGGGCCCAAAACTCTCCCACTGTCATTGAAGAAGAACACCGTTTGTCGTCATCGTCATCCAAAAGCTCCCCTGCTGTCATTTCAGGAGAACAGAGTTTGCCATCGTTGTCCCAAAATGGCAAAATCATCAGTCAGGACACATTGAAACAGCCATGGCTGGATAAGGTACCAGCATCCTTGAGGTCATATATTATGCTTGCTCGCGTAAACCGTGACATTGGAGTCTGGCTACAAGTATGGCCTAGCTACTGGTACAGCACATATCCCCACTTTGAATCATCTTTGGAGTTAATTCTTTGAAAGAAATAGATCTTTTTTTTTTGAAGCAGAGGGCGATAGCGCTCCAGATTTTTCATAAAACAACGAAGAATATTTACATGGTTATACACCAAAAGAAAAAATAATAATACTCGGAAAGATCTCTATTATGTTCTAGCCTATGCCCACGTATTTCTTAAATATTTAATATCTGTCAGCAATTAAATAAGCTTTTTGTAGCTAGCAAAATTACTCTCTTTATGCTTGCATGGATTGAAATTTACAGTGGTAAATCTGACGAAGCGTACATCCTGATTTCGTAATAAGGTTGATTTGCATGAGAAAACTCTCTATTCCTTGTGAGAACACCTGCATCATGAGAAAATGATGTTTTGAAGTTTGGACAATACCGAATATGAAAATCTATACTTCCAATACATATATTAAAATTTTCCATAAAGTTGATTTGCATCAATCATGTTCAGGTCAATTGTGCTAGCAACAAAACCTGGAGTACTTCCTGATCCAAAATTAATGGTACTGCTCGGGGCAGTTTGCTTTCTGATGCATACATCTTGTTGCACCTTAAATGATCTTCGTGACATGGAGTATGACAAAAAGGTGACAAGCTGTAAAATATTCAAATTCTATCTCTGAAGTTATTAAAAGGACTATATATGATTAATGTTACTAAATATATATATATAGTTGATATCAATTATGTTGTGGATTTTAGGTAGAACGGTGTAGGGTGAGACCTCTAGCCTCGGGTGCACTGACGCTATCGCAAGGCTGGAGCTTTTGGGGCATTCAGGTCTTGCTCATGACACCACTTCTACTTCCACTGAACAAAATAAGGTAATGGAATTACAAGTGTTCCTTCAATTCTTCATGAATGGAATTAATGTTCTCCTCCTCTCATTTCCTCTGGTTAAAGTTGATTTATTGCATGTACCTAGAGTGTCAATGGGTCAGGTAACATTATTTTATTATTATTTTTGATCCGATCTGAACCCGATCCGATTAAATTCGGGTCAAAATTTTTTGATCCATACCTGACCCGACGGGTCACGGGTCGACCCGACCCGACCCGTGTAAAATAATTAAATATTTATTAATTATTTTTATATAATTTTAAACAATAAAATATTGATTAATTTATAATTAATCTTAATTAGTGTATATTTAAGCTTTAATTAGTACTAAATCATAAAATTACTTCAAAAAATATAATTAATCGGGTCAGGGGTCAACCCGATCCTATCCGATTCGGGTCAAAAATATTGAACCCAGACCCGACCCATTTATTTTCGGATCGTGTCGGATCGGGACGGGTTCAGATCGGATCAGATCAAAAATTTACACCCCTACATCTACCTTTGTTTTTTGTTAATTGTTAAATGTTTGTTACTATTGGAGTTATGGCTCTGGAGAGTTCTAGTGATTAGTTTAAGAAACGAAAGCATCCTATCCACTTGGGTCTGGAAAAAGAGAAGTACTAACAAGTCAACCGTTGGCTATGCAACTTAATAAATATTTTTGACTGGAATTATGACAGCATCGGACTAGCTGCTGCACAAAGTTTTCTGTGGTTTGTGTATCCTCTTCTGAAGAGAGTGACTTATTTGGTATGTTATGTAATTGTTTCTTTATTTTTATTTTTTTTAAAGCTCTATCCGAAATTTTTAATATAGTGAAAAATTAAAAATTAAATATTTCCTAAGAAATAGGGAAATTTCCAGATTAGATCCGGTAGGACTTAGCATCTTAATTCGTTCTCTTCAAACACGGATCGTGATTGCCATGTGTCCTATCCGTGTGCACGGATCGTAGTCCCGAACCGTCACAAAGTGGGGTGCGAGGCGTGGACGGATGGGGTCTTTTATTTATTTTTTTCTGGGGGTTGGGGATGTAAATTTTTTTTGGGTGGTCGGATTGTGTTCGGATTAGAACGAGTTCAATCAGGACAAGTCACATTCTTATCGAATTGGATCGAGTTAATTTACATATTTATTTTTCAGATTTTAGTTAGATACACTTTATTTGATTTTGAGTTGGATGAATTTGATGTTTTTAAAAAGAGAATCAGATCGGATTTAAATTCCATTAGATCAGATTTTGTCCTTTTAACTTTGGTGTGAAAGATATTAGATTTCAGTCGCTGGGATGGATCCATGGGGCGGGGTTACAATCGCGAGCCATTGGAAATAGTCGGAATTAATTAGGGTGATTTGTGGACAGATCCATTGTTTTTACTCCATTGCAACTGCACAATTGTTCAATGTCATTATAAAACGGAATCAAATCTGTTGTCTATGTGCTGCCAGATAAATTGGACCAATTATTGTTCAGAAAATTCTTTTAATTCAGTTGAGTCAGCTCACTTAATTTTTTTTTATGTTCTACATTTTACAGATTTCAATATCTGAATGAATATTTGTTGAATAATTATTAGTTTAACTCATTTATTAACATAAATTTTCCTACCTGTAAAACATAATTTTGACATCACGTACACTACACTGGTCCAATCAATTAAGTGTATATTTTTTTATTCTTTGATATCACACTACACTGTTGATCTAAGATCATCATTGATGAATATTATGTTCGTTGATAACGCGCGCACGCGTGTATATATATATATAGTTGAGTTATGGTGCTATGCATAGCACGGATCATCCCGTGATATGGATCGGTTCTTCATTATCAAAGTGTAAATGGTCGAACCGAACCATATAAAATGATTTTATATGAATATCTCGACGTAGACTAAATTTTATATTTTTAAAAAAATTTTACTATTTTTTAAGATAGTTAGAAAATCACTTGATTTAGTTATTATGAGCCATTCAAAAGAGATGATTTTCTAATTATCTTAAAAAATAGTAAAAATATTCTAAAAAATATAAAATTTGATCTACGTCGAGATATTCATACAAAAATCATTTTGTACGGTTGGATCGATCATTTACACTTTAATAATGAAGAACCGATCCATAATACGAGGACGATCCATGCTATGCATAGCACCATAAACCAACTCTCTCTCTCTCTCTATATATATATATATTTATATATTAGCATTTCGGTACAGTTAAAATTTTAATTTAAGTAGCTTAATAAAATATTTATAATAAAATTTTATAGAATACTATTTTTTTATCATATTTGAAATTATTTCATTATACTTAATGATTTTTAGAAAATAATCCTTTTTGACATACAAATTTTAATATTTTTTTTATTATTTTAATGTTATCTTTCAAAAGTCATTAAGCGTAGAAAAATAATAAAATTATAATATAAAGATTTTATTGAACTATTTAAATTAAAATTTTAAGTATAAATATTTAAAATTTAAACCATAAGAATTTCATCCGAAGTGCTATTAGAACATAATAGACAAATTCTATATATATATTTGAGATGAACATCTGTCCGATATTTTTTTTGGGGAGGAACATCAATGCGCAATTATAACACACGACGTTATCGGATGGAATAATTTCAATATTTTGACGATAAGCACGGGTTCTTTATCTAAAATTTTAAATACATTTCTTAATTAAATCAGTGTTGTTAATTAACAAAATTGCAGCCCCAAGCTTTTCTCGGTGTAGCATCAAATTGGGGAGCACTTGTTGCATGGGCTGCTGTCAGAGGAAATTTTGCTGATATTGGCACTATACTACCAATATATATCGGTAGTGTATTCTGGACGCTTGTGTTTGATACCATATATGCGCATCAGGTACTTTCAATTTGAGTTTCCATAAATTTTCTCTTGCAGCTTTTTAATTAAATCCAAGTCGTTTAAAATCCACATTTAATAATCGCAACAGTACACTAGCAATTGAAAAGTAAGAGAACAGCATGCATGTCATGACAGTTCACTGGGTAGGGAAAATGTCACCAGGCTCACCACAAGTCTGAAGTTCTGTTGCTTGGACATATACAATTTGTATTTTTTTTTTTTTTTTGCATTAATGGTGATTCTTTTATTGTTTCTTAGGATAAAAGAGATGATGTCAAAGCGGGTGTTAAATCCACAGCGTTGCTATTTGGAGATTCGACATTGTACTGGAATTTGGGTTTCTCAGCTTTCAGTATCGGTTGTTTCTTACTTGGAGGCTATAATGGTGGCCTTGGTAAGATTGTGTGTGCTTGAAAAATAAATAAAGAATTCTATATGGAGTTTGGAAAATTCAGTTCACCTTCCTGAAAAAAAGAAAAACATATTAATAGAAATTTTTTGACTCCTAATATGTGAACCATATTGAGGCAAATTTGGGTTTCGAAATTTTCAAATCAAATATAATTTATTATGAAAATGAAATAGAGGTCAAAACCACCATTTTCTTCTTTATTAAAACCATAAGAAAATTTTGGTAGTCCTTTTAAAAAAAAAGAACCTAAAAGAAAGAAAAGTTTTCTTAAGAGATTTAAGACAATCCATAAAACTAAAATCAAGTATACTTTGAGTTCTAAAATCATTAATTAATGGTAACATATATTGCTTAATTTGAGTTATATATTTTTAACTCAAGCTTTATTTAACTAAAATGTTATGTGACACGTACTGCTTAATTTGTTTGTACTTTGTAAGGTTGGCCTTATTATGCGTCTATGATTGCTGCGACGGCTCATCTGTTATGGCAGGTTCTGACAGTAGACTTGTCAAATCCAATTGATTGTGCCAAAAAGTAAGTACATTCAATAGAAATTTGTTGCATTAGGCTGCGGGCATTTCTTTGTTAAAAAAAAAGGAGAAATTTCATACCTTGACCTTCTCAAGTCATTCTTATAACTCTGTTCAGTGATTTAAAAAATAGAACCTAAATTTAACAAAATAGTCATCTCTGATATGTAAAAAAGGACTTAACTAGTTAAAAGTCAGTAAGCTTGCATCTGCCTTCTGAAACTTGTAGATTTCTTTCCAACAAATGGTTCGGAGCAATTGTCTTCGCCGGAATGCTCCTCGGTCGGCTCGCACCTTGAGAAACATCTATGGAGCATTATGGAGTTCATGCAGAAGATATTAGCAATAAAAAATTTAGAGATGATTTGTGATATGGAGCATTATGGAGTTCATGCAGAAGATATTAGCAATAAAAAATTTAGAGATGATTTGTGAAATATATGTGTTATCTTAGCAATCGTTTAAGAACTAGTGTTTTTTTTTTCTTTTAACTTCTTATATTGTAGAAATGCCCTCAAGTCTTATATATAATAGTTTTTATCTTGACAGTAATAATTTGTAGAAATGCCCTCAAGTCTTATTAATAATTTGTTCAACCACCTGAATTTTTTTTATATTCAGTGAATCTTACAATGTACCATGCCGACCTTCTCTCTATTTCTTGATCAAAAGAAATTTTCTAGAAAAGATGTAGCAACAAAGAAAATTGCACAAAACTAGGGGGAAATCAAAGAAACCAATTGCCTGCACCATTTGTAAAATTAAAAAAAGTACAGCCAGTGGTGAAGCGCATTAATACGAGAACAAATCATATGGCCCAGAAAAGAGAAGCATCTTAACAGGTATCACTCACAATGACCGGTATGCTCAATTTACCCTCAATTGGACGAATTGAGCACCTTGCTGATATTTGAAGGTATGATTTAACTGAAAAACGAGAACAGTTACAGCAAATGTGAAGCAGGCCTTTGCGCAACTTAAGTGCAAAGTAGGAACACAATAGAACAACAATTGAGCCTGAGTCACACCTCAGTTCAACGACTAGCGTTTTGTCTTGATGCTGTGATTGTAATTGCTACATGAATTTGCACAGAGATGGTCCAGATGGTCTAAAAAGATAGTTGGGAAGAGCATTCTCATAGGTCGGATTTTGTGATGTTTCACTTCCGGGCAGATACCCAAATTTAAATTTTAGATGGGCAAATTTCCTTGAAGGCTGTGGCAATGTTTCAATAAATATTAATCCAAATTAACCCAAATAATATATAAAAGTAGAACCCGGGAACTTTTCAAATATCTTCAAATAAAGTAATTTTGGGCTTATTTTAGACCCACAAAAAACCACGACAAACAGTTTCAATACGCCATTGTGAATAGGTAAATATGCCCTTATCTCATGATCTGCTCATAGACTAAGGCAGAGAAGTTTCAGGTCGATGATAAATGGAGCTACCGAGCTAGGGGTGTAAAAGGATGATATAATGATTTTGAAATTATATATTGAGAATTTTTTAAGTATGTATTCGGATAAAATCGGATACAGATACCGTTGTATAATGTCAGAGATTGATGGATAACTAAACGATCAGAAATAGATTGGGACAGTCTGGCAACATAGAAACCAGATCATTTTTAGATCCAATACTGGATTTACTGTTAATTCTCTATTTTTCTCTGTACTCCATTTATTGTCTTATTGGATAGGTACCTCCTCTGTTGTTCCTGTGGGGCTACAGCGCACTGGCTCAGCTGTGCAAAACTCCAGAGGCTGCCACTACTTCGGTCGGCGGTAACATTCAGACTCCTACTATTAGTGAGGCTGTCTCTGCTCATGAAGATGAGGAACTCTTACATTGACTTGGGTTATTGGGTTTTGTAGTATTGACAGTGTGGTTTACCTGTTTTTTGCTCATGTCGAGCAATTTTTGATTTCCTTTAGTTACCTGTCTAGGCTCGTGTTGAGCATTTTTTATTTACTCATACCTTAATTAGGTAGATACTCACTGCTATATAGATACTTAACTGCTATATGACTAAAGTATATGGTTCATATACTCTCGTTGATTTTGTAATTATTATTTGCTTTCGAAAAGGAAAGAAAGCTTGTAACGCTTCCGAACCGAGACGTTACAGAGACAATATCTTTTACATCCAACCGACGATCAGCAACCTATGTCGTCAACAAATAAAAAGAAAAACAAAGAAGACAGAAGAAACAAAACATAGTCAACTATAAAGCTCAGGAACCGATTAGTTAACAATATAACTTCTCAATAACAAATATTATGAATAATACAATTTCATTCAAAATATTTCAAACAATAATAATTCATTCTTATTTATAAAAATGTGTATTTTAAATAATTATGTATAAATACATAAAGATCACACACCGTGCCTATCATGATAAGTTGAGGATATCTCATATATCCGGCAATAAACGAGACTCCGCAGAGCTATCTTTCACTCACAATTCTAACGAGTTGTGTGGACACTCCCTTTCGGAGTATGAAAGAATTAACTTATGACATGTTTAATCATGCATAATTTGACCAGTTTTATTATCAACACTCATTCAATATTCAATTCACACAATTAAGGTCATCGACCCGTATCACAGGTCAAAAGTCAACCAACATAATTCAGATCAAGTTAAGTATCGAAATAATATAATTTTTTTAAATACAAGTTATAGAGAAGTACAGTTACTTTATGTGGATATGATCTTAGATTGTTGACTTGATACGCAATGTCCCCTAAATCGATTCGCGATACCTATTTGAATTATAATGATATTAACTAATCTTCTTTCATTAATCATTTTTCTATTGGATTATCAAAAGAACTAGTTCATTTATTAACTTAATTATAAATTCCAAAATTAATCATAAGCAGACCTGTCAATCATTATCTAAACTAAAGCACAAATAAATCATCTTCAATTCTTAATTTGGGTTCTTTTTACGATTTCAACTGTCATTTAAATTTTCCTTTTCATTTTGATTTAGTTGTATTGTCAGTTTCATCATCTCAAGAAACACTAGTGAATGTACAAGAGTATGATCCTGAACAATAATCAGAACAGTGACACTATTGCAGAATGCATTGCTGTCCTTTAGTGGTATACCTCTATTTTGGAAGGACAAGCAGCTTTGTTTTTATCATTATATTATTTCCCTGTATATATTATTTGCTATTTTGTGTTTCTATTCTTGGGCTCTTCCTTCTCCTATTTGAGAGCCTCTCCTGCATTCGTTTTTTATTACAACAATAAAAAACTTGTGTGTGAGTTGTAATGAACACTTGATAATCTAATATATTTGGGTGTGTTGAGTTCCGTGAAGTGCGCTATAGGTGAAATCATGTAAATCCTTGTGTCTGTGTATTGCACTATTTTTTATTTCTTTCTATATGGTATCAGAGCAGGAGTAGATTGAGGTACTAAATTGCTGATGGTTATATCAAAGGTAATCTGAATATCTCATTCTCTTCTTGTCCCTCTACTATTCAAATTGCACCATCGCCATTAACAGGAGCAATCTGCACCAGTGCATCTTCTCAGCTTTAAATTCTAAACCTTATTCATTAAAATTCATCTCCAATGGCTGACTCAACTTTGAAAGACTCTAAAAATCAAAACCTTATTAACTGATTCCAATTACTACTCCTGGGCTCGGGCAGTAACCATGGGTCTAGAAGGGCGGTCCAAACTCGGGCACATTACTGACACCACTAAAGCTCCTACCAAAATAGGTGCTAAATATGATAAATGGATCGCGAATGATCTCGGTGTCATGTCCTTGATCTGCAACATGATGGAACCTAAAATTTATGAGATTTTTGCATACTCCAGTTCTGCCAAGGAGCTTTGGGACTCAGTACACAAAATGTATGGGAACCCAAACAATTCATCCTGAATCTTTGAAATACAGCAGCAATTGGTCACTCTCAACTAAGAACCAGGACAACCAATTATTGAATAATTCGGAAAGATGAAACAGCTATGGGAAGAACTACGGCTCCACCGATCTCCTCCTGCAATAGTAAATGACTATAGGCAAAGAGAAGAACATGACCAAAATTTTTGGTTCTTGAAAAGCCTCACTTCCGAGTTTGAGGAAACGAGGAGAGATATCTTGATGTGTCGCTTAACACGGTGTATGCTATCCTACAAAGTGAAGAAACACGAAAGAAAGTGATGGGCAGAAACCACAAGATAAACAATTCTTACCATAATTCTGAAAATTCTGCACATTTCTCTTCATCCAAAACAGGAGACAACACCAAATGGAGTAAAGGAAAGGACAAGAAGGAAAATCAGCCTCACTGCGACCACTGCAATCACAATGGTCATATCAAAGACAAATGTTGGGTGTTGCACCCATAATTGAAGCCTGCAAGGAATCAACCTCCTGAAGGTTACTTGGCGGCCCAACCTGAGAATGACAACATGCAGCACAAACTCGATCAAATGACTAAGCAAATCGAGTATCGATGAAGAATTGTGTGCCCAACACTGATCCCACCTCTGTTGCCACAAACGGTGAAGTCTCCAACGCAGTAAAGCATGTCGGTAAGCATTGTGCTTTGTCTACTTCATCTTACTCTAAGATTATCATGGATTCGGGAGCTACCAACAATATGTTTGTCTCTAATAAACTGTTAACCAAATGGCAATCAGTAAATCCATACCCTCATATTGTTGTTGCCAATGGTTTGCAAATACCTACAAATGGGTCCGATAGAGCCCAGATTTTCTCAAAGGAAACTGATGTTACTGTTGTTCCCGAACTGAAAGCCAATCTACTATATGTTAGCAAGTGCACCAACCAATGGGATTGTAACATTATTTTCACTCTTAAGAAAGTAGTGTTTCAAGATCAAGTTTCAGAGACGATGATTGGTGAAGAGAGATTGATCGAAGGGCTATATGTCATAAGGCTAGAACTATCTGCTCTAATGGCAACTAGGACAAATGTGTCTTCCACTACACTTTGGGATAAAACATTGGGGCATCCCTTCGATAGAATCTTATATTTTTTTATTTATCGTTGATTCATGATACTAAAACTTGTGATCCTTGTCAATTTGCTAAGCTTCATAGGCGCTTCCATTTCCAGAACATTCAAATAAATCTAATAAATTATTTGAACTAATTCACTTTGATGTTTGGGGTAATTCACCCATTGACTCTAAAGAGGGGTTCAAATACTTTGTTACATTCATTGATGATAAATCTCATGCAACATGTTTGTATTTGCTTAAATCAAAAAATGAAGTGAGTTATGTTTTCCAAGAATTCTACAACATGGTTGAAAACCAATTTAATACAACTGTCAAGGTTGTTTAAACAGATAACGGTACAGAATATTTGAATCACGATTTTCAGATTTTTTTTGTGCAGTAAGGATATAATGCATCAAACCTCGTGTGTTGGGACTCCCCAACAGAACGATATAGCTGAAAGAAAAAATCGACACTTATTAGAAGTAACACGTGCCTTACTTTTCTCCGCAAATCTGCCCAAAGTTTACTAGTCCTACGCCGTGCTCACAGGGTGCTATCTAATAAACCGTCTAACCAGTAGCGTTCTTGATTTTCAGAGTCCGTTTGAGATTCTATATGGCCGAAAGGCCAATATCTCTCACCTATGTGTGTTTGGTTGCACTTGTTTTGTACACTCTCAAAATGCAGGAAAGCTAGATTCTCATGCAAGAAAATGCATATTTGTCGGGTACTCCTCCACACA
Organism: Schoenoplectus tabernaemontani; assembly: GCA_037127355.1. Taxonomy (NCBI): domain Eukaryota; kingdom Viridiplantae; phylum Streptophyta; class Magnoliopsida; order Poales; family Cyperaceae; genus Schoenoplectus; species Schoenoplectus tabernaemontani. Next base: position 19,403,040 of record CM073748.1, on the reverse strand, counting down.
AAAGGGGTACAAGTGTTATGACCCCAATCTGAACCGTTTATTCGTATCTCGAGATGTGCGATTTGATGAAACACAGATGTTCTATGTGGCTGGAAATCAGGGGGAGAAATATGATGATTTTTAGAGAAATGAGCCCATCTGGACCAACGGTCAATTCTTCTCAAATGAAGTCAGCTATAATCACACTTTGGGCCGCGATAGCGAAAATGATGTGACTGAGCCTCACTACAGATAACTATCCAATGTAATCATCAGATCAACACAATCCTCACTACAAATAACTATATACTTTGGAAATCTCATATACTTGCTATTCTGAGAGGGCATGACCTTATTTCTTTTATCGATGGTTCAAAAGAGCCTCCGTCTTCCACCTTGACCTCTATTGAAGGATCTGACACAGTCAATCCTGCTTATAACTTTTGACATCAACATGATCAGTTCATCCTTGCCTAGATCTTTAATTCTCTCTCGCTATAAGTTCTTGCTCATGTTATCAATTGTGAGACTTCTCACTAGCTATGGACTGAGATCAACCAAATGCATACCTCTTAGTCCATGACTAGAGTTCTTGAGCTTAAATTAAAGCTTCAAACCTCCAAGAAAAGAGGATCTACCTATGCTCAATACATCCAGCTCATCCAAGGTCTTGCTGATCGACTTCACAACATTGGAGCAGATCTCTTTGATCAAGATCTTGTCTTGTACACATTACAAAGTCTAGGTACAGATTATGACAATTTTGTCACAACTCTTTCTCTCAGAGCCCGTTCAATCACCATGACTGAGCTCAAGAGCCTATTTTTCTCTCATGAAGCTCGACAACAAGCTAATCTTACTTCTTTAAACTCCTCTATGGCCAACTTATCAGTTCAATACTCAGAGAATAATTCCTGTACATTAGTCTCTCAGAATCATATAACATTTTATGCTGGAAATAGATCTGGTCAGCAGAATTACTCTTCTACCCCTCATAACAATTCTGGCAATTCTCAGCATCAGAGAGGTTCATATTACAGAAGAGGTAGAGGAGAAAATCGAGGCATAGGTAGAGGGAGGTCCGGCTCCTTTCCTAATGATAACATTCAATGTTAGATATATTTTAGATGAGGTCATCAAGCAGTTAGGTGCTATCACACATTTGGCATCACCTATACTACTCACTCAAGTACTCCAACTTCTCCACCTTCAAAGCAACAGGTACTTCTGGCATAACCTCCACCTCAACCATCTCAGGAATGGTTCCTTGACTCTGGGGCAACCTCTCATGTTACCAATGATATAAATAATCTCTCCTCTCACATGGCCTATGCTTGTACTGATATGGTCCATATGGGTAATGGTTCAAATTTGCAAATTACTCACATTGGTTCATCTCAATTTTTCATCTCTGATTATGAGTTGCAACTGAACAACATTAATTGGTTAATGTTATCAAATAATATCCTTAGTATATCTCAATTACAAAAGGATAATGTTGTCACAGTAAAATTCATTGGTTTACACTGTTTTGTGAAGGATGAAGTCACATATCAGACCCTTCTTCATGGATCAATCCATGAGGGTCTTTATCAGCTTCACTTACCCAAGCAAGCTCACTATGCCCTTCAGGCAACCTCCACTTCTCTTCATGTCTTACACAAGAAGATAGTTCATTGCTCTCATGGATTCTCTTGATGTCTTGCACAGCAAACTAGTTCATTGATCTCATGGAGTGCTTTCTTCTATTGCTCAGCAACACAAGATTCAACCATCTACAAAAACTTTTTCCTTTTGCAAAGATTATGCTCAAGCCAAAGCTCACAAGTTTCCATTGTCTCCATCAACAAATAAGGCTATAACTCCTTTGTATATTGTACACACAGCTGGGGACCAGCTCCAGTCACATCTCAAAGTGGAAATAAGTATTATGTACATTTTATTGATCATTTTTTTAGATCTGGATGGTTGTACTCTTGCTCTTGTAAATCAGATATATCAAAGATATTTGCTTTGTTCAAATTTAAAGTTGAGAATCTCTTATCTAATATTATTAAAATAGTTCAGTGTGATGGAGGCACAAAATTCTCTCCCATTAGAAATTAATTTTCTGATATTGAATTTCATCTCTTGTTCATACATCTCTGAGCAAAATGAGCATACAGAAAGAAAACATCGACACATTATTAAACTCAGCCTTGCTACCATGCATGTCCTAAGCATCTATTCCAACCCATATTATTATCGCTTATTCACTTCCACTGTCCACACTCGTCTCTCTCAAGATAAAATTCCTTCGACGTCTCCTCACTGCGTTAGTTCTCTGGGGTCTGGAATTCTCAAAATTTTCACATCGCTCATGGCTTTTACAAACTTTGGCACCATAGAATCAACAGAAAAAGTAATTTATCACGTGTGTAGCAGAAATTGTAAAGATGAATCTAATTTCTAAGAATTTTTCTAATATTTCAAAGCATTTTGAAGAACATAGTAACAATTAAGAATGGGATAACAACTTATGCATCCTAATGACATGCATTCCGCCTTTGCTGAATACCATAATTAATCGTTAGTAGCTAATAAAAGCCTAATTTAACTAAATCATGCAATCATGTTAGTATCTTTGGTCAATCCTAGCAAGTTGAAATTAAACAGTGCAATAATTAATGACCCCGCCGAGTCTGTTCCACCTAGCGCATGTACGCGCTCTAACGTCGTTGTCCATGGGCTTGTGTTGTCTGACGGTGTGATTTCTAAACGATGACTCTGACTATTGACTAATTTATTATTCACTAACTCCGTCAAGTCGGATTTTTGACAATAAACCTAGTATATATTCACCATTCAACAGTGGAAACGGAAGTAGTTACATGATCGATCTCCTTTCCAAACGAAATGCAACGTTAGCCATAGAGGATTAATTAATTAAAACTATTATCCAATCCCTCGGCTGCGGCAGCTATTCAACAGCATGAATGGTACACCCCGTAAGTAGCACGGTGTTCTAATTAATTAATTAATTAGTTAATTAATAAGATAATATATAATTGCTCGGTCATTTCTTCCGAAATTTTTTTAGGGAACCAACCTACCATTATATACATATAATAAAATAGCCGTTTCACTACCCGATAAGAAAAATTTTCATTTTTGAATTTTGACGGTGGAGTTTTAACTCTCAACGGACTCGAATTTGGTAAAGTTTCTATCAGAATAATTAGAAGAGGCTACCATTTGAATTCTTTTTTATTTATATTATTAAAAGGATATGTTTTAAAAGTTAAAAATACAAAACAATAAATAAATGCACCACAATATTTGAAGTGCATATACTAATTAATATGTATGCACATTAATTATTTTGATACAACACCGTACAAATAGAGGAAAATATCTACAATCCGTCAGCCCCCCATCTTCACTTCATCCAACTGTCTATCCGATTAAATAGAGATGAAAAAAAATTAAAAATTTTCACCCATTGAACTCAACTCAGATATGAGATTTGAAATTTATATAAATCGTTAGTTTGGGCTCTATTTAAATTTGACTTCAAACTTTGGTCAGATTACAGATAAGAAAAATATGGTGTGGCACTGCGGCGGAAAGTTGGTCATAAATCTGTAATTTGCATGTTGATTTTCTGTGGCTTATACTAGAAGACCCATATATGTATAAAAAACGCAAGAATATCACTGCGATAAGACCGCCGCATACGGAGCTCACGTGGCTTCATTTTAAAACACATACATTATTGTGTATTATGAATTAATTTTTTCATTTTTAACATCGAAATGATTAATTTAAACTGTTCAAAATAATATGTGCATGTAAATATTTTTATAAATCAAATTTTATATTTTCTTTGACATTTTATATTATATTTTCAGCTAGATAAAACAAATTATTTTTTGATGGCTTATAATATTTTAACTTAATGATTTTTCAACAATCTAAAAATAGCAAAAATATTTTTAAAAAGATAAAATTGATTATTTGTCACTCCAACTTTAAAAATTAAAATTTTTCCACTACGTACTTTCAATTGAGAAAATTACCATTACGGAATAATGATTCTTAAATTTATCATTATATATATTTAATCAGAAATAAAAAATCAAAATTGTATTTAATACCATTGCATCTCTTTCATATCAAAGATATCCTCTCTAGTTTGTTTTGTCGTGCATCTCCTCTTCGTCTTTTTATCAGAGATATCATCCATTCTCTCACAGTCGAGCATGTAAATTGAGGGAACGATATTCCCTTCAGTAAAAAAATTTTTCAAGTGGAGTACTTTTGATCTGTTTCGTTCGCTTAAAGATCAACAGTCCTGATTTAATAATAAACCCTCATGCATAAAAATTTATATTTAGATTTCCCCACAACCGTTGTGATTAATCTTTGAAAACTCTCTACAGAAAAATTCTCTCCAGAGAATAGTTGCTCGTAAGGTAGTCAGAGGCGAAAGGCGCAATCAAGGTGCAAATGGTTAAAAATCGTCTGAGATGCAAAATGCACAAAAAAACACGCGCTTGAGTAATCTGAGGTGCATAATTATATTTTATATAATTAATATAATGAAATTCTTGATAAAAATAAAATTAATATAGAAATACATTATCATTAACTTTATTTCTTATTTTTAAATAATATATAATATCATAGAATATAAAAACATAAATAAAATACTTGAATTTCATTTCATATAAAACAAAAATATGTAATTAAAAGTTTGCATTATAATTTAATATTCTAAATATTTAATATTGAAATATCAATAGAGCATAACTAAATTTCGATTATGTTTCACTGCATCTGTCATAAAATATAGATATATCGATGATATACAAAATAACAGTAAAATAAGTACACATATACAATATTACCCATCATCTCACCAAATTTCTAAATAAAGTAAAGTTAGTTTATTTACATTTTATAATGATAGATTTGATTATTAATTTATTATCTAACTTTTTTTTTACATGGTATATTATGAAAGTTCAAAAAAATTTAATCTAAAAGTGTACATAATATTTATAACAAGATATGATAGGATTTTTATATTTCTTTATTTTGTTGTCATCTCTATTAGGATTTCATCAAAATTGAATTTTGAAGGCATATAAAATTTTAAATTAAAAAGCCTAAATGCTTTAAAGTCATATTAAATTTAAATATTATAATAAATTGAACTTGAATGTAAAAAAATTCATCAGATGCGTGCCTCTTTATGCCTCTCGCTTTTTGTGTCTCACCACAAAACGCACAAAAACGCGCACTTTATATTGATCATGAATAGATTTTACAAAAAAATATTAAGTTTTCGAACCATAAATTATCCGCACACCGCACAAATTATTTATCAATCCATTATAAATGTATTGCATGAGTATAATTTGAAAAGAGATTTAGAGAACAAAATATTTTTAATTTTTTTTATAATGCAAGCAATAATATTAAATCTATTGATTATTTTACACGTGCACTAAACCCAATTATGGATGGTAGAATATTTCATCAAAAAATTGCATGTCATATTCTTAGTTTAACTGTTAAGGCGGGTTTGAAAATAACTTTCGTCAATAATTTAATTTACAAATTTAAAGATGGTATTCATCATATTTATTCTAATAATATAAGAAAACAAGATTTTCATACCTTGTGTGGACGATTAAATTTGAACAAGTTAAGAGTACCATGAGATATAGATACACGTTGGAATTTAACATATAAAATGCTACACCGTGTCCTTTCATACAAACATGCTATAAGTGAGATCTTACGTAACTCACCCGAGGTATTACCATTATTATGCTCCATGGAAGAATGGGACCAACTCGAACAACTTCACACATTTTTAGAAGTTTTCTTCAACGCAACCGTCAAACTATCATGCTCGTACATACCATCCGCGCATCAATTGCTTCAACATCTCTATTTGATATCCAAGGTTTATTTTTTTCGTCTTGTATTTTTTTCATTACAAATTTTAAATTATTTCATTACTAATTTATTTTATTTTTTTCAAGGTGTACCATGATTTTGAGAATATAGATCTTCGTCGAATCGCAGAGGATGTGCACAGTGACTCGCCTCTCTCACCGATTATAGAAGTCATGAGAGAGAAATTCCTAAAATATTGAGACAAAGTTCCTCTCATTACAATTATTGTCAATTGTCTCCATCCTTCATTCAAGAAGAAGTATACTATAAGATTGCTTGAACGGTATAAGAAGAATCTAAATTTACCACATATCGGGGAGGAACAACGTGTGACATCCGCATTGGATGAAATGTTCAACCTATGCAACACCCAACTTCATGCAAATCAAATGAATCAATCATCTTCTTCAAATTCTCATAATATTAGGTACTAAAATCTAACATATTTATAATATTCGAACTCGTTATATTGTGAGACTAATATTTTTAATTTCTTGAAATATGTTAGGAGCAATAGTCGGTCTGTATTATTGCGAGACATGGAGGAAGATGACGACTCACAAATACAAACAAATATGAATGAATTAGTTAGTTATTGTTTAGGAAGTATGGAACCCGACGGTATTGACATTCTCGATTATTGGAAGAGGAATGAAACTGTATATCCAACTCTCGCCATGATGGTAGGTGATATATTTGGCGTACCCGTGTCAACATTCCCTTCTGAATCTTGTTTTAGTTCAGCAAACAAGATACTAACAGATAAACGCAGCAGATTGGGTGCAAAGACATTTGAACAACTCGTATGCTTGAAAGATTGGTTTGATGCAGAACAACGTAATCAACATGCACCCGTAGAACAATCATCCGGTGAATTTATGACAGAAGCGGATGCAGACTCAGATGGCATGCCAGAAAATAATCTATGGTATATGAACTCAAATTTTTAGACGGTATTTTTAAACACTTATATTCTTTATTTTTTTTCCTATTTTTATTATTTTTCTAGCATTTACAATCCTTATTTGATTTTTTTCAATAAACTTTACTAACCAAAAAAAAGTTAAAACTCCGCCTATGTATTACATAGCCGGTCCCAAGTTCGGAATAAAAGAAGAGGGTAACTTTATTTTTATCCCATTTATTTTAATTTTTATAATATTTAAAAAAAATTCTCACTTTTTTTAAAGTTCTATCATTTTATTCTAATTCTTTAAGATTTTATTTATTTTTTTACTTAAATTATTTCATTTATAATTTTATTTCAATTTATTTTGAGTCATCAGTGCCTGAACCGTTATAACGGTTTGGGAATCATTATAATGATTTGCTGAAACGTTATAACGTTTCATAAATTGTTATAACGTTTTATGAATCATTATAACGTTTTATATATCGTTGTAATGATTTATTGAACCGTTGCAACGATTTAGTGAACCGTTATAATGATTTTTGAAATTTTCAGAATTTTAGAAAATAAATTTGACCGCCGAGGCCGTCCGTTCCCAACTCGACCGTGACCGTCCGACCCGTCCGAGGCGACGGGTCTAGGACGGTCGCGGCAAACCCCCCCAAAATGGACTCGTCCTAACCCGTCCGTGTAAACCCGTTGACCCATCCCGACCCATCCCGCCAAAACCCGCCAACCCGACCCGGCAGGCTCGTCCCGATTTTAATACACTACCCCTTTCTACCCCTGGTTCTCCCTATCGCTCTGGTGAAACGGCCCTCTCCCTCGGTTCACTCGCCTGGATACACTCCTCTTCAGCAGGGTGGCCCTGTCCTCCACCTCCCATCGCCTATCGTTTCACCTCAGGAAATCGATTGCCTAGCCGGCTCTTACTTGGCCTCGCCACCATCTCTGACCCCAGCCTCGGTTAGCCCACTATTGAGCAAGCTGAGACCCTCCCCACTTGTGTGAGCGGTTACTTCCCCTCTATAAGAGCCTCTATGCCCCTTCCCTTCTCCTCTTGTAATTTGAATTTCTCTCTCATGCGTTGAGATTTTCGATTTCAAACTCTGACAATAATAGATGCACCATTGTCAGTCGGTTTCTTGTGAAGGGAATGAAGGCTGAGACTGTTGTGGAGGGGAGGCCAGTCTGCCGCCTTGCTAGCTCTTTGCTCCTGTGTTAATGGTAAACCCTAGTTTTTCTTTTGCTGATTTATGCTGGTTTGTGTGCTATTTTGGGTTGTCTGAGAGGTACCATTTGCTCGTTCTGTGCTGTGGTGTCAGGTTGAGTTTGTACTATTTGCTCGTTCTGTGTTGTGGTTTGACCCTGATTCTGATGCTTTGGTATGGGTTTGGAAATAGGGACGTTTGTTATTTGTTATTGTAATTTTCTGGTTGGGTTTCTGGGTTTTTGAGTGTAATGCCACCTCTGTGTCAGGTTGTTGCTGATCTGATACCATCTAAGGACCTTGTTGCCTTTGTTTTGTTGGTATTTATACTGCCTTGTTATTATTTAATGCTACCCCTTGAACTATCTATGCTGGTTATTGGTTCGATTTAGTTGTATAGCTCTGAATTATATGGTTGTGTTGTTGCTGGTATTGGCCTGGTTTGTTTTGCTATGTTGTGATCTGTGTTGTTGGGTTACTCTTGTTACCTGTTGCCTATGACCTTGTGCTAGTTGTTTGTTGTCTGTGCTTGTGTTGCTGTTGCCTTAGTTCCCTGTCTGATTTGGCTTGTGTTGATACTGGTTTTATCCCTGTCCCATGCTGCCCTGCTTGTTGCTATGGTATCTGATATCTGGTAGAATTATGGGTGCTGATCTTTTTTGTTGTGGACTATTGTGTCATGGCTCTGTGTTGGTTCATTATCCTTGCTTGCTGAACTGTCCCCCTGCCCTTGTGGCTGAGTTAGGATGTTGCCTTGATTGACTTGTTGCCCATGCTGGTTAATATGTGTTGTTTTGTTGCCTTGTGATATGTTGCCTTTCTTAATGCATCTGTCGATTTTGTGCTATGGGATTGTGGCTGATGGGCTAAGGATAAATGGACCCAAGATTTAGCATTTAGAAATTTTAATTAGGGATTGGGTCCAAACTAGATAATATGAACTTATAAGAGAATTAAAAATCATATCAGCTCTAAAAATAATAATAATATATTCAATACTTGAACATCATTTTAAAAAATAAAAAACGGTGACTTAAAAAGCTCAAAACACTCCAAATTTTTGCATCCCACGAGATTTTTTATATAAATAATTTAATGAGAATGATAAATTAAATTTTTGAGATGATTTAATATGTTTTTTGAGTTAAATTCACTAGTATCTCCACTATATATATATATATATATATATATTAATTTCTCTATTTTAAATCAAAATAGTATTACAAATGAATATTATATAAAATATAATATATATTAATTAATTTCTCTTTTTTGTTTAATTTATAATCTTATTTTCTTTCGCGTGATGAAACTGTAAATATAATCAAATTTTATGCATAAAATGAATTAATGAGTTCTTTTTGTAATTGTCTACGTGTACTTTTATTTCTTTTATTTTATTTTTCACTTGTCTGTCGATTTTCAGATTTTGTGATGCCAAATCCCTCAACTCAAAAACTCGGTGAATAACACAATAATAATAATAAACATTTAAAAAGACGGTTGTATAACCAAAACTCAAATCGAATAAAAATAAATTAAATGATAAATACATTAAAATTGATATTTGATCAAGATAACAAATCTCGAACGGAAATTTTAAAAAGACATGTAAAGTGATTAAAATGATAAACACAATAAAAAAAGAATGTGGTTAATAAAATTTTCTACACTCTATAAATGCAGTAGAAAGACGATAAAACCCGAACGGATGTTAACTAAAAACATCGTTATAATTAATATAGTCGATTTGGATACCCTCACGGAGTACGAGGCCGACCTCGACTCCGCATACACAGACGTCGATCTTGAGTCCGGCGTACTACCTCCAAATTAGAGCGACACTACTATCCTCACCAGCGTTGCAAGGTACGGGTTCCTGAGATTTGATTATCTCTCTTCATAATTAGAAACCCAAATCGAAAAAGAACTATTTTCAAAACAAATTGAATTGCGGTATTTTTGGCCAAATACTATTTAGAAACCAAATCTGAATTATCATATGTATTCGGTAATTGACCAGTATCTTTGGGGCATACCCATATTCTCATGTCATATCATATCATATCATATTGCATGTAGACAAGATAGGTGTAGGACTCGAAAATTAGTCTCGAGATAGGATTAGATTAGAATTAAATAATCAAAGTTGTATATTATAATTATTAGGAAAATAGTATTACTATTGTTGGGTTTTGGAATGCCCAAATCTCATTAATGCTCAAGCTGCGGAAAGACCGTAGAACAAAAATTTTACTTCTACTTAAGTTAGGGATAATTACCGAGAGATAATTACCGAGAGATATAGAAATTTAATCCTTTACAAAAGACGGTAAAATATTATTTTACTTCAAACATAAGCTTAGGGTTAAAGTGGTATGTCGGATGATTACCGAGAGATACAGACCTTTTTAAACCTTTATTGATCTACTCCATGATTGATTTCTAAAATATTAATCTACTTAATAATTATATAGATTAATATAAGATATTATAACTCGCTTCCAAATTTCAATTGGAATGAAAATCGGCTTGTCTCGGAGCACCAAACGTTTGATGCCTCTGTAGGTTATCCACCAGGACTGACCAGAGAGCGGCTTATTTCTTTTGCCAGAAATACCGTAAACCGCGGTTTCTCGCAAAAACACTATTCATGACTCGCAGTAATTCTGTTTCACAAATGTGCAGAAATACCGCAACTTTCGTAAAAACACTATTCACCGATCCCGTGAATTATGAAACAATCATATACCGAGAGAGAGAAAGTAGAACTGATTTGGTGTGGCTTTCTCTCTCACCCTACCCCTCTATTTATAGAAAATGTGAGATTGACAAATTACCAAAATACCCTCATGAATAGTAGGGAGGTTCCAATGTGAAAAGACCAAAATACCCTTAAAGTTCATCCAATTTACCAAAACGCCATTGGGATTTTTGACCAAATTACCGAAATACCCTTGGGCTTTTGGCCAAATTACCAAAATACCCTTTGAGGTCGGCATGGGTTTTTCATGGGCCTTTTTGGGCTTTTCTGATTTTGAGCTTTTTTGGGCTTTTCTGATTTTGGGCTTTTAATTATTAATTAAGACTTTAATTGTAAATGGGCTTTGGCCCATAATTCAAATCCATAATTAACATTTATAATCCAAATCAAATATATATAATTGTCATCTACAATTATATTTTTCTCGGTTGTTATTTCGGCGAATTTATACGACGTGTCCAAGACGTTATAAATTCAATCTGATTTTTGCTTCTTGTCATATCTATGACAAATATAATTATATCATATATAATTAATTATAACCATCTTATTATTAATTATAAATAATTTATAATTAATCAATAAGATTCTCCGATTAACTCCTATACGGTGTGACCCGACAAGATCCGTGTTATGTTGGTAAATAGAGTTAAAACCGTTTTAACTTCTATAATCATAGGAGGCATCTGGCAGAATGCACTATGACCATCCAATTACACAGATGATGATGTACTGTACAATATCATGATCCAGTAAACTATTTACTTGTGTTTAAATCTTATGTCTCATAGCTATCAGATCAGTTTCAAGGTAAGTATGTGTCATCCTTGCAAACTTAATCTTTTCTTGATCTTGAGTAAATTATCAAATATAATTACTCTTGTAATTATACTTTATAGCGAGATAATCTTACTCTATCAAGGGTCCCAGTGATGCTATAACTCATATAAAAATATGAGGGACAATAGTACTTTTGGCAAACCATCTCTTCCTCCGCATAAGTTATGTATACCGAAGAGCTACCTTTATAGCCACCTTTTACGGATAACGTTTGGTAGAAATCACACACATACATATCTTATGTAGGAAAGATGAATACATCATACTTTAGAATTTAATACTGAACGAAAACATTAATGACACGAACACAATTTCATTTAATGTTTCATTCGGTCTATCAAATATGATGTTCGTAGAACATCTATCTATGTGATTAAAATGACAACTCTTTGTCTATGGTCTGTAAAACTTGACCATCATTTAATCCACATACTAACCTGATAACGGTTAATTAGTGTTCCTGCTAATTACCTTGGTTAGTGACTTTTAAGAGTATATTCTATATTATGAAGTTTCACAATTCCAGTCATGAACTCGGAATGATTCATAAATTCAATAATACTCAAGGAAACAAAATATCGTTTAAATATCCAATTCATGAACAAAGCTTTATATAACCAATTTATTGTATTATTGACTTCAAGATTATTACAAACTAACAACTATCACTATTTAGTAATTAAGTTAGGTAGTAACTCATGCATGGGAGTCTGAGATGCTGGCTGGATAATCTCAGTCTGAGCTTGTCTTGTATAACTAGACCATTGTGGTTACGTACGGGTGACACATAGGCCCGTGGGACCCATCGATCTGTATATACATTGTACACCTCTTCATGTCGGTTATTCATCGACCTCGTCATTTGACGAGTTAGGCCATGTCAGAGTGTTTTATTTTTTTACTAATATTATATTATTATTATGTTGTATATGATTTGATTCCCAATTTAAATTGAGCGATTAGGATGGACATGACTTTCAGTGTTTAGTATGGGCGACCATGTTCGAGTCTGGAATATATTTCATTTTATTATATTATTTTATTTAGTCGGCTTATTTGAGATCTCGGTATGTCCGAAGGGCTTTCTCTTTTGACCCCTGATTAGTACAGAGAAAGTCGAGAACTCTCATTTGGCCCCTGGTTGGTACAGAGATGCTCCCATTTGTTATTATATTTATTTTGTCATTTTACGAGTAGTTAACTCCTTTTGGCGATATGGCAACTGAAGTCATAATCTATTACGTTTTATTTTATATGGTGAGGTAGATTACCAGATTCAGCATACCAAAGTACGTGTTTTATAGCCGTTCACTCTCCTAGGGCGTTATCGCCTCGGGAACCCGAATTGTCATTTGTACGGTATTATCGCCGCACAAATATAAAGTCCTAAGTTAGTAAGTTGGGCCCTGGTTGTGCTCGCTTAGGCAAGACTCGAGTTAGTAAATTGGGCCCTGGTTGTGCCCGTTCGAGATGAGTCTGGTAAATTTACAAATCAGGATTTTATTATGGGTACTTCTCTCTCGTATCATATTTTATATATTATATTACTTCCATAGATTTTCTATTTTGGATTTATTTGTCATTTTGTGTCATAGCATCTAGGATTTTTTTCTTAAAATGTGCATAAATCTATTATTTTATTTATATATGAATATTATATTATATTAAAATACCAGTATCGGTATTTGGGTCCAGTCTAGAAAAGAAAATCAAATCTTAAGGCTGGATCTAAATCTGTACTGAGTAATTTTTAAAATTACTTACGTTTCCACGGTGGTTGTGGGATCCAAGTTTACAGGTTCGGGATCTTTCTTGGAGAGTGTGTTAGGGACAGTCCTGTGAGATGACAGGGGTACTTCGCCGCATTTGCTTGTGAGCAGGGTAGTTGTTAGGATTTCATCGGGATTATTGAGATTTTGATTTCAGCTTTTGGGTTTTATTTTGAGATATTTGTTGCCCATTCCGATGGAGTCAGTCTCCCGATGTAGGCGTTGTATTTATTACTGTTATTATGGACTGTACTCTCATGTATATTATATTTATTATTATTTTATTTATTCTGTGATGATTCATTTATTTTATTTTAGCCTTTTGAATGGCTCATAATAATAAAATCAAGTGATTTTCTAGTTATCTTAAAAAATAGTAAAATAATTCCTAAAAATATAAAATTTGGTCCCCAACTAGATTTTGATATGAAAAATATTTTGACCGATCGGATCGACTATTTAAACTTTGAGGATGAAGAAATAGTCCGTAGCATACCGGACATCCGTGCTATGCGTAACACCGTAGCCAAACTCTTTTTATTTAATATCTGAATTATATCCGTATTTATATTCATATCCGTCTGATATCTGATCCATAACTGGATATCCATCGAATATTCGATATGTATTTGTATTTGGACTATTAGTATCTGAAAAATTATAATAGATACAGATACGGTAAGATCATTATTTATCTGTATCTGATATATTTACACCGCTATCGTAGTTATAAATTTAAATCTGTCAAATTGTACAAAATTAATTTTAAATACGCTATTTTTGTTATTGCTTATTAGAACAACATTAACATATAATATAGTTTTTAAATTAAAAAAAAAAACGTTATAACGCGCTATTTAAGAGCATGGGTCTTAATTATCATGTCATTTTGTCCAAGCTAATCCAACAGATCACTCATCTGCGTACGTAAACAGAGCTGATGTAAACCTGAGGGAAAGGGACAAGTTCGCACCAGGAGGGACGGACGGACCCTACAGAGTGTCAGGTGTCCTCAACCCTGGGTTTATCTGGAAGTGGAGCTTGAGACTGAAATTATTCTCATCTCTTTTTATTATTTGGAGTCATAATAACCCAAATGGTCACCAAGATATATAATAAGTCCACGACCCATCCAAATCAGGAAAAAAAGAAGAAGAAAAAACTGTTATATCTCGAAAAATTGAAAGTAGCGCCGCAATCGACAAGTTGTGTTAAATTATTTGGAAACTGACATTTGAACAGTATGGAAGATTACAATTAGTGAAGACGGTTGTTTTTCTCAACCGCTGTCATTATCTAAGATGAATAATAATAATAATAAAGCAATCTGGTCAACTAACCAAACCTGTATTTCAAGCTGCTTACGCAAAACACAAGTCTCCGTTGAAATTTATGCCGAACAGTCTGGAAGATTACAATCATACTATCAGTGTATGACTTAGGTGGAAGTATATGATACACTTCAAAAGTAAAAGGGATAAGTAGTATTTTTAAAATATTCGAAACTTTTTTATAATATTTTTTTAATAAAAACTATATTAAAATAGAGTATCTCCACATGTGCGGACTAGTTTCTGCATAGTCTGTGTCAAGTCGGAATAAAGGAGAAGGGTTGCGGTGGGTGTAGCGAGTTCTGTACTAAAATAACTGATTTTTTTGAAAATAAAATGAAACCCAGTCAAATTTCATTGGAGCGTCCTCCACTTAGTGACGCGTCATATTAGAATCCGGACATGGTGATAAGAGAACATGGCTCGGATCGTCACCGCCTTAGTGGTGCGTCATATCGGAACCTGAATAATGTGATAAGTGAACGAGGGCCGGATCGTCATTACCTTAGTGGCGCGCCGCGTCGGCGCCCAAATGTAGTGTCAAATTAACAAGGATATTCGCAGTTGACTTACGATTGTGAGGGGCAAAAAAGCTAGTTGGAATGCAAGATCTTTCACATGTAAGCTAAGAGAGGTATATTGTGATTAGAAGACGTATGAATATCTTATGCATTTAAGAGACGTATGAATCTTTTATGCGTTTAGGAGACTAAATGGACGAGATAGAAGGTCAAGGAGCTGGAAAATAGAGGCTTCAAGATGTGGTAAACAGGAAAAAATGAAATAAAAATGATGTAGACATTTTAATTGATAAGAGTCTTAAGGATGAAAGTTATCGTAGTTAAGAGACAAGAGGACAACATCATCATGATCAAATTCGTTATTGAAAATTTAGTTTTGAACGTTACCAGTGTGTATGCCCCACAAGTAGGTTTGAGCGATGATGTCAAGAAATAATTTTGGAAAGATTTAGAGAACATGGTTAGAAGAGCAGTGAAAAACTCTTCATTTGAGGATATCTTAACGATAATGTTGGCACAGCTAAAAGAGAATTTGAGAGAATACATGAAGATTTTGAATATAATGAACATAACCAAGAGGGAGAAGAAATCTTAAACTTCAATTAAGCTCAGGACCTCATACAAACGAACACTTTCTTTAGAAAAAATAATCTCATTTAATTACTTTCAATAGTGTCCAACACTTGAGTCCGATAGATTCCTACTACATGGATTGTAAGGTTATATCTAGTGAGTCTATCATCATACAACATAATTTTTTTGTGGCTGACTTATATTTTTGAAGTATGCATCCAACGAGATAGAAACACAAAAATTATGAGAACAAAGTGGTGAAGACTTAAAGAGGACGTTTCTTAGGTTTTTAAGGACAGAGTTATTACAGAAGGGTCGTGAAAAGCAGTGAATATGCAAATAGTATGTGAAAGAAGATAACGACTTACATTCGAAAGATGATTATTGAGGTGTTTGGAGTAACTAGAGGAAATGAATGTGAACCTAAAGTCACTTGGGTGGTGGAATGATGATATACAAAAGACGATTAGTGAGAAACAAATGCTATAAATGTTTAAATCACCACAGAAATGATGAAAACCTACATAAGTACAAAGAAGTCAGAAAAAATGCAAAGAAAATTATGAGCTAAGTAAGGGGTCAAGTATATACGAAGCTGTATCGAAAAGTAGATAGAAAAGATGGGGAAAATGATGTCTACAAGAAGGGTTAAATTTTGAGAAAATAAGATAAGAGACTTCAACGAAGTTAAATATATTAAGGTTATGGCTAATAGCCTTTTGGTGAAGGATGATGAGATGAAAAACAGATGGAAAGAATACTTCGACAAACTGTTCAATGATGAGAGTTAGAAAATCATGATTGAGTTGGACGACTTATTTGTTGATACCAACAAACGATTTGTTCGGAAAATTTAAGAGTTTGGGGTGAAAGAAACTTTAAAAATAATGAAAATAGATAAGATGTTAGGACCTGATGACATCTCGATTGAGATATGAAGATGTCTTGAAGATGTAGCAATAATGTGGCTCACTAAACTATTTAATATTATTTTTCGGTCCAATAAGATACATGATTAGTGGAGAAAAATATATTAGTATTAATCTTCAAGAATAAAAGAGATTTTCAAAGTTGTACTAATTATAAAAGAAT
Organism: Schoenoplectus tabernaemontani; assembly: GCA_037127355.1. Lineage (NCBI taxonomy): Eukaryota > Viridiplantae > Streptophyta > Magnoliopsida > Poales > Cyperaceae > Schoenoplectus > Schoenoplectus tabernaemontani. The sequence goes on along the minus strand of CM073748.1, from coordinate 19,386,102 downwards.
TAAGCTCATAAGTCATACCATGAAGTTTTGGGAGAGATGATTGAGTATCGTTTAAGAAAATTGATAACCATTTTCAAAAATAAGTTTGATTTTATGGTTGTGAGGTCCATCATGAAGGCGATTTTTTAATAAGATAATTTATGGAGCGATATTAGAAATAGAAGAAAGATCTATGTATGATATTTATTGATTTGGAGAAAGTGTATGATAAAATACAAAGAAATATTATATGGTGGGCGTTTGAAAAGAAATAGCTACCAAGAAATTATGTTACCCTTATTAAGGATATATGCAAATATTATGATTTATGTCGGAGCATGTGACAGTAAGTCCAATGTATTTTCTATTAAGATATGATTATATCAAGTGTCAGAATTGAATTCATATATTTTCAACTTAGTAATGGATGATATCACAAATGACATATAAGAAGATATTCCTTGGTGTATTTTCTTTTTTGATTATGTGGTGTTGATTAACTATAACATGATTGGAGTCGATTAGAAACTAGAGTTGTGGAGATAAATTTTAGAATTGAAAGGTTTTAGACTTAGTAGGATTAAAATTAAATATATGAGGTGTCATTTCAGCGGGGATAACTCAGATGATGGAGATGTTAGTTTGGACGGACAAACAGTACCCATGAATGACACATTTTAATTTTTTGGATCGATATTGCAAAGTGACGGAAGATCGATGAATATGTTAGTTATAGAATAATATCTGTTATTCTCTGTGACAAGAAGGTTCCAAAAAAATAAAAGGCAAGCTCAATCGGACAGTGGTTAGACCCACGATGATGTATGACGTAGAATACTAGACTATAAAAGGACAACACATTTAGAAGATGTGCGTAGCTGAAATACAGATATTGTATTGGATATGTGGCAAGATAAGGAAAAATTAAATCAGAAATGATGATATATAAGATAAATTTGGGGTAGCATCAATTCAAGAGAAGTTGGTCCAACATCATTTGCGATGGTTCGGTCATATCCAACGATGGTCTCCTGAGGCAACAGTACGCAATGGTATTCTAAGTTATTCTGAAAACACAATAAGTGAAAGAGATCGACCGAGACTGACATGTGAGAAAGTAATAAAAAGAAATTTGAATGAATGAAGTATATCCAAAGAGATTATTTTGGATAGGAGTGTTTGAAATATGACGATCCATGTACCAGAATTATGATTTAGGAATTAGAGTTCAGTAGTAGAGTTAAAGATTGTTGGTTGTTAGATTTTTAATTATTAGATTTTAGAATTTTAGAATTTAAAATTTAGGATTTATAAATATATTTTATAATATAAATTTATTATTATTATTATTATTATTAGCGTACTATCAACATCATCATCATCATTATCTTTTTTCTTTTATTTATTTATTTAATTTTTTCATCAATCATCATTATTGCTATCATTGATATTTGAGATCTCCAATCATATACTTTTAGATTGGATTTGGGACTAAGGCTTTTTATTTTTGTTGTTAAAATAGAGTCTAAGAACGCCTAAAAGTTATATAGACATTGCACAGTTATTTGAAGGAACTATTATTAGATACACACTTTAACAATACTTCTTATAAAATCAAAATGTCACGAATTATCATCTCCTTTATTATTTATTTCACATATAAAAGAGAGATGAGAGAAAGAGAAAGAGAAAGATAAATTAAGAAGAAATCAAAATCGAAATCCGACCATTTTAAATTCAAATGACCATAACTTTTGATATGAAACTTCGATTGAGATATTTTATGCGGTCACGAAAAGTCTACGATAAGATCCACAAGATTAATGCTTATGTTGGTATGGTAATTTGTGAGGTAAAAAAATCATCTTGGCTCGCAAAAATATGTTTGAAGATTCAAAATCTGTTATTTCAGTTTTTTTTTTAAATTTTTTCTCAGAAATTATACATATTTTTATATTCTTGCACGAGCAAAATGTATTGTTGAGTAAATATATATTTTTTTATTGAATGAATAATTATATTTTTTTTTATATTAATTAGTGAATCAATAATATATCAGAATGTTTGTTCTTATATATCAATGTCTTTTTTATATTATATATTGTTTGTTCTTTGTTAAAGTTAAAGAACGTTAAAATTAAAAAAATTAAATGACCTTTAGCACTATTTTTGAACAAAGAATCATTGTTAAAGTTCTATTTAAAAATGGGTTTAGGGCCCAAAACAATTGCTAAATACATGTTTAATAATGGTTTTTTGTCCAGAATTATTGTTAAAGATATTTTCATCTTCCCAAACATGTGTGATTTGACAATAATTTTTTAGAAGTCTTTCGGACACTCTCCTTTAATAACAGTTTAAAAATAATTATTAAACTTAGCTAGTCAATAACCATTCTCAAAACTCTTTTCTCTGATAATGTTATTGAAGGAAACAAAAAAATTATAAACAAGCACAATTTCTGCAATTTTTTTCTGAAATATGTTAGCAATGGAGACCACTACTTCCTCTCTCTATGACCGTTGGTGTGGTGTTGTGTCTTATAACAACAGACCATTTTAGAGTGATTGGTGTAGTGAGTTAAGCTCGTCTTTTTTTTCCCCTATGTTTGTATTTCTTTTTTTTATCCTTCTATCCTTTTTACTAGATAGAAGCATTATGCAGGTAGAAGCCGCTACAAGGTGAATTTGATAGTAGACGAGGAGCTTCCTCATCTACGTGGATGAGGCCCAAGTGATAATTTTAATGTTTTTTTTATCAGGCATCTTTATTTTGATGCTGCTTTGTACTGATTGTCTCTACAGTAACGGAGTTTGAGGTAATATTAAGGGAGTTTGAGGTAATATTAAGGGAGGACTATTGAAATTTAATTATTTGTATCAAGTGATAGAGGGGACAATTATATAACTAAAATATAATTTAACTTAGAAAATAAATACTAATTTTATTACTTTGAGATTTATAGGGGAGTCATGGCCCAATTTTTTATAGTGAAGCTCCGCCATCTGTGTCTCTATACTTCATTGTTGATTATGTCTATTTGTTAGTTTTTATCTTTATGTTTCAGACTTAGTGATAGATGATATTTTAATAAGTATTTTGTATTAGAATTTTCGGAGAGATAACTTGATCAGTTGTTTGGTTTTTGATCTTCTCCTAACACTTCTTAATATTTCCTGGTTAATAAAACCGATGGTCTAGACCACTTTTTTCAAAAAAAAAAAAAAAAAAAAAAAAACTAGGTAGAAGCAGACTACTACCAAAAAAAGAAATTGTGAATATACGTGGACAGCTTTTCACCATAAGACTCGCATTTTTTTCTTGAAAAAGATGTATTAGTAACGGTCTTTTGTAGGTAAGTCATTAATAGCCGTTCTTATTATTGACGAATTATATGATTGAACGAGGTAGCACAATGAATCAAAGTCACTGTTTGATTTGGTAAAATTGAAATCAGCAGTACGCTTTGATGGTAAATGCTAAACTCATTTTTTTTATGTTTTAGTTAATTTACAAATTTATTGTGATTATACATGGAGTAATTTCTTATATTAAATTCACTGTAGGAAATACTCTACGTCTGAAAAGTCGCAGGTTTAAAATTTGAATAGAGTTTCTTTAGGGATATTCATCTTTTTCTAAAAAAAAAAAAATCAAGTTCACACTAGGAAGATTAGGATTTAGGAATTAACAATTATACAGATGTGTACTTGGTCATAATTTGAGTATCTGTCTATAAGTACTCTTCATCCTAGCAGTACCAGCGAACTCTTTATGTCTTGATCTCTGCCACCATTCACCTCTCTCTCTCTGCATTCATCAATGGAGTGCTTGTCTGCTGCCTCAATCAGCTTCCCTTACATACGACGTGCTAGTATTCAAGGCACCGTCTTACGCAACCAAAAAGTTAACTTCAACCGTATCAGTTTCCAAGATAAATCAGGTAACTTCAGTCGTGCAAAGTTACAACTTCCTCGGGCTCAAAACACTCCCGCTGTCTTCGAAGAAGAACAGCGTTTGTCATCAAATTCCTCCCAAAATTCCCCTGCTGTTATTTCCGAAGCACAAATTTTGTCATCATTGTCCCAAGATGACAAAGTCGTCAGGAGGAACCCATCCATACCACCATATATGGATAAGGTACCAGAACCCTTGAGGTCATATATTTTGCTTGCTCGTCTACACCGTGATATTGGAGTCTGGCTACAAGCATGGCCTAGCTACTGGTATAGCACATTATTCCCTATTTTGTACCATCTTTGGAGTTAATTCTTTGAAAGAAACAGATTTTTATCTCAAAAATTTCTTAAATATTAAATGTGTGAATCTATGGTACAGCTTTATTTTGAGTTTGACATGTCTAGCTCTTTACCTCCTTTCCATTAGGGGTTGCAAGAAAAAAAAATCATAATTTGTAATTTATTTGGTGTATGATTTAATATTAGATCGAGTTTGGATTGTTCAATTAGATTTTTCTGTTAGTTCGGTTTAATAAATTTTTAATGAACTAGTTCGGATTCGATCCATAACATTTGATTTATATTTTGTTACATATGTAATATAATATTTATTTTATTATAAATTTAATCTGATAATATTAATTTATTATTTATTAATAAAATATTAGTTTTCTCAAAATTTATTATAAAACTAATAAAATATTAATTATTTTAGCTCTAATTATTTATGATAATATGAATAAATATAAAATTTTAAATAATTAATTTCGTCTAGAGTTCAATTTCAATTCCAGTTATATTAGTTTGAGTTCGATTTAGTTCGAGCTTCATTTATCTCGAATTCGATTTAGTTCGATTTGCTTGCAGTCTTATTTGGTAGTAGTAGTGTAAAGTAAATTTCAACCGTTTAATAAAACTATTTTGACCGTTTTTACTGTGTGGGCAAATAAGCTTTTTTTTAGGTAACAAAATACTCTCTTTTTATGCTTGATTGCTTGGATTGAGTTGTATTATGGTAAAACTGGCGAAGAGTTCGTCCTGATTTTTTTATAAGGTTGATATGTATCATCAGAAAATGATGTTTTGAACAACTCTGAAAATGATATGTTTACTTTCAGTATGTATTAAATTCTGCGATAGGGTTGATTTGAATCAATCATGTGCAGGGCAATCGTGCTAGCTACAAAACCTGGTGTACTTCCTGATCCGAAACTGATGCTATTGTTTTTGGCAATTTGCACTCTGATGAATGGTTCTTGTTGCACCTTAAATGATCTTCATGACCTGAAGTTTGACAAACAGGTGACAAGCTAGATGAATGCTGAAGTTTAAAATAGATATGATTAATATTACTTAACATTTATCTTGTGGATTTCAGGTAGAACGCTGCAAGGAAAGACCTCTCGCCTCAGGCGCATTGACGCCGTATCAAGGCTGGTGCTTTTGGGGCATTCAGATGTTGATCATGACTCCGCTTCTCCTTCCACTCAATAAGCTAAGGTAACCGAATTACAAGTGTTAATCTTTGAATGCTTACTTCCCGAGTTTAATGCTCTCTCTTTAGTTTCTTCAGATGAAAATTAATTTAGTCCATGTACCGTTGTCTTATGGTAATTTGTTACTATTGGAATTATGAATCTGGAGAAACTATTATAATATTTTGCATTCATTTCATTGAGAGTTCTAGTGGATTAGTTTAAACAAGGAAAGCGTCAAATTCAATTGGCTCTGGCAGAAGAGTACTAACAACACGATCTTTCATTGAAATTTAATAAATTAATATTCTTTAATTGGAATGATGACAGCATCGGACTAGCTGCTGCACAAAATTGTTTGTGGTTTGTGTATCCTCTTATGAAGAGAATGACCTATCTGGTATGTTTTTAAAAGCAACTGTTCGTTTTTTTTCTTTTTTCATTTTTTAGTAAGAATGGAAATCTAAGGTACTTATTTTATAATTGTCTATACAGAATTTTTCATCTGAATTTTAAACTTACGACCTCTCATACGGAGAGAGTTACCTTTGCCACTAAGTCAAAGGCTGTTTCTATTGTTTCTTCCATTTTGTTTTTCAGTTTCCAGAAAGCTCATTGTTTCAGTCTCTCTTAAAAACATATTATAACTCATCTACGCGCAATATGGCACAGTTTGTTATCCCATGGAAATAACTTAATTAATTTCAAAGATAAGCACTAATTTTTGAGTGAAGTCAAATTTTTACCTTTAACTATTATGTCTATAAAGGAACCCTCATATGAATTTCGAAACTACAACCTCGTACATAGATGACATTATCTTTTGTCATCAGACTAAAGACCGATTCTCACAAAGTACTGATTTTTACCTAGCTAAAAATTAAATAGACATTTTTATTCAGGTGGACTATTTAATTCTATCCCTCTCTGTCAATAAATTAAATCAATGTTGTTAATTAACAATGCAGCCGCAAGTTATTTTAGGAATAACATCAAATTGGGGAACACTTGTTGCATGGGCTGCTGTCAGAGGAAATTTTGCTGAGCTTGGCACTATACTACCGATATACATCGGTAGTATATTCTGGACACTTGTGTTTGATACCACATATGCGCATCAGGTACGTACCTTCAATATGAGTTTTTGTAAATGTCCTCTTGCAGCTTTTTATTTAGATCTAAGTCCTTTAAAATCCATATTCAGTATTCTTCTTTAGAAAATCACATGTTTGCAAGTTGCAACAGTGCCCATGCAGTTGATCATGAAAATAATAAGAGGAAACAAAATGTGACACAATTTAATGGGAAGAAAAATGTCGCCACAATTCTGAACTTTTGTCGCTTATTTTCAAAAAAGAAAAAAAGAAAAACTTTTGTTGCTTGGAAATGAACATATATTAATATACGTAAATTATTTTTTATTATTTCTTAGGACAAAAAAGATGATGTGAAAGCGGGTGTTAAATCGACGGCGTTGCTGTTTGGAAATTCTACAGTGTACTGGAGTTTGTTTTTCTCAGCCATGTGTATCGGTTGTTTATTACTTGGAGGCTATAATGGTGGCCTTGGTAAGATTGAACGCGCTTGAAAAATAAATAAATAAAAATTTATGCAATTTGATAAATTCAGTTCACCTCCCTGAAAAGTAACCAATTTGTGGTAATTAACATATATATAATTTTTTTAAATCATGCTTTTATTTTATTTAATTAAAATATTAAGTGACACATATATACTTCTAATATGTTTGTAAGGTTGGCCTTTCTATGCCTCTATGGTTGCTGCGACGGCTCATCTGTTGTGGCAGGTTCTGGCAGTTGACTTGTCAAATCCATTAGATTGCTACAAGAAGTAAGTACATGCAATAATAAATTTTCATACCTTGAATTTGGCAGTTTGTCAGTGATTTTAAACATAATAATTAACCATTGCAAATGTAAATTTATCATAATAGTGATATCTGATATATATGTGAAAAAGAAGTCACCTACGTACTCTAAGGCATTATGAATCACATAGTCCAGTAGCTAAAACAAGATGTAACAAAAATGAACAAACACATAAATAAATAAGCAACCTATTAAGCTTACGTACATCTGTCTTCCTAAACTTGCAGATTTCTTTCCAACAAATGGTTCGGAGCAATCGTCTTCTCCGGAATGCTCATTGGTCGGCTTGCACCTTGAGGAGCATCGGTGGATCATGTATAGAGTTCATACAAAAGATATTAGCAATCAAGGAATACAGAGATGATTTGCGAAATTTATGTGCATACATATGTTGATATATATGTATTATATTATTAAGCATTTAAGAACAGAAATACTTTTGAAATATAAACTTAATTATCAATAATAATATTAAATCTAGTGGAAAATAAAGGAAACTCTTAGAATTCAGCAGTTACAGAATTTTTGGACTAATTGATGAGAAAATATGAAAGATCAAACAATATCCATTTTAGTTGTTTGACTTATGAATGGAAAGTTCTCGAAGTCTAGTTTTCAATGGTTTAAATTCTAAGTAGTTTTCAGTTCGTTACAAAGAATTATGATTATTTTAGTGGACATGGGTCAGATGAAATAGCTGATGTTTGATATTCCGTTTTTAATATGAATTTATTAGATATTTCCGTTGTCTTAGCCTATAAATAGAGTGGTAATCTGTTGTTTGATATGTAAGAAAGATACAAGAATTTTTAATAGAAAGAAAGTTTATTTTATCCACTTCTTCTCTTATCTCAAAGTGTGATATCCATCATTCTCTTTTAACAAAGTGGTATCAGAGTCAGGTTGATCAAGAGAAACCTGCCATAGCGAAGAAAAAGAGAAAAAAAAAAGAAAAAAAAGAGATGTCGAAAAAAAATATGGCGAGTCTCGATGTTTGTTTAAAAGAAAATTAAGTATTAAGAGTGTTTTTTATGGTGTTTTTTTCGTGAAGATAATTTTAGAGATATTGTAAAAAAAAGGAAAAACTTATCAATGATGAGAGTTATGTATCAAACAGCGAATGTTATAAAAGTGTGGTGAACTATTTGTCAATGGTCTTCGAAGAATCGGTGAGTGAAACTGACGTGAGTAATAACTCATGATAGTTTGTGCAATGAGTGCCAGGATAAGAGAACTAGTAACATTATAATATATTTGCTGAAAGTTTGCGAAGACCATGAGAAGATGTGGTATGGAGCCACATGAAAAAAATATGGTGTGGATCCGCGGTGTGGGTGTGAATCTCACATATACATGACCTGAAGAGTCAGGTAATTGGATGACATATGAGATGAAACCACGACTGATTTTTCGGGTTTCCAAGCTCACTGAATCGAGAAGAAGCCGTCAATGGATGACATCGCTATTCGCTATGAGTTATAAAGAAGTGCAATGATGATATGAAGATAAGTTAATAAGAAAGACAAGTGTTGATTTCACAAAAATAGATAAAAGAGAATAACCACATATGAGGAGATTGAAGACACACCACAATCGACACTAATGAGGAAAAATATAAGTTCTTAAAATTAAGTTTATGGGGGAGTTTTGTTGAAATATAAACGTAATAATCATTAATAATATTAAGTCTAGTGGAAAATAAATGAGACACATATAATTCAGCAGTTATAGAATTTTTGGACTGATTGATGAGGGGATATGAAAGAACAAATGATGTTCATTTTGACTGTATGATATATGGATTGAATTCTCTTGAAATCTAGTTTCCAATGGTTCAAATTCCAGGTAGTTTGGAGTTCCTTACCGAGAGTTATGGTTGTTTTAGTGGACAGTGGTCAGCTAAAATAGTTGCAGTTTGGTATTCCATTTTTAATATGAATTTTCTAGATACTTCTATTGTCTTAGCCTATAAATAGAGTGGTAATATGTTGTTTGATATGTAAGAAAGATAAAATAATTTTTAATAGAAAGAAAGTTTATTTTATCCACTTATTTTCTTATCCTAAAGTGTGATATCCATCATTCTCTTTTAACAAAGTGGTATCAGAGCCAGGTTGATCAAGAGAAACATGCCATGGCGAAGAAAAAGAAAAAAAAAATAGAGGTCGAAAAAAAATAAAAAATATGGTGAGTCTCGATGTTTGTTTAAAAGAAAGTTAAGTGTTAAAAGTTTTTTTTGTAGTGTTTTTTTTTCGTGAAGATAATTTTAGAGATATTGTAAGAAAAAAAAGGAAAAAACTTATCAATGATGAGAGGTACGTATCAAACAGCGAATGTTACAAAAGCGTGGTGAAATCTTTGCCAGTGGTCTTTGAAGAATCGATGAGTGAAACCGACGTGAGCAATGACTCATGATAGAATGTGCAATGAGTGCCAGGATAAGAGAACTAGCAACATTATGAGATATTTTGCTAGAAGTGTGCGAAGACCGTGAGAAGATGTGGTATGGAGCCACATGAAAAAAAAATACGGTGTGGGTGTGAATCTCATATATATATATATATATGACTTGAAGAGTCAGGCAATTGGATGGCATATGAAATGAAATCACGACTGATTTTTTGAGTTTCCAAGCTCAATGAATCGATAAGAAGCCGTAAATGGATGACGTCGCTATTCGCTGTGAAATATAATTAATGTTTGAACATCATTTTTAAAAATAAAAAAACGATGACTTAAAATACTCAAAACACTTGAAATTTTTGCATCTCATAGGTTTTCATATAAAGAATTTAATGAGTATGATAAATTAAAATTTGGAGATGAATTGATATATATTTTTTGAGTTAAATCAAAAAACTTTCGTGAGTTTAAGCTCAAGATATCTTTACTCTCTCTGGTGCAATACTATGTATAGAAGCTTTCTAAATTATAAAAACTTCCTTCGGATGAAAATTCCAACAAATTATGTGGGTCCCTATGTGGGGCATGAGGTTTGTAATAAAGTGAATTAAAGTTGATGTGACTATCAGTAATTCTGATGGTCCGTAAGCATATATATATATATATATATATATATATATATATATATATATAAATTATTATGAAAATGTTAGCATTTTAGTTCATATATAAACATATTAAAAATATATTTTTTTAATATCAAGAAATTTAATTTAATATTATCATTAAATTTTTCATATGAAAATCTTACGGGATACAAAAATTTAGAGTGTTTTGAGTTTTTTAAGTCATTCTTTTTAAAAACCGTTGCCAAAGTTTTTTTATTTTTTTTAAATTTAACTTTCTTTAAAAAGTGCGGGTCAAATTAATATTGAAAAGAATGGTTTAAAACACTCAAAACACTCAATTTTTTTTTGTATTCCACGAGATCTTCATATGATGGATTTAATGAAAATCATAAATTATAATTTTTGAGACCATAAAATATATTTTTGATGCATTTGCATATCGGTTGAAATACAAACGTTTTCACAATAATATATATATATATATATATATATATATATAGTTTGTCTAGCATATTTCCGTTGACATTTCAACCAAAAATAAAAACCGTTACTAAAGTTTTTTTTTATTTTTTTAATAAATACATGTTGCTAAGGTATCCTTTAAAAACTCATTCTTAAAGAATCTTTTAACAACGATTTTTATTTAAGAACTATTGTTAAAGAATTCGTTAACAACGGTTTTTATTTAATCACTAGTTATGCACAATTCTTGGAATTTTTTTTTTAAAATCTCCTGTTTTGTCATATTCGGAACTGATGAGCATATTAATTAATTTGCAGTTCTTTTAATGTAAAATATAATTTACTTTAATAACTTTTGATGATAAGTATAGGATGGAACTATATTTTCTTGTAAAAGATTTTCTTATTTTACTTACATGGTCGACACATTGTTCCAGCCCTAACGATATATAGTTTAAAAAATGTAAAAATAATTTAAAGAAAAGTTATTATGAGAGTAAATTATATAAATGGTCTTTAGATTATTACATTTTTTTTCAAATTGGTACTTATAGTTTCAAAAGTATTGTTTTAATCCTCAAAATTTTTAACTTATATCAAAGTATCAAACAAGTTCTATTCTTAAAGTTAATTCAAAAATCATATTCTCATTTATTATAGTATTATTTTAGCGGTGAAACTAGAATCAATTTTTTTTACCAAAGCTCTGTCGGCGAATGTTCTCAATTTAATTATCACTTGAGCTTGCTTTTAATTTTTTTTAATGATAGCTGATAAATCAAACAGATAATTTTCCTAAAAATAATAATAGTGATAAATCCCCTACGTTTTTTAAGTTATTCTTACTTAAGGGTAGTGTTACAATGTTTTCCTAAAACGATTTTTTTTTCTTATTTTTTGACGAATCTTTTTTTATACATTTCGAGCTCTAGCCTTGTGGGTGCCTAAACTCGTGTCAGCTTCAAAACAATGATGCAACTTTTCCTCATAATCATAATCCACTGCCATGAAATTTCAAAATGAACATTTTCCCTAAAATTCCACGGTATTGAATTCAATATTAGAATATTTAAATATTATAACCTTTAATGTATGATCTACAATTAATATAGATAATTAATTAAATGATGTATCTGAAAAATATATCTGAAGGGTGCTTAAAGAAAGTACATCTAAATAGTGTATTTATATTTTAATGAAAAATTCATATGTCCAAATTCATTCAATTAGATTCCAATGGTTGCCTCAGTCTTTATAAAAAAATGTCTCATATTCTATAGTTTTATATACTTACTCAAAAATTATTTCGTCCACTAAAGAAAAATAGAAAAAAGAGCAAAGCAGAAAAAAAAACACCTAATTAAGTCATCATCACGTTTAAGAAAAATCCTTGAAAATCGGTACTTCCGCTTCTGTAAGTTTTTGCTTTCGCTATTTTTCTGCTTTAAGATATATGCTCTTCAAAACTGTGAGTTCTTATTTATATTTTATTATTTTATATGATTTACTTTTTCTTGGGCTTTAATTTTAATAATAATATATATTATATTTTAGTACCAAAGCCAAACGTATTTTCATATAAAATATAATATTATAATTTTCATATTTAATTTCAAATGTAATTTGTGTATGCGCTCATGTTAGAGTTTTTTTATCAATTTATTTTACTTCTCAGTGTACAAATTGGAGATACTTATGAACTAGACTTAGCCATATACATGTGTACATGAGCACATGAGTATTTTTTTCTCATACTGATTGAATATAACTTAAAAGTATGATTTCTTGTTTCAAACCCCACCAAAGCCCTTTATTTTCCCACCAAAGCCCTTTATTTTCATAATCTTGATCTAGGGACTATAACCGGATAGGATGGGATTTTTGTTGTGGGGTTCGTATAGAATCTCATTTTATTTTAGGGATATAATTTTTTCTAACTAGTACGTCTTTTATATTATATTTTATGAACCCTAGTACTTCTTTTATGCTATAATATTGATTCACATTAGATTTATTTATCCAAAATTCATTATATATGCTAAACGGCCCAAATAAAGTTTATTATATATAATTTGTGTTATTGTATATCAATTTACTTTTAATATTTGATTGTTATAATTTTAGAAACTTCAATTATAACTTTCATTTTATTAAAGAAAATATATGTTTACATTATGTTTTATGTTTAATAAATTATTATTGTTAATTTTTTCAACATTAATTTTCATCATAATATATTAAATTTGTTATGTCCTATAATATAAGTTATTTTTGCCCAATGGTGATATAAATTAATTTTGTTTATGGATAAACTATTATGTTAGAACTGAAATATTATTAGATATTTATTATTTATTTTGTTTATTACCCCTCTAATTTTATTATATTTTGTGGATATTTAGTTGATAATTGTATGCATTTTATTTTTCTGAATTTAATGCAGCATTAAATAATATCATTGAATAGAACTAATTTCTAGACTTGAAAAGAGCAAATTGAGATTTATCTCAATGGTCTGGAAATTGACCAGGCGTTACGTGTAGACAAACCCACTATTTTAATAAATAAAAGCAGTGCTGATCATATGGCTAATTTTGCTAAATAGAAGCGTTCTAATCACATAAATTTCATGATTATGAAAAATAATATTACATCTACAATAAGAGAGGGTATTCCTGAGAAAGATGCCGAAGGCAATCTATTTACTACTAAAAAATATTTAGTTTTTGTTGAAGAGTAATTTAATGGTACTTCTAAGGCTAATGCAAATGTTCTTATAATGAAAATGCTCACTTCCAAGTATAATGGGACAAACGGTATATGTGAATATATCATGATGATGAATGATATGACCATAAAATTAAAAGGAATGGATATGATAATTTCTAAAGAATTTTTAGTTCATTTCATTATGACTTCTCTTCGTGCACAGTTTGATCATTTTAAGATCAACTATAATACACAAAAAAAAACCAAAAAAAATAGCAAATTAATTTTCATGTGTGTTGAAAAAGAACAAGATAGGATTAAGGCTGAAAAACTTGATTTTGCACATGTTATTATTGATGGTTCAAAATAAAAAAAAATAAAGACAATGATAACGGTAAAAATAAGATAGATATGATTTTTGATGTTAACAAAGCAAGTATGTCGGGTACAAAATTTACTCCTAAATGTCATCACTATAAGAAATATAGACACATGAGGAAGAATTGTAAGAAGTTTAAATTCTATGATTTTAATTCTATGATTTATGAATCTCTTTTTGTTAATATTCCCTTAAATTTGTGGTGGGTTGACACAGATGCCTCTGTGCACATTACGAACTCGTTGTAGAGATTTCTTTCCATGAGGATGTTTCAAAAAGGAGAATTGAAACTCAAGATAGATAATGGATTAGAGGCTGAAGTCGAGTCTATTGGAACTCTTTGTTTGATTTTTGAAGAATTTCTTTATCCTCTATTTGTATGACGTAGTATATATTTTTAGTATTATTAGGAACTTAAAATCTATTTCTAGACTTGATGCATGTGGTATTATGTTTCAGTTTGAAAATAATGAGTTGAGACTATATCTAACTTTAAGTATATTAGTTCTTGATTGTTATTCAAAAAATTTATATAAGTTATGTTTGGATTATTCCTTTTCTAAATTTTTATTATCCTTGAATATTACTGATGTTAAATGTGTAATTAATAGAAACCGTGATGGTGGATATTCTTCAAAATTATGGCATTGTAGCTTCGGTCATATTTTAAGAGATATAATACAACGTCTCATTAAAAATAAAATTCTCACAACATTAGATTTTTTAAATTTGACAATTTTATTGAATGCGTTAAAGAAAATTTTATTAAGGAAAATAAGAAAGGAGACATTTGAAGTGAGGGTTATTGAAAATAATTCACACAAATATATGTGATCCTTTTCCTACTGCGAGTCTTAACGGATATAAATCATTCATCACTTTTATTAATGATTATTCTCGTTATAATTATGTGTACCTAATTTCTGAAAAATCTGTAGCACTTGATAAATTTAAGATTTTTAACATTGAAATTGAAAATTAGCATTATCTAAAAAATAAAGTTATTAAATCAGATAGAGGAGGTGAGTATTATTGTAGACACAACGATTTGGGTCAAAGTCTAGGATTGTTTTCTTTGTTTCTTCAAGAAAATTGTATTATATATCAGTTTTCTATGCCATGAGATCCTCGAAAAAATAGAGTAGCTAAAAGGTATAATAGTACTTAATGAATATGGTACGCAATATGATATGCAATACTACTTTGCCAGAATATTTAAAAATAGCCACACATGTACTAAATCGAATTCTTAGTAAATTTGTTCCAAAAAATACCTTATTAATTATGGACTGACAGAAAATCATAATTGGGATACTTACATGTGTGGGGGTGTCCTACTGAAGCAAAAATGTACAATCCACATATTAAGAAACTGGATTTCAAAACAGTTACTTATTATTTTATAGGTTATCTAGAGATATCCTAAAAGTTTAGATTTATTGTCTCTCACATACCACTAGAATAGTTGACACGAGACATGAAGTATTTTTTAAAATTGATAACTTTAGTGGGAGTAATGAAAAACAAATTATAAACCTATAAGAAGAAGATCGAATTTATATTTTAATTTTGGTCTTTACAGAGGTTATAAGTTTTTCTCTTTTAGAGATAAATGATGATATTATTGTTATGATAAAGTATCTATGTTGTCACAAGAACCCTTGTGTAAATCACGAAGAGCAAAAAAATATATAATAATTGATGATTATATTGTATATCTTACTAAAGATGGGTGTGATTTAGGTCATGGAGATGATCTATTATTCTTTAAGCAAGCTATTAAGAGTAGAAACTTATCTTAATGGTTGGGAGCTATTAATGATGAGATGATATCTATAAAAATTAATAAAATATGGGACCTTATTGAGTTACTGATTGGAGTTAGACCTGTATGATGTAAATGGATTTATAAAACTAAAATCAATTTTCAAGGTAACATCGAAAGATATAAGGTCTGACTAGTTGCTAAAGGGTTTACACAACAAGAAAGATTAAATTATGATAATATATTTTCACTAGTCTCGAATAAAGATTCATTATAAATTATTTTAGCTCTTGTAGCGCATTATGATTTATAATTACATCAGATGAATGTTAAAACTATATTTTCTTTATGGTGACTTGCATAAAGAAATTTATATGAAACAACCTAAGGGTGTATTTGGATGGTGAAAGGATTAGTGAAAGAATAGCATTATTTGGGTTAGTAGTTGAGAATAGTGTGAGGTTAGCGACATCTCGGAAATGTGAGAACAATGCTAATTTTTACTATTATAGATTAGTAAAATATTATTTGGATGGTAACTTGAGAACGATAGAGAGAATAATTAAAATAATTAATTATTTTTTAGTATTTTATTTAATAATAATAATTATTTAATACTACTCCATACTAATATTGGAATTTTTTTTATTATTTTCACTACCCTCATGGACGCTAATCCGCTAACCCAATATTTTCTATGGATTAACGGATTAGCATTGTTTTGTTGTTATTGTGTTTGGATGGTTGCTAACCCGAGAACAGTACTGCTATTCCCAGAACAGTGCTATTCTGCACCATCCAAACACACCCTAAAGATTTTATTGTTAAAGACAAAGAACATATGTGATGTTAGTAGAAACAATTAATTCATGAGTTAAAACAAGTTTCAAGACAGTGATATCTTAAATTTGATCAGGTTATAACTGAGTTTGAATTTATGAAAAACACTATGGATCAATGCATATATCTCAAAGTTAGTGAGAGCAAATTTATCATTCTCATTTTATATGTGGATGATATTTTATTAGCAAGTAGTGATTTTAAACATGTTGTTCGAGATAAAATATTTCTATCAAAAAAATTTGACATGAAAGATCTTAATGAACCCTTTAATGTTATAGACATTGAAATTCAACGACATCGATCTCATGGGATCTTAGGTTTATTTTAGAAAGCATATGTTGAAAAAATGCTTAAAGGTTATAACATGCAAAATTATTTTCCAAATGTTGCTCCTATTGTCAAGGATGATAAATTCAGCAAGTTTTAATATCCTAAAATAATTTAAAACATGCACAAATAAAGCAAATCATTTATGTTTCGGTAGTAGGGAGCTTAATATATGCTTAAATTTATACACATCCTGATATTGCATTTATCGTTGGTATGTTTGATCTAGGAATGAACTATTGAAAAGTTGCTAAGAAAGTTTTACACTATCTACAAGAGACTAAAGACTATATGCTTACTTTTAAGAAGTTGAATAATCTTGATGTTATTGGTTATTTCGATTCTGACTTTTTTGGTTGCGTTGACAGAAAGAAATCCACATCAGATTACATATTCATGTTTATAGGAGGACTAATTTCATGAAAGAGTGCTAAGCAGTCTATAACAGTATCTTCTACTATGCAAGTACTATTTGTGACATATTATGAAACTACTGATCAACTAGTTTGGTTGAAGAATTATAAGTACTAGACAGTATTGCGAAGCCACTGACCTCACTTTGTGATAATGAGGTTGTTGTTTTCTTCTTAAAAATAATAAATCAAGCGATACTTCTAAATGGATTGACATTAAATATCTTGTTGTTAGAGATAAAGTCAAAAATGATACCATTGTCATACAATATATTAATACAAGGGTTATGTTAACTGATTTACTAATAAAGGCGTTAACACCTACTCTTTACAAAGAGCATGTTGCCGGCATAGGTTTAGTAAATGAGTTGTGATGTTGTTGTAATGTATAATATTTAGTTTATGTATTGAAACTTCATTTAGGTATATTGACTTTGAATTTATAACATTTACTTATTTCTATGTTGCGCATTATTATTATTTTATTGAATTTAAGTAAATTTTTATTTATGAGGATTGAATGAATTTTATTAACCATTTTTTGAAAAGAATATCACTACTATAATTAATGGGATCAAATAATGATAATAGTTATTTTTATTGTATTAGTTTGGTTTGATGTTTCTAACTGAATAAGTTTTGAATTAATGATATTATATTGGTCAATTTTGAACTTGTGCTTCATTTTAATGTTAAAATTTAGATCTAAGTGGGAGAATTTTAGAATATTTAAATATTATAATATTTAATGTATGACCTACTATTAATAATTATGAGTCATGTTCATTTATAGATTATAATATCTCAAAAATATAAAGTTTTTAATATGAAGCTATTCATAATTTAAGAAATTGAAAGGACTAAATTGCAAAGTTTAAAAAAATAATAAAATAAATAAAAAATAAGAATGAACCAGGTGCTATGGCTATTTTTAATTCCCTGTATATATGCTGCTATAAGAAGAAACAAATAAAAACAAAATATATGAAGACACGTAGTTGTTGATTATATTGCCACGTGGCTTGGTGTCAGAGAAGTCGGTTAATACTCCTCAAAGGTTGCCATCTCTCGATGGAATTAGAACCAAAAAGACAGAAAAAGAAATTAAAAAAAAAGAATAAAGAAAAGGAGAGAATTACTGACGTAGGAGATCAATAAGAGAAAACGCAAACGAAAAGAAATCAAAGGAAGAGCAACATAAATTAGTACTTAGAAGGTACGCATTAACTCACGTAGAAAGAGAAAGTCGAAGAAAAAGAAGGAAATAAACAAATTAATTAAAGAGAGTCAATCAAGCTGCTTGCATCTAGGCTCACAGAGATTAAGCCATATAAATTCCTATCATTTGAACGAGTGCTCAGTTGAAATTTCTGATCAAATTAAGATAATCAGATTTCTCTCTAACTTATATTTCAATATTATTTGTTAATTAAAATTTTGACTTGATCTGAATTGTGTTGGTTGACATTTGATTTGAGATATGAATCGATAACCTGAATTGTGTGGATTGTTTTAGTTGACCTTTGTCTTGTGATGCATATCGATGACCTGAATTATGTGAATTACATGAACTGTCTGAACTAATTGAATGTTGATAATTATGTGGATTATGGATTGAACTATTTAAATTGATTGCACATTGATAATTAGAACTGATCAAATTATGCATAATTGAATATGTCGTAAACTAACACCTTTCGTATTCCAAAAGGGAGGGTCTACACAATATGAATGGTTGTGAGTGAAAAATGGCTCTGTGGAGTCCGCTTACTAGCAGATTTATGAGATATCCTCATTTATCACGGTGAGCATGGTGTGTAACTTTCATATGTTTATACATAATTGCTTAAAATATATGCTTTAATAAATAAAAATGAATTATTATTATTTAAAATGCTTTGAATGGAACTGTATTACTGAGTTTTAAATAACTGATTACTGAGTTTTATAACTTATTCCGTTTTGTTTCTTTTGTCTTCTTTGTTTTTCTTTTTATTTGTTGATGACGTAGGTTGCGGGCCGTCGGATGGAAGCGAAGCCGACTCTGTAGCATCTCAGTCGGAGCGTTACATAGATAATTAATTAAATAATACATCTGAAGGGTGCATCCAAAGAGTGTATTTGTATTTTGATAAAAAAATTCAGATGTCCAAATTCGTTATATTAGATCCTAAGAGGTGACTCAGTCTCTATAACGGACTCATGTTCTGTAGTTCTATATACTTACTCAAAAAATATTTCATCCACTAAAAAAAACAGAAAAATTAGTACTTCCGCTTCATTCACTTTTTACTTCCGTTGTTTTCTGCTTAAAGATGTCTCCCCTTGAGAACTGTGAATTTTAATTTATATTTTATTATTTTATATGATTTACGTGTATTTGAAATTTAATTTTAATATTAAAATATATTATATTTATTCATATTTTATTTCATTTAACTCATTCCATATTAACATATGCAAATATTAATTTCCAAAGCATGCATATGGTAGATTATAGAACACGTATATCCCATTTGTATACATCGCTGGCGTGTTCATAATTGTTCCGGACATTCAATTACTTCACAGACTCAATCGAGTTAATAATTAAGTCACACAATGCTTTTCTCATACAGGAAACAAAAGAAAAAAAAAAAAAAAAGCTGCGTACCAATTTTTCCACCACGGAATTCACGATACATAGAAACGCCCAAAAGCACTCATCATGACGTCAAAGTTGCAATTTAGAAAAAATCACTCACAGCAATATCTGTATTTTGAGATTGCGTTCTGGTGTTTTGCAAAACAAATAATTTATATTATTTTGAGGTGAGATTTAATATTCTGAGCTCATAAATGATCGATCTAAGTTGCTAAATAATTTTTTTATGTCAAAATTTTATGGATATTAAATTTAATGATTTTTTTAATTTCTACCTATTTTTAAATTATTTTTAAAATCAACCTTATTTAACATAAGAAAATAGTCTATTTCATGGCTGATTTTTAAAAATAATTTAAAAATAGTTAGAAAACTCAAAAAATCATGAAATTTAATATCCCTTAAGATTTTAACATGAAAAAATTATTGAGCAATTTAGATTGATCATTTGTGATCTCAGAATATTAAATCTCACCTCAAAACAATATGATTTTTTTGCTTTGCAAAACATCATAATACATCTCTGTATTTTAATCATTTTCACATTTTACAATGAAAATCTAATTCATTTGTTCATCATATTCATGTATTAGTTTGATTTTACTGTTTATGTTGATAAAAATCCATCAAAAAAAGAAAATCTACCACGCCCTACCACTCAAGTACATTTAATTACAGAAGTTTCTGAAATTATATTTGGATCACAATAATTTCATTCCCTTGTTTTGCAATAATGAAAGGTAATTCTTTGATGCTTACTCTGAGTTGACTTAATTATTCGTGATTTTACGCACATAGTAATAATTTACAATAAATAAAAATGGTTTCAATGGCTTCGCCCGGACTCGAAGCGGAGACCTTCAGTGTGCTAGACTGACGTGATAACTAACCACGCCACGAAGCTATATGAATCTTATGCTATTTAAGGTACTAGATTTTAATATCGAGTTGAAAGTCCTCGTTCAAGGATCCCCCAAATTCGTGTCAAAACACTGTTTTGGATGCTAATTCAAAGTATAAGTCAAATGCTACGACAACCGTAGTGCTGAATATTGAACCGTTAATAATTCAATAATACAAGTAGCAATCCTTGTCCACTTAAATTATTCGACCTTGATAGGGTAACTGGGTTAGCCAGGCGTTGTATTTTTATATTATATATTATTTGCGAATGATTAATTTTCATAAATCTGATTAATTGATAATTCAAATAAGTTATTATCAAACATCTAAAAGTGACAGTATTTAAATTAATTATTTTAATCCTATTCTAGTTTTTGAAAATTTCCCAGATAATCTCTCAACTACTTAGTTTCTAATTGATAAATTTAAATTCTCATACTGAAAATGTCATTTTTTTCTGCACTTCTTAGTAACCTTAGCACTAAAGGTGTCAATTATTGATCCGACCCGAACCCAATCCGATCCGATATAATCTAAAAATAAATGGATCAGATATGAGTTTAATTTTTTTAACCTGAATCAGATCGGGTCGGAATCGGGTCAACCCTACCTGACCTGTTAATTATATTTTTTTTGAAGTAATTTTGTGATTTATTACTAATTAAAGTTTAAATATATACTAATTAAGATTAATTATAAATTAATTAATAATTTATGGCTTAAATTATATAAAAATAATTAATAAATACTTAATTATCTTACACGTGTTGGGTCGGGTATGGATCAAAAAAATTTATCCCAAATTTAATCGGGTCGGGTCAAAAAAAATAATAAAATAATATAATCTGATCTGAACCCGACGACGCATTGACACCCCCTTAGGACAATTTCATTTCTCTGACTTTGAGCTACAAAATTAAATTAATATTCTTAAACAGATTAATTTTACAGTTCAACATCCTTGAATTGTTGTTTTCCAATTTGTCTTTGAAGAGTTTGCATGCAGACTGTTATGCAGTGGATTTCTATTTTTTATTTAAAAAAATTATTAACAATGGTTCAGAAACTTTACTCCATATATTATCCGATATAAGGTTAAATTTTCTCTTTAAAATTTGTAAACATATGACAATTATCCTTTTTGAAGAAACAAGAATAAACTATACAGTAGATGAAATTTGAACAGTTTTTTAGCAAGTGAAATTGTTCTATTAGAAATAAAAGAGTAGATATACAAGATGTAACAGGCTGTTTTCATAGGAATGATTTGAAAGTATATATGAGTCAAAATATCTTAGTCAGATTTGGTTACCCACGACACACCACTACAATAATTAAATAAAACCACCAGTGGAAAAAAAAAATGGGAGCACGGTCAAACAGACACGAGTAACAAAATGTACATGCCCAGAAGGTGATAAGTGCTAATTCAAATTAGACCAGCAAGAAATGTTGACCTTTTCATTTCTAGTAGTTATCTGAAACGATTTGTGCTTCTGAATATTAAAGAACTTTATAATTTTGCAAAAGAAAAAAAAAAAGTAGAAAAAAATTCAAGGTCTTGTCGTAAGATTTTCGTGGCCACATAGCATGTCTCAATTGAAATTTTCTATCAAAAATTATTGCCGCTTGAAGTTGAGATAGTCGGATTTCGATTTTTATTTCTTCTATCTTCTTTCTTTCTTATTTCTTTCTTCTCTCTCTCTCTCTCATCCCTCTTTTTATATATGAAAATAGATAAAAAAAAAGTTGGTGATCCGTGAGTTTTTTTTTTAATTTTAATTTTTGGATCATTGGATTGAGATGAATGAACGGTGAGATGGGCAATATGTGGGAGCAAATGTTATTGGTGAGATGAGATGAGATATATTCGATTTCTGTGGTGAATGGGAGAGCTATATAGCTCTACTATCAATCCCGTTTGTACAATCAGATAACTCGAAAAGAAAGAGAGAAAAGATATGAACAATTATATAAAATTCAAACTGAAAGCTCAGCTCTTTGCCTATTCGGAATTCATAGCCGATTTTTGAATGCAACACTGGTAACACTTGGAATTCAATTGAGAAACAAGAATTGATAATAAAAATGCAAAGAAGAGATGAGAATCAAGATAAAAGAACTGAAATTGAATGAAAATAGCAAATCAACAGATTGTTCAATGCAAAAGTTGATTTTATTGCACAACTTCATAAAAATTCTTTTCAATTACATCTCAAATCTTGAGAGACACCTACCAGTGAGCTTGTAGACGATGAATAGACTATGTAGAGGCTATGAGTGAATCGAATTGAGAGACTTTGGCTTAAGAAACCAGGTCTACTATCAATTGATTTAGTTGAATCTCTTCCACCCTTTTCTCTCTCTCTCTCTTTTTTAGTGTGAATTGCTGGTTCTCCTTCTCCAGGAAGTCTCTCTCTCTTTCTTCTTCCTATGTCTGTGTGTGTCTCTCCTTTTTTGGCCAGAATAGGGTTTATATAGGCTTAGGGGCTTAACTGCAATTAGTGGATTGATTAATGGCCGGATTGCACCATTGAATTAATCTTATCTCTTGATTGTATTTCATTCGATAGTCAGGACTGATTTGTACTTCTTTTCAGTCAACTCACTCCCTTGAGTAAGCACTTGACAGTTTTAAGTTCGTTAGAGTTAGTTAAACTCTTTCTCTTTTACTCTTTTGCCATTTACTTGCACTAATCGGCCTTCTTATGATTCTAGAATTCTCTAGAACATTCTAATTACTTGAACAGTCTTGAAACACTCCCTATATAAGCTCTGAATAATTCTCAGCCTCAACTGATCAATCAAAAACTCACTTCTTCACTCAAGCCTCACTCTCGGCCTCCTCATCTAATCAACATTTTTCTTTATCAATTCCTTCGATTAACGACTTGCATAATCTCTCCTTACTCTCTCGAATTGATCCAACATACTTGTGTGATCAATTGAGCAACTCTTCACTGAGTTTGAACACCTTCGCCTATGGTCGGTTTGTGAATCGGTAGAACACTGAATTAGAGGCTTCAAACAGCCACCTTGACACTTGTCTTAGCATCGTGTGAGTGAAAGTAGAGCTCTTGCACAATCAATTGGACTTGCAAGCCTTCACAGAGGTGATTTTCATTTTCTCGCCGATTGACTATCTCTGTCAATTTCTCTCTTTCTCTTTGTTAATTCTTTCAATTGATTGCTTTGACAACATCGTAGTAGTGTCTAGAAGCCCCTGTGAAGAAGGATTGAAACAAATCATCGTGTAGATCTACTTCCCATTCATGGTGCCCTCGTAGTCGGGTGGAAGGAAGAGGAAGAGAGGAAGAAGAGAATGGGACGAGGGAGGGTCGACCTCGGGTGCGCACGGTGCATGTGAGTCGATGCATCATGCAAGACGCAGTCAGAGGGAATCGGCACATGAGCCAGGTACACGCCTAATCCTTTCTTTGATTTAAATCTCTGACTTGATCTGTATATGGGGTTAGTGCATGGTTGCTTATGTGAGTTGTACACTCATAAACCTTACAAATGGGCCCCATCTGTAAACAATTGAGTCTAGACCCATAAGATTTAACTGTGAATTGATTAGTGGCCTACTTAGGCCTAATAGATCTGACTTGGCATGATCTTATAAGGCCACCTGTTTAATCACTCTATTAATTATCGGTTATAGTATCAATATGTGTTGAGGTGCATCTATTAATGAATGCCATGTGTCACATGTGGGGCCCATACTACTTAATTGCACCAATGGCCAACTGCCATGTGTCATTAGGAATAGTTCAATCTGTTGAGGTGTGTTGTTGCTGTGTTGCCATGTGGCTTGATCTGGTGATGTGGACCAGTAGATGAGTGCCACATGGCATGTGTGGGGCCCACTTGTCAGGTGTCATGCGCAAGGGTAGGGCCCACCAGTGCTGACATGGACTAATAGGGTGGTGACACGTGGTAGTTTCTTACTAACTTGGCCCAATCCGGTGCTACCACGTGGCACACTTTCTTTCTTCATATGTTTTATATTCTTAGTGTTTCTTACACCCAATTTGTACTCAAAACTGTTGTTGTCCCCAAGTTGTACCCAGACAGGTCTATAATGAATCTGAGCTTTGATTAATTTGTTTTTTTGTTTGAATTTATTCTGATAGCTCTACTTATCCAAAAATTATGAAATTTTCACAAAAAATCTCTAAATTTATGATGATCACCCTTGTAATTTTAAATTCTACTTTTTCCCCTGCCTCCTTATTCTAATAATTCTTTTGCTCGGAAAACCCTATTTTTCTCTTTGAATTAATCCCATATTTTAATTATAGCTCAGTGTCTCTGCCAAATAAACTTTCCTTGCAGAAACTCCCCCAATTAAACACCAATTAGACTTATATTGATGTTCATTAGGGTTTGATTTGATCAAAAGCTGATTACTTATCAACAATTGATATAAATCTAGACTTGATCAATGGTTGCTCACAGCTTTGGTACCTGATCAGTCTTGTGAAATTGACTTTCAATCCATATTCATGAAGATGATTTGGTCAACAGCTGATTACTTGTCAACAATTAACACAAACCTTGGCTTGATCAGGTGGTTGCTCACAGCTTTGGCATCTGGTCAGCCTTGAAAGCAAAATCACATTGAGATTTCCTGTGATTGGCTGTATCAAAATACTGGCTTGGCATTGACACGGTTCTTTGTTGTGCAGGGATTGTATTGCTTTAGCTCTTAGGGTTTGCTTTAGGAATTAACTTCTAGGGTTTGATCTTGACTTCCTTGATGTCTGTCACTGAGGTGTGGGACCCACCTGTCAGAAAAGTGTGATTACATGGGTGACACCCGAAAGATCTCATTTCCCTCTTGAGTCTCTCGGCTGTCACCCACACCGAGTGGACAGTGGATGACGGGGTATTTATACCCTCTGTTTTGTGCCCAGAATTTCCTTGTGGGACAAATATGATTGCTCCGAATTCAGCAGCGACCTCTTCTGGCTGGTGGTCCCCACTATCACCTGCCTTTTATCTTTCCCCTTCTCATGATTTATCATTGATATTTATGCTTAATTGTCCAGCTGTTTCATCCTTGAAATTTTTCAAGAGTAAACATAATGGTTTTCACTAAAAATCATTAGTAAATTGATGTTAGTAAAGTCCAGTTTTGTTGTAATAAGTAGACCGTATATGCGCCCATATAACTGCATTTTAAAATCATGATTACTATTATTGATTTTTAATATTTAAGATATTTGATTTCTATGATTTTAAATTGAATTACTTTTTTAGTCTATCCAATTTATCTATAATTAAAAGCTTTTTGTTGATGCTGTTGCTGCTGTCCAAGTTTGGGATCAACGACTGATATGAGTGATATAGCATCTCTATGACAGTTTCCTAATAAATAAATAATAATAATATACTAGTCGCAAAGGAACATGGTTGGACGTAGAACCGGTAAAGTATTAGGATGGTTCGGACGCAAATAACTTGTCATGACTTGGATTGAATTGATATACATATTTGAATTTCTATCTTATACTATGAGTTTTTTTATTTTTATTGTAATTCTCAAGCAATATGCATATATATAGAAAAAGAAGGTTTAAACTACATTTTGTACAAAATGTATGGAAACACAAAAAATGAACGGACGAGATTAGATGTAAAAAGATAAATTTCAGTATGGTCATTTTCTAGTCGATTGATATGCTATAAATTTATCATGCACGTCATTGTAAATAAAAACAAAATTAATTAACCGATTTGGCACATATACATCTTAGATTAATTCCAAAAACATGACACGATAAAGATATTTTATCACCTAAACCAAAACTTTTTTCATTAAAGAATTATAAGGACAATTAGTGGTTTCGCTGATATATTATAAAATTATAGTACAAATGGTTCGTTCTTATAAGCATTTTGATTTTGATAAGAATATGTATTGAGCCCGCTATATATTTTGTCCTTTTCTGTGTGGTTTAAACTCGTACGAATGTACAAGTTGACTGGAAGTGAAAATAATATTAATGGATTGCCTCCACCGCTATTGACAAGTAAAATACTTGACTTTGAAATTCGAATATGTCTATCGGATGAGTCAAATTTAAACCATTGATCAAACAAAATTTTCCTGTATAATATTATACATGAAAATGACCTGACATTTAGAAAGGATTAAATACCTGGTTAGTGTGAGTTTTAGTAGTCAAGGCCAGATAGCAACCGAGAGTAATTATTTTATTGATTAATTATGTGAGATAGTTGAGTGGGAGTTATCATTAATTTATTAATCAATGATAATGATCTTTTTCATTAATCTCTCTCATTTAACCACATCAAAAAATTATCTTAATCATCTAATACTCAAAATTAGGTCTGAAATAATTTTGATTCGTTGCAAGCTGAATCTCCTTATTTCATTAGTTCTACCTAAGGTAAGACTAGTAGACTATTTCCTCTGCTTCTTGAAATGGGAGTATTATATTCCAAGAATTAAGGGATCAAAGGTCCATTTCTTAAGCAAAATTGATTATGAACTTGTAAGTTGTTTGGCACCAAATAAAAGATCAAATTTAAAATTAATGAAAATAAGTAGGTAGGCTAGGCTGATTTTTTTTTTAGTTTATCATTATTGTATCTATATTTACCTTCAAATTTACAATTATTCAATATAGGCGAGAGAATCCTTGACGATGGTTATTTTGATATACTATAACAAAAATGATCTTAGACTACATCACTATCCCAATTCAACGGTACAAAAATTAAAAGTCAAAAACTGAAATCTCACAGATTCCAACTCATTGTCATATATTTTCATATATAAAAAAAATGAGAGACAAAGAGGGAAAGAAGAAAGAAATAAGAGAGACAAAAGAAATAAAAATCAAAATATGACCATCTCAACTTTAAATGGTCATAACTTTTGAAAGGAAACTCTGATTGAGGCGTGCTACACGGCCACGAAAAGATTATGACGAGATCAACAACTTACGCTATTATGGAAATTTTAGCGACAAAAAAATCTCATCTTCAAGCTCGAAAATATATTTTAAGTTTATTTAAACATTTTAGTTTTATTTTTTTCTTAGAAATTATATAGGTTTTCATATTATTAAGTAAGAAAGATGTATTATTCAGTAAATATATTTTTTTCATCGTATGAATAATTATATATTTTTTATATTATTTATTGAATGAATAATATGATGTATGTCATAATACTTATCCTTTATCATTTGTTTCTATATCATTTATTGTTCTTAGTTGATATGTCATATGTATAGAAAGTTAAATTTATAAAAAATAAATTAATTAATGGACCTTTAGCAACAGTTATGTATCAGAACCATTATTAAAGGTGTATTTAATAACGATTTTGGGCTAAAAAATTATTGTTAAATAACCCTTTAACAACGATTATAGCATAGAACTGATGCTAGAGGTTAATTTAAAAAACAACTAATTCCGAATATATAATTTGACAATGATATTTGGCATCGATTACTTAGAACATTTTCTAGTATCCCCTTTTAATAACGGTATAATAACTTTTGTCAAATTTAATCAACAACTATTACCAAACAGATTTTTTGTTGTAGTGAGAATCTTGACAATATTTCAGTTGAAAAATCGAAATACTGTACAAAATACATCTTGACCAGAAGTCTTGATCTGAAGTGATAGAAAGGTACATGATGGTGGTTGTTTAATGGTAAGGGATCACTTGATATTGATTATCTTGACAATCTTCATAATGAATTTTTAAATAAATACAAAATTAATCTTAAAAAAAACTTATGGATATGTTCTTATACTTATAAATTGATTGTGATTTAAATTTCATGCAATTTCATTCTCGTTTGATAGTCCATCAAAGACCGTCAAATTATAACCATTGTAAATTTATAAAATTTTGATGGTGCTTGATGGAGTATCAAATAATAATGAAATTGTATAAAATTTGAATCACCATCAATAAGTATAAAAATATCACTACAACAGAACTGAGCTTTACTAACGGTTTTTAAAATAATCTACTAACAGTTTTGCAACCGTTAGTAATGGGGTGTTAGGAAAAGTGTAAGTAACCGTTATAAAAAGAGAAGCGTTGGACGGACATTTGCTAACGGTTTTTAGCAAAGAACCGATAGCAACGGGTAATGTAAAAAAAATAAGTTTTGCTAACGATTTTTGCTAAAAAATACGTTAGCAAAGACTGTTGCGATTTTTTTTTTAATTTTTACAAATGATTTTTACTAATAAACCGTTAGCAAATGGTTTTTGAATTTTTATTCTGAATTTTTGCTAATGATTTTTACTAATAAACCATTAGCAAAGGATTTAAAAAAATAAATAAATTTTTGCTAACGGTTTTTG
Organism: Schoenoplectus tabernaemontani; assembly: GCA_037127355.1. Taxonomy (NCBI): domain Eukaryota; kingdom Viridiplantae; phylum Streptophyta; class Magnoliopsida; order Poales; family Cyperaceae; genus Schoenoplectus; species Schoenoplectus tabernaemontani. The sequence continues at coordinate 19,356,959 of CM073748.1, read as the reverse complement.
CTAATAAACCGTTAGCAAAGGGTTTTTGATTTTTTTTTTTGCATTTTTTCTAATGGTTTTTGCTAATAAACCGTTAGAAAAGGGTTTTTTATATATTTTTTTTTTGCAAATTTAATTTTTTATACATATGATAAAGAAACTAAGAACAGAAAATTATGTAAGAATAGATGACAAATGGTAAGCATTGTGACATACATCATATTATTTATTCAATAATTAATATAAAAAAAATTCAATTATTCATACAATGAAAAAAATATTTACTGAACAATACATCTTGTTTACTCAATAATATGAAAAACTATATAATTTCTAAGAAAAAAACTGAACTAAAAACTTCAAATAAAATTCTAATGCGATTTTGAGAGTCAAGACGATGCTTTTTAACCTTGTAGATATCATCACAAGATTTCTGTGACCGCATAGCACGTCTCAATCGGAGTTTTCTATCAAAAGTTATGATCGTTCGAAGTTAAAATAGTCAGATTTCGGTTTTTATTTCTTCTCTCTTCTTTATTTCTTATTTCTTTCTTCTCTTCTCTGTCTCTTTCTCATCTCTCTTTTTATATATGAAAACAGATGAAAAGGGGTTGGTAATCCGAGGAATTTTTATTTTTGAATTTTAATTTTTGGATCGTTGGATTGAGATGAACGAACGGTGAGATGGGCAATCCGTGGGAGCAAATTTTATTGGTGAGATGGGATATATTAGATTTGTTTGCACATGAACATTTACTAACGGTTTTTTATAAATAACCGTTAGCAAAACCCAGCGCAAAAAGCTTTCCTAACGGTTTTTTATAAATAACCGTTAGCAAAACTCAGCGCAAAAATCTTTCCTAACTGTTTTTTATAAGAAACTGTTAGCAAAACCCAGCGCAAAAAGCTTTGCTAACGGTTTTTTATAAGAAACCATTAGCAAATGTTGTCCGACAATTTTTTATATTTTCTGACATATTTTTGTAACATTTTCTTCTTTCAAATCGTTAGAAAATAGTTGAACTTATTTTCTAAAATGTCATCGTCTAATGTTACTAACGGTTTTCACTAAAAACCGTTAGTAAATTGGTGTTAGTAAAACCCAGTTTTGTTGTAGTATATATCCATAAGGTTTTTTTATTTTTGATATTTTTAATATTTATTTGAAAATCCATTGTCAAGATTGTTAAAATAACCCATTGTCAAGTGATCACCGCCTTTGTTTAATTATATCATTTTTTCTGTTATTATAAAAGTGGGATTCAACAAAACATAAATAAAAAGTATTTTTATTATCTAAATCTGAGTCGTTTAAAATGAATCTTAATATTTAAATTTCGTGACAATATGACATCAGATTGGGATCTAAAAATTACCCACTTTGAATATTATGTTTTTTTTTCCTTTTTTTCTCATAAAAGGAGCATGGAGATCTCATCATGAGATCCATCTCCACTCATTAACTTGGGTCTCATTCCATGCATATTCACTTTTATATTATCGCTGACCAAATACATGTGAAAAAAGGTTTATGATTTTTGTTATGATTTTTTGTTTGTCTTACTACCTTAATATATGAGAATCAAACTTACATTAAAATTTATTTAGCCATTATTTTCAGCTATGCTGAACTTCATGGTGTTGCAGAAGTTGAAATGCTGGGAGCCGATAAAGCTCATTTATCTTTTTGGCTCCTTCACTATTTACATTAGTTTTCAGAGATAAAGACATATCTAGTGGTAGGATTTTGATTTTTAGTATAGGGCTGGAAAAGATAGATCAGGTATATATAATTTTAGTCCGAAAATTATATCGAATTCTTTTCATTCAGAATGACAGTTGTGATCCATCATGCTATTTTGATCCTTAGAAACATGGCATATTGGTGTCATAGTTATTTTTATATTAAAGAAAGAAAAAATTACAAAAAAATGAAGAACCATACTCTGGATATGCGGCCAGACATGAGTCGCATATCTGATCTCTAAAATAAATAACTACCTAAATGAAACTATCAAGTCTATAACTAAAGTGGCGTGTATCATTCTGCCGGCTAACCTTTACTTTTTCGTGCTTGTCTCTTCCTCCTGAAATTAGTGAAACTCGATAAACTATCCTCATCGTCTGGTGTGGGTTTTGGTGTATTGGTGGACTGGCCTATGTCATTTGGCTCTAGTAAGTCAGATCTACTGAAAATTCAAAATAAATATGAATATAAATAATCATATATTATGAATTATTAAAATATATATTTAATACTAACCGCATGGCCAAAAGTCATCTGCCCATGAACTTAATGATCCACACCATTCCTCAATAGATGTACCATCTTCTTCATCAGATGTGGACTGACTCTGGTAGGTCTCACCTGCTGTAAAAAAATAATATAAATTATAAAAAAATAAAAAATAAATTAAATTTACATAAGATCTAACCTGACGGAATATACGACCCCAATGTACCACTTTCTTTGACGGGGCCCGTACTCAAATAATGACACCAATAATTATAGTGATCATCCATAACTGGTGGATCTGACGTAGGATCATTAGGGTTGTCCAGTTCGGTCTCGATGTGTCGGGAAAGTCATGCTGAGTTATGAGCTTTCCATGTCGTGAACCGCTGCAATATCAGTCAAGTCTGCTCGGCAAGTCCTCAACATGAATTTTTCAAAAAAATTTATCCCTTTCATCAATGTGAGTTTCATCCCATAAGCCACCATGTTGAGCGACTGCTCTATCTGTAAAATAATTTAAAATTTTATAAGTATTTTTTTTTATTACGTCTTGATTTATGAAAATAAAATAAATCATATCAAACATCGATTGCGATGATGTTTAGGTGGATATGACATAGAAGCAATGATTGACCTATCAATTAGCCTCGAGATTAGATCATTGAGCTTCTTAAGGATCGTGTTTCTCATATGAATACTCATCTTGCCGTTATCCACATATTATAATAGGTACTCATTCAATGTACTTTCATCATACTGGCGTTATTCTCGCACCGTATTCGATTATACCTGATTCAATGAATAATTAGTTATATTACAAAAAATATTAATATAAAAAACAAAATAATTGATACATAATTTAAAAAAAATCACTTACATTATGTCAGGCTTTAATATCTATCCACGTGATATTATTCCAGCATGGACAATTTGCATGTGATTACTTGTCATGCTGATAAGATCTATATCAAACATGATCAACTCAACTCTCAAGCGTCGGGGGAGGAATTTGCTGAAATCTTCCCAACTTTCACATGACCCGATCCGAGTAATGAGCCTCAACTATCTAAAAAGGAATCATGTATATACGAGGAAATCAAAGATCAAGATCCACTGTAATAACAGGAGACACAATGTCTATCTCCGGATCAAGAAACTCGATATACGACTCCCAAACAATGTCTTTATCTTCTAACTCTTCAATCATTTTTCAAAAATGACTCAAAGTACCCTTTAGGTTATCAAGGAATCATTTTTGCACCGACCACTTAATCACGTATGCATTCTGAAGGACCAAATCATCCCCACCAAATATAAGGTCGGGTATACTTGGTCTGAGCCTTGATCGACCCATCAAAAAATGAGTCCACGCCCAAATATATAATAATGCCAGTGGTCCTGAAATACTTGACGTGTCCATCATATATGACGTGCATAAGTTATGATATAGACATGCTAGTACTGTAGATGCCCAATTGTACCGCTCGATGCGTATCATGTCCCCCGAAAACTTAACCTACATCATCGGCATGCAATTACCAAAACCGTCGGGGAGTAGAATAGCTCCAATCAACTCCATGATGTACGCAGTTGTGTATCCTCTTATTGCCTCACCCGACACAGGCTCGAGAAATACCTCTTTGAACAATTTTAACTTGAAAAACTAGTAAGTGATCGATGTATCTCTTGGAAGTTGATATGAAATGCATTGGTTTCCTAATTTGTTTGCTTCTATAATTTTGTTATTTATGCTATATATGATTAATAATATGGTTATATTTGCATGATCGTATGAGGTGTGAATCAAAGTTGGTTCATATTCAATAGGGGATCAATATTATTGGAAGAGACATGCGGACTCTGAAGATTTGGGGAAAGGATACTTTCAATTATGAATGAATTGTTTTTATTATATTTCTATCACACAAAAATTATATTAAAATATATTATATTATTGTCAGTTAAAATTTTAATGGTATGTTGTAAAACAGTTAGAGTGATGTCTAATTGAATTTTCAGTTTTAATGTTTGTTCATTCTCAATTATAATTGTATATTAATTTCATATAAATGAATAATTTATGATTAATTTAAATTCAAAATATCATAATTTGTCACATAACTAAAGTAACTTTTTGCCATTCAGATATTACTTATTTAAATAAACAATAATTAAAGTAACTTTTTGTCATTTGGGTATGGCTTATTTAAATGAAACTAGCAAGACCAAGGCATCCTTGAAGTAGCGGAAGAAAAATAGTCTTGCCAACTTGCAACACCATTTTTTTAGTATTTACCAAGAGAAGCAATTTGTCTTGCTATTACCCCCTACTAGATTAGATATAGCAAGTAAACAGGGGACTTGGTAAGAATCTTTGCTAGACATTTATGAGCTTTGTGCAAGATATGTCTTGCTAAATCTCCTTTGTACTGTAGTAACAACTCCTAAATTGCAACAAATTTGAAATAGAACCAATTACGTGTTGAAGCACAATTCATAATATTTTTTATCTTTAAGAACATTTTTAAATTTTAGTAAGACTAGTGTATTCTTAAGCATATCAAGATAGACTCTTGATAAGCTTCTTTATTATCTTTAATATTGTTTATTATGTTACTCAATAAATTTTTTATATGAAAAACCGTGTGTATAAATTTTTATAATTTCTAGAAATTTTAAAAGTATTTATGTCGGATTTTTAAATTGAACGTGAACAGTCATGAAAAGTATTGACGAATATTCCCACTGGAAAAGTAATTATCTCGCGTTATCAAATTATTTTGGTCAATGTGTTCCCACTGTTAAAAAAAATATTAAGATAATAGTAAGACAAAAAATGATGGGAGAATGAGACAAGAAGCTCTCCTCATCTGTATTTTGAATTCGGCGGAAGTTGCTTGACGTACTATTCGTTGTTTGAGGATCAGGTCTAGAAACTTCGTACCTTCGGCTTTGGTTTTGGACCGATCCATATTAATTTCAAAAGTATTAATTGATCAATAATAAAAGTATCCGTATCTCATTGTTAAATTGATTGTCAAATCTCATTTGACAATTGTCATTTGAATTTCAGAGATGCAGAGAGTGACGCACTGTCATTCATATTATTAAATTTTTATTTTATTTTTATTTTTATTATTTTTAATTGAATTATTTATATTATTAAATAGAATAATCAGTGTAGTTTGGGGTGGAACAAAACAACGTTTCTGTGATTAAAAAAATGTTTGGTTACTGATTGAAGCTGGTAATTAAGATCGAAACTTGGATGTGCAATTTGGTCGACAAATAACTATTTATTTTTAAGTTTTATAAAATTTGTTCATAACGTACTTTAAATTTGGTACATAGCTGTATAAAAGTTTTATTCAAGCAGGTTGCATGCATGCCAACCTAAAAAACAAACAAAAATAAGTGAAGTGAATATCTATAATATTGTGAAAATATTTATATTTTGACCGATATAAAAAATACATAAAAAATATACTTTAAAGTCTTTAAAATTTTAATTTTTGATTCTCATGAAAAAAAAAATTATGAAAATCTTATGGGATATAAAAATTTGAGTGTTTTGGTTTTTCTAAGTCACTTTTGAATTTTTTAAAAATCGGCTCTAAAAATAATAATAAAACATTCAATATGTGTGTTGATTTTCAAAAATTTTAAATAATGACTTATAAAACTCAAAACACCCCTTTTTTGTATCCCATAAGATTTTTATATGAAAATTTTAATGAGAATCATAAATCAAAATTTTAGAGACTTTAGAAAATATTTTTTTGTGTTTTTCATATCGGTCGAAATATAAATATTTTCATAATAATCTCAATATATATATATATATATATATATATTTATATATATGGAGAGAGAGAGAGAGAGAGTTTGTCTATTGTGCTTCTATTAGCATTTCGGTTTGAAACACTACCAGTCCAAATTTTAATTTTTTATGCTTGAAATTTCAATTTAAGTAGCTCAATAAAATATTTATATCATGATCTTGTGGAATACTATTTTTTATTGTGTTTGAATTTAGTTTATTATACTTAATGATTTTCAGAAAATAATCATTTTGACATATAAATTTTATTATTTTTCTATTATTTTAGAGCTATATTTCAAAAATCATTAAGCATAGTAAATTAATTTCAAACACAATAAAAATTAGTATTTTATAAGATTATGATATAAAGATTTTATTGAGGTATTTAAATTAAAATTTTGAGTATAAAAAATTATAATTTGGATTGATAGTGTTTCGGCCGAAATGTTACTGAAAGCACAATATATATATAGAGAGAGAGAGAAAGAGAGAGAGAGAGTAAAGATATCGTGATTTTAAGCTCACGGAGGCCTTCCGGGAGTTTAATTTAAAAAATATATCAAATCATCTCCAAATTTTAATTTATCATTCTCTTTAAAATTTTTATATGAAAATCTCATGGGATGCAAAAAAAATTAATAACTAGAGAGTAGGTCGTTTTTCTTAAAAAGACTTGTTCATGCCTGGATATTGTTTCTTGTAAGTGGAGTCGGGAAAATCTGAATTTAATATTATTTTATGATTCATTCTATTTAATATGATTTTATCCAAAATTAAATTATCTCAAATTTAATCAAAATCAATTTAAAATTTAAAAATGTCAAAATATAAATTGTTTCAATTGGTCGGGCCCTAATCTGACCTACCTGATTTCTTTCAAAAAGTCAAACCGATCGACCCGAATTAACCCGTTAGAACCAAGACCTGAACCTGAACCTGATCCAACCCGATTCATTCAAACTCGAACCTGACCTTGACCCTGACCCGACCCGACCGGCTCAACCAATTTCTTCATGAAGATCAAATTGATCCGATCTGACTTGCCCGATTACTACCTCTACCAGGATTAGTATGAATTTAAACTTAATAACAAGTTTTTTTTTTGGTAAGCTAAGTCAAAAATATAATTTATTATTTATAAATTTTGATTTACATGTCTCAACATTTTTTTTATATCTAAACATTATTAAGAAATACAAATAAAATTTTACAGATGATAAAATATATTTTTAGTTAAGATCATCAAAAAGCTCAATAAAAGTTATGCACGTAATCATATTAATTTTAAAACTTTTGGGTTTAATCTTTTTATGCTATCATAATTATCATTGATCAAATCTCGTCTATTTGGAATGAACTTTTTCTTTCTTTCTTTAAGTCCCCATTTCTCAATCTCACTTACATTTTTTTTTAATAAACTTTTCACGTGTTGCAAGAAGAGTGCTGGCAGAAATGAAATCTCTAATTATTCCATAGTCCATACCATCGAAAAGGAGTCAGAATCTGAATAGTCATCAACTGTAATTAGGAAAGTTTCTCCAGCTTTAGACGTGAACAAAAAATCTCATCGAAATTTTAAATTTGTGATCTTCCAGAATAATGGTTTGTGATATATTTATATTTTTATTTAGAAAAAATCACATCCAAATTCCAAAACAAAATGAAAAAAAAATATTCATTATTGTGACAGTCATATCATGTCAAGAACTTGATATTCATTATTGTGAACTTGATAATGGTTTATGGCAGTACTACAATTCAACCTCACCTTTTTCTTTTTAAGTTCAAACGGATGTGTTCAATACCCGCGTATAAATATAGTAAACTAATGTATCTATATTTTTGCCAGTTATACAACAAATTAAAATGCAAAATGTTAAGATTTTGATTATTAGGATCAAATACACTTGATCATTAATTATGATGACAATTAAATTTCTCGTATTATTTTCATCAAATTTCTCAATTTGCATAAATTCCTATTGCTAGTAGCCAGATATCCATGTCGAAATTCCATTTCCTCGGTTTGCAAAGAGTACTAACAAGTACAAGTCACAAATATGCCTCATGCAGTTGAAATTGTTAATAAAAAAAATGTCTACTCTTTTTCTAGCACGTGGTATTACGTAACAAGGCAAACTTATCGCAAGCTCCAACGGCGTAGTACCTACGGATATTGACGATGACATATATATTGACATGTTCTCTACTTTTCTTCTTTTTAGAGTGCTACACTACGGATGTTTTTAATTGTTAAAAAAAAAACATTTTCATTTTTGGAATTATAATTTTCCTTGCTCAGCACTCAGCAGTCAGCACGCATGCATCTCCCTGTTTGTCCAAAAAACATTTTATAATAAAGCCGCCCAGCCCTCCAAAAAATTTTTCAACGCGATGTATACATATCTACGTATTTTATCATTACGATCAGAAAAGTACAACCATCTTTTTAGCTTCTAATTTGCATTATTAACACCTTTGAAAGTCAAACATTTGCAATGCCCAATTTTCCTTGCATCCTTATCAGCTAGCTAGCTTGGGCATAATAAAATACTACTAATTTTATTTTCCAAACTTTTAGTTCTAATGGAATTATTGATTAATTTCTTCTAACCTTGCTTGTTTGTATAAATGGAATTGTTATTAATTTCCATAGGATTTTGCATCAGTACTTTACTCACCAAAATGAACAATAGATGATGAAGTATGACAAAAAAAAGTGGCCTTCCAACCCTTAAAAAAATTTAATCATTATTATACCGCGCTATCTTGCTAAAATATTGTAAACTTTACCAAACATCATTAAGAAATTTATCTAATTCGTACAAAAAAAAATTTAAGTAGGCCGTATTCTAATTTCACATGATGCATCGTCTGAATTGAATTCTGATAAGTACGCTTTTCCGTTTAACAAATCAGTAAGAAAGATCCACTTAGACTGCTATTTCGGGTATGTTTGGATCGTACAAAGAATAGCGTAACAATGAAGGAATTGAGAATAGTACATGAAAATAGCGAAAAAATAGTTATTTTTCAGTTAGCGCGAGGATAGTAAAAAAGTGATGTTATTCCAAATGATAGAAATATTATTTGGATTGTTTGTTTGGAATAGTAATGGAGAGCTGAGAAAAATAACACATATTCCATCTCTCCCATGGAATAGCAAAATAATAACTATTATCACTGCTCCGAAACAGCAGATTGTGTTTGAATGCATAATTGCTATTTTTATTTCGAAAACAACAACTATTCTATTATTCCTGAACCATCCAAACATACCTTCAAGAATAAAAATAATTATTTCTAAATTATAATGCAGCAACTCGGTTTCCTAGGAAACTTCGTTATGTATTTTGATGATATAACTTTTCCCCTTCTTTTTGCAAATGAGTTCTTTTGATTAGAAATGTGCTTCAGTCAATTCAAAAGGTGGACCTAGAATCCGAAATATGTTCGACTTCAAAATAATAATTGAGAGTCTCAATTCCATTTTCTAGATTACCAATAATATACAATAAAACATTCACAAGTAGGGTACATGTGTACAAGAATTCTGATCAAGTATGATATATATATCCTCTATATATATATATATATATATAGTAGAGATACCGTGAGCTTAACTCAAAAAATATATTAAATCATCTCAAAATTTTAATTTATCATTCTCATTAAATTCTTTATATGAAAATCTCATGGGATGCAAAAATTTGGAGCGTTTTGAGCTTTTTAAGTTATGGTTTGTAATTTTTGAAAATCAGTTCTAAAAATAATAATAATATATTTAATACTTGAACATCATTTTAAAAAATTAAAAACAGTGACTTAAAAATCTCAAAACACTCCAAATTTTTGCATCCCACAAGATTTTTATATAAAGAATTTAATGAGAATGATAAATTAAAATTTTGAGATGATTTAATATGTTTTTTGAGTTAAGCTCACGGAAGGCCTCCGTGAGCTTAAGCTCACGGTATCTCCACTCTATATATATATATATATATTGTCGATCAGATCGCCAAAATTATCCTATTATCATAAATAATTAGTAACCATTGAATTTGTTCGAAGTAAATGTATTTTTGTTAAATTCGCATTGTTTTTAATTTTGAGTAATTACGTTGATCATGATTCAGAACTTTTTTTGTATTTACCTCGTACGAAATCTTGCTATATATTTAAAGAGTAAACAATGTACAACTCTTATAAAGGAAAACGGGCCGAAATTATTGGGAGATAATAAAAATCCTTCTTAATTCATTTTTTCTATAAACGTAAAAACTACTAATTAAATTAAAATATAGAGAAAATAAAATGAATTTATAGTATTTTTTTTGAAGTAGCATGCGAAAGATCTATTATGTAACATTCATTAATAAAAAATAATAAAAATAAGAAGAGTGTAAAGGAAGGTTAAGAGAAGTCATGAAGAAAATAAAATAAACAAAATAGCGTTACATCCTTCAATTGATTAATGTTGTGCATTATCTAATGGGATCATTATCCTTCTTTTTTTTTCCTTCCATACCCTATTGGTCTTATGCTAGTTTTCACCGGCATATGTTGTGTTCAACGAGCTCCTATATCCTGTTAGGCGATCGCTGATCACCCCGAAATATGCGTTTGTTTCTTTCCTTTTAGATTTTCTACAGTACTGTAGATGCTCATATGCGTTGATGATTGATTGCACAGGCATACGTCCATGCTGACGTGATCATCTCTTGCCCTTCTGTGGTTACTCTGAAGCACAATTGCGAGGTGAACTGACAATCGTGAAAGAGTTGACGCGCGATCTCAGTCAAATTTGGAGTACAGAGAGAACACAAGCATCAATAGCTGGGCATCCCCTGTTTAATTTGTAAGTTATCTGTCATATTGAGTTTGTAAAATATGTCTGTTGCACAGATCATGCCTTGTATATTGGTCGAAGAGTGGTGAGGTCATGAATGAAGAATGAGAGGTGATTAGTGTTGTGTGTAACTGTTGGGTACCTCAATCGAATTATGAGTCTACAATATTAAATGAAAATATAGAGAAAATTAAATAAATTAGACAAGTAAACAGCATTTGCAGTCCGTCATCTTTAAGACTAAATTAAAATATAGAGTATCTTATTGAGACGAATCAAAAATATAGGTAATTTGATAAGAGTAGTCATAACTATTAGGCAGTACGGTACTATTGAGTAGGGACCAATCAAATCATGAAATGATAGCGAATTTCAAATAAAATATATAAGCGTAAGTTTGTATTCTGACCGAAATTACAACAAAATATGATAGAACACTCTAAATTATAATAAATATTACAAAGTATATGTTTACCTCCAATCGACTAAGTAACAATTGGCTTTGTTTTGAAGTCTTGAACTCGTGGCGTGAACACAAATTTGTAAAGTCTTGAGTCATAATCGACTAAGTAATTACTTATTAAACGCTATCTAATAAAAAAAGTCTCTTACTTGCCAACCTTAATTTATTAACCAATCAATGTTCTTACTACATGTTCCACATAAAAATTTGACTATACCACCATGTATCCCCCGTTTTGGTTAAGAGTGAATACTAAACAAAAAATCTTTGACCATACAACCAAATTCAGCGCCTCTATATTTGGCTGAAAGGAATAAACAATATGTACGGCATCTATGCAACCAAAAAGAATTTTAAAAAGAAAATTGAAACAGAAGAGGCAAACTTCAGCATCTATATATATTATGCAATTTCAATTAGCATCTCAAACTACAACCAATATACACTCTCTGCCTCTCTGTATCTCTCTGTGCCTTTCTCTCTAGCTCTCCTTCTGCTTAAACAATGGAAATCTTGAGCACCTCAACAGTGACCCTTCCATACACACGAAGACGTGGCATCTTTAACCATGCCTACTTTCAAAACAAACCGATTCTTCATAGGTCGCACGCACAGCCTCTCCAACAGAAGTTTCTTCCTGTGCTCAAGTCAGAAGATCTGTCTTTGTCGCCATCATTGTGCAGAGACAAGTCATTCGTTTGCAAGGCCAGCGAGAAAAGAATAACATGGGTAGATACAAAAGTTCCAGAGATTATCAGGCCATATGTTCAGCTCGCTCGCATAGATGATGACATTGCGGTTTGGCTGCATGCCTGGCCCACCTTCTGGTGCGCATACATGCTACTTCTGTTTTCATGAGAAATTAATAGCTGAAAACATTTTTATTATGTAGTTCAATTTTTTTCATAAAATAACGGTTATTTGGGTCAAACGAAGTATTGATCAGCCATGCATCAATGTATACATAAACTACAGTTGGTATTTATTATTCTTGTGCTTTTTATATTTGGCTTTAGATTCTGAAGATTGGTATATATATCATTACTTATAAATACATATAAACTACCAATGACAGGGGAATTATGCTGGCATCAAAACCTGGAATGCTTCCTGATTTCAAATTGTTGGGATTATTTCACTTGATATCTCTTTTCATACATGTCTCCTGTTGTACATCAAACGACCTTTTTGATTTAGAGTATGACAGAAAAGTAAGTTCAGTATATCCTTAATGTATATATAGCTGTAGGTTTTGCATAAAATGACTATATATAGAAGAAATAAGATACTAATTAGATTAACAACACTCCCATTTATGCACGTAGTTAACTGCAACATTTCTGATAAACTATGTTTTTTTTTTGTCTACTGTACATTTATTATTGTTATGTTTTTTGTGTGTCTTCTATATCAGGAGTGTCAAAATTTGATCTGATTCTATGAATCAACCCAACTTGACTTCAACCTGATCCGAAAATAAATGAGTTAGATAGGAATTAAGATTTTTTGACCCATTTAATTATATAGTTTTAGTTATCTTATGATTTAACAATAAGTAAAATTTATATATACATCACTTGAGATTAATTATATATTAATTTATATTAAATTACTTAAATATATATGAAAATAACTAAATAATACTTAATTATTTTATTTAGATCAAACTGGGTCAAAAAATATTGACCTTATTTCAAAATGATCAGGTCAAGAAAAATAACAAAATAATGGTGACTTGACCCATTAATATCCCTAACTCGGTATATACATATATCCTTTCCGGATGGATATACAGTTCAGATGATTAGTTACTATTCTTAAACAATTCTCTCCTCTAAAATCTAAATATATTATTGGGCTTATATTCATTTGATTTTGACTCTCAGGTAGAGCGTAGCAAGACTAGACCACTGGCAGCTGGTGACATCACACCACTTCAGGGGTGGTTGTTTTGGGCATTGAATATCTCATTGCTTACTTCGCTTGTGCTTAAGCTCAACAAATTATGGTATGATAAAGAAGGATTATTTGTTGTAATATAATTGCGCCATAAAACCGCACAGCGACCCTTTATATCATGTTTAGATTCTATCTGTTTCCTCTTTAACTGCTTTTTGTCCCTGAAGGTGAAGCAGCGAAAAGTATTCTCTTGAGAAAATTCATGTTTTAGTCATTCAACTTCTTGGAAAAATTTCAAGTTGATTGTTGAACTTTAAACTACACAAAAAATGTTCTTGAATTTTTGAAAAAAAAAATAATTTGATCATTTAACTTTCTTTGTTTAAAGAACCAAGTTTTTTTTTCAAAAGTTTAAGGACTTATTTTGTGTAATTTAAAGTCTGAATATCAAATGATTTTTAAAGAAATTTAAGAATCAACTTTGTGTTTCAAAAAAGTCGAATGGCTAACTTGGTACAAACGAAAACTTAGAGAAAAATTTAACAGTTTAACTTTTTTAAGAAAGTTTTAGGGACTAAAAGATGAGGCCTCCCTATTTTCTTAATTGATACCTAGTATATAAGTGGATATGAAGGTGACATAAAAGAGAACTCACTTAAGATAGCAACCTTTGCGAAAAGTATATGGATATGTAAGATAGAAAGAAAGGAAAAAAAAACAAGAAAGAGAAAAGTCAGTCTAATTGCTAAACAGTAACGACTTCAAGTCTACAACATGCCTACATTTCTATATGAATCACTGTCAAAATACTCTAAAGAAATGAGCCTTTTGTATTAGATAATTGATCAAAGACCGACCCCCAAAATAAATCAAAAAATAGTTCGGGTCCCCCTTTATTTATTTATTTATTTTTCTTTTGTTATGATAAGGTGAGCCTAACTATTTGTACTTAATTGTACTAGGCGACTATTGATTCTGAAATATTTTTGTAACTTGTAATTTAGTATTGCACTAGCGGCAGTCGCGCAAGTATTGTGGCTTGTGTATCCTCTCATGAAGAGAGTTACTTACTGGGTATGTTTTCATCTGCAATACTTAATTTATCAGCTTAATTACTGTTAATTCATGGCAAATATTTGCCTGCTTTAAATTCATTTTAACCTAATTCTTGTAAAAGCATTCAATCACTTGAATTAACTTATGTAGTTAATGACTAAATTAGTTTGTTAAATACTACAGCCTCAGGCGTTTCTTGGTCTAGTCCATAACTTGGGTGTACTACTCGGCTGGGCAGCAATTAAAGGAAATTTGAATGATTTCCGTATGTTTCTCCCTGCATACATTGCTGGCATATGCTGGACACTAGTGTATGACACAATCTATGCACATCAGGTATAATAGTATAAATTTATTTCATTTCTTTAAACATCATACTTCACAAGTTTCATTTGTATTGAAGTTATGGTTTGCATGGCTCATAGCTGCTCTATGCTGACATTAGAAACCTACTCAGGCTTAATCTCTGATAAAACAACCGGATCCCGGTCGAAAATACTGTACTGATGTATAGTCAATATACAAACTTCAATTTTTCATTTCAAGCCTATTTCCATAATAGGATAAAGAAGATGACGAGAAAGCTGGAGTTAAATCCACAACATTGTTGTTTGGAGACTCTACCAGGACTTGGCTCCTCAGTTTTGCAACCATGTGCATCGGAGGCTTGACGTTTGCAGGTTATAATGCTAATATGGGTATGTTCATAGACTCATATATGCGTAAAATTGGAATGATCTTGATCTTAAGTTTCTTTATCAAAATATTAATTTATTATCCATAGTTAATTTCTGAATGACAAACTGATCTCTGTTTTTTTCTTTTTCCTTCTTATTAGGTTGGCCCTTTTACTTGTTTATGATTCCTGCTTTTGGGCACCTATTGTGGCAGATTTACTCAGTTGACTTGTCGAACGGACTTGACTGTATTACGAAGTAAGTACTGGAGTATCAGCCAATGTTACATGCCCATAAAATATTTTGCTTGTTTTCTTGGGTTTAGGCCAGAAATTTCATTTTCCAACACTCTCAGAAGAACTGTAAGATTATTTATAGAAAGTTGAACCAGACCATACAAATTGTAGTGACAAATTTAGAATTTATTTCAGATTTGGAATTGTCCAATGTTTCAGGTTCGGTTAGTAAACAAAACAACATTGATTACATTTTTACGTAGTACAAAGCTATCAAAAATTTTAACTGTCTTAGTAAATACCAGTAACTGAAAATCCGAAGTAAACTTGTCCCCAGAATTCAATGTTGAAGCACAGGCCAATTTTTGTTTAACTTTATTTGCAGATTTTTCTCAAACAAATGGTTTGGAGCTATAGTTATGGCTGGAATGGTAATGGGAAGAATGGTATACTGAGATAAAGTACTTCTATAACAAGATTGTCGACAAATCAGGACAAAAGCAGGAAGTAATGAAAGAGAATTTGTTTTCTTCTTTTTGTATTCAAAAGAATAGAATTTGTCTAGTTACAGTAGTGAATTTCTTAGGATAACACAAAATAAACATGATTTGATGAGATGCAAATCTTGTATGCCATTCAGGTGTAGAGTTCTTGATGTTCCTCCGATCTGTATAACATTTCAATTGAAATTTTGCTCAAAGTAATATGAAATTCATAGATTCATTCATTAGTATGTCAGACAAACAAAAACTGTTCGATTATTGCATTTCATTGCTTAATTTCCAAGTCACAACAAAGCAGAGTCTCACCGAAAGCATGCTTACATGTTAGTCTACCCAATAAAGACCTTCCACACAGTTACTATACACATTAAATAAGTTATTGTTATATATATTAGCAGTATCAACTAACTACAATATAAAACGAATGATATAATAAAATTATTAATACGCATAATAGTTTTATATAATGTGCACAATAATTATGTATTGATAACGAAATCAACAAACAAACTTATCCCATAATATATTTCTATTAATTATGTTTTTTGTCTTTTATTACGCGGACGTCTCCTCAGAGTCATGAGGGGGAGGAGAACGGTTCCAACGAGAATGAAAGTTCCGGTGACAAGACTAGGGTAAGTGGAGAAAAAAAAATGAGAATATCTGATAAGTTTATTCGAAAAGAGAAATCACTTGAGCTTTTATTATCGCAGAGGAAGTAATTCTCAGTGCCTGAACACCAAGCTCAAACAAAAGAGTACCAAATCTCTCTTGATGCAGTTGCCGACATAGCGCCCCATCCCAAGTATTCCATCGATAAAAGAGATGGAGAACCCAGATACCCTTAACTCTTTTATAATGGAAGTCCTTACTATCCTCAATGTGGCGCCTAGTCAACTTATCGGGGTTGCATGGTGCCACTTAAGTTCTTTCGTATTCCTCTTGGAGGAACATCGCTTGATATTCATGAATGCTCCTTTATGTCGTCCAAACTTTGCTCTTTTCGTCATTAATATTATCAATTCGCCGGGTACAAGTCTTGGATAACTACCCGAAGGAGAGAACAAAATTTGTTCGGTTCCATTAGCATAGTCGATCATTGGAATTAAGGGTTTTTCTATTTGTCCTTTCCCAACGCAGACTCTACAATCTACATGGAGGGAAATGGCCGAGAGAGACTGAAACCTAGTAATGACACTTCCCCGCCGGAAGGTGTTGGCTACTAAGGAAATAGCTTTTGCTCGATGGATTCAAGCCATTGCTGACGGTTTTATTTTGCTTGCCTTCTGTATTCTTTTCGCCCCAAATAAAGCTTTGTCCTTTAACTTGCATGGATTTATCATTTTGATGTCCTTGTCGATATGGATCCTAAAGGCCCGTTCCATTGGTGTTTCATAGAGCCGACAAGAAAAAGTTTACCGATTATTTAAAGCAAGCTATCAAATAGAGGAAAAAGCGCAACATCGGATTGCTGTTGTGGAAGCGTCACCGCTAGTTGCTGAGAATTTTGATTCTTTGGTTACACTATCACTGGGTTCGAACACCAAAGTCTCCCTCTGAACTTCCCTCTCATACTGTCCCTGCTCCACTGATAACTGAAGGGCACCTGAAGCTCCCGAGGAAGTAGCCGGTAGCAACCGACCCCAATCCGAAAGAGTGAAAAATTAGGCTGTATTACGCCGATCTATGGCATCAGTTGAGAGCTGGAACCATGGAGATCCTCCTCTTGGGTTTGCTGCCTATGCTCAAGAGCTCTTTGAATTAGTTTGCCCGCCCGCTGTAGTTCGGAACTTCCTAGATGAGCTTATAGAGATGACCCTAGCCCATTGCGGCCACGATATTCTTTTGGCTTGGCTAGCGACGGTCAACGCCTTCATTAAGGCCTAAGACGCTTGTGTCCTTTCGGAGGGCCTCGATGTTCCACCTAGCATTGTGTGGAAGATTATCACCGAGTGAGATTGATTGAATGAGAAGAAAGTCACTCTCTATAAGAAGATAAAAGTTCTGAGCAAAGAAAAGAAGGATATGGCTCGGTCGAAGAAGAGCAAGAGAAGCTCTATTCATACTTGTTGGCATAGCTAGCGCACGCCGAAGAAAAGGAGGTGAATTATAAAAGATGCTTGAGTGTCAAAGACACCGAAATCAAGAACTGAAGGATCGACTAACTGACTTGCTACCCTCTTTCTTGTCTTCCTGCGCCTTCCAAGTAGCATCTTTAGCAACCGTAAAGCCCGCCATGTATGACTAGATACAAACCTTGCTCATCCATGTTTCTAGGTTTTATCCTTTTAAATCGAATGAGTTTGGTGTTCCCGCACAGCCGAAGGAAGCTTCTTCTTAAGCAGGGTATAGGTGGGACCAGGCAAAAGATTAGTTATTATCTCTTTAAAGGAAGCCTCTTGAAATTCTAAAAAGTTTGTCAAGTCTTTATGAGTCCTACCACGATGACATTTTTCGAAGATGTGTGGCCCATTGATCCAGATGAAGACACCGAAGAGGAGGATGAGGATACTCTCAATGAAACTGTCTGATTGTGTTTTTTTAAGTGAGACTACTTTGTGAGGAGAACTTTATTATGACTGTAATATTTATTGAATGGTTCTATGTTGTGATTTAAATGTATGTTTGTCTTTGTATGATTGATATGTACTCATAAGGAACCTAATTTGTTTTATTTGATGCTGTGTTGCTACTTATTCTTTTCTTCTCCACTCTTATCTCCTTTAACAAAGGCGAACTTATAACAACGAACACCAAACGACCTTCTAAATACCTCTTCTCTTTAACACTTATTGGGTTAACATGGTATGATATTCAATTATTGGGTTAACATGGTCTGCGTAATCCTTCATTAATCTATTGATAGTTTGCATGTTGTGACCGGAGTCATTTCTTGCTATTTGTGATCGAAAGGTGATGGTGATTTGTTAATCACAATTACAGAATTACCAGTTTTTAGTAATAATAAGTTTTATTAAATTAATATTATTAAAAATAAGAGTGAGAAACGTAAAATTTCAAATATACGAATGGCAACGCGCCACTGAGAGTGGCGCGTTCATCATCGCGCGTTTCATTATTTTTACGAAACGCGCCATCGCGATGGGCGTGTTTCATTATTTTTACGAAACGCGCCACCATCGCGGTGGCGCGTTTACTTCTTATATATACAAAACGCGCAAGTGAGATGGTGGCGCTGCGCGGGGTTTGGATGAAACGCGCCACTGCCAGTGGCGCGGAAGTGGCGCGTTTCGTCCGCGCCATTGACAGTGGCACGCTGCCATTCGTATATTTGAAATTTTACGGTTCTCACTCTTATTTTTAATAATATTAATTTAATAATAATTATTAATAATAAAAACTGCAGAATTACCGTATTATACCATACTTTTGAGCCGTTTAAAATGAACACTATTCTTATTATCTAAATTTGAGCGTTTAAAATGAATATTACTGTTTAAATTCAATGACACGTTGCTGTCATGGTAAAAAGTTTGACAGCAATTTGGGATCCCAGTGCCAAAATGATATACTTAACCTATGGAAAACAATTAAACATTTCCATCGACCACCTAATTATTTTTTTATCCTTTTATCTCTGTCCCAATTCCTAAATCCAATTTATTTCATACAAAATATATCTCAGGTCAGATTTTCATCAAAGACGGATGAGGGAAGAAGATATTCCTAGCATTCAAGACCCATATATACGGTCATTTGGCTTAAAATTATATATCAAATGGAATAAGATATAATATACACTAACTAATATAGTTGTTAAAGCCTTCTATCTTTTTCAGTCGCTTTTGGAAAGAAGTTAGAAATCCAATGTTAAATTCTAGAATTTATAAATTGATTATATTTCAATTTTATATAATTAAAATATAATTTAATATTTCATAGAAAGTCATTAAATTTGTATTGTTGACTCATTCGATAATTTTGATTTTCTCGATATAATGCCAAGCAACGCTTAAATTGCAATAAATTTGAAAGAGAACCAATTTATGTGTTGAAGAATATTTCTATAATATTTTTATCTTTAAAGAAAACTTTTAAATTAAGGCTAGTGTATTCTTAAGCTTATCAAGATAGACTCTTAATATGTTCCCACTTTATAAAAAAAATAAAAAATATTAGGATAATAGTAAGACATGAACAATGATTTGAGAACCAGACAAGAAGCTTTCCTCATCTGTATTCTGAAATCGGCGAAAGTTGCAGTGATCGAATTGTCCTCATTGGACGTACTACTCGTTGTTTGAGGATCAGGTCTAGAAACTTCGTACCTTCGGCTTTGGTTTTGGACCGATCCATATTAATTTCAAAAGTATTAATTGACGAATGTGAATGGTTGAACTTTGACGTTTTTCTTGAGATGCGTGCAAATGGTGAATATATTTTTTTTAAGGCTAATTATGTCAGATGAATCACCATTAATTTACTAATCAATAATAATGATTTTTACTCATCAATTTCACTCTCTAATTACATCAAAAAAAATTAACTTAATTATCTGATACACAAAATTAAATGATCTAAAATTATTTTGATTCTTAGAAATCTCTCAATTAAAAAAATTCTCTCAGATAAAAGACGTGCAATAACAATATTGCGCACTATAAGTTGCATCTACTGTAGCTAGATTAATCTATTTGTTTTATAAATAATTAGACGTGTTTAAATATTTACAAATGTTTACATCGACATGTTTCCGTAAAGAGCACCAAAGATGAATATATTCTGGAATAAAAAATTTCTAATTAGACGTGTTTAATCTATGAGTGTCATTTTTTTGAATTCTTATTGGTCAGAAATTTTAGAAACAGTTATTGATTAATAATCATTTATGAAGGTACACAGAGCGCGCCTAAATTAATAAAAAAATTTAGAACCTGCTTTCTATTAGGTTATTAATAAAAAATTGAGTCTAAAGAGCCATTTAAAGCCGATTTTCTATTAACTGGTCCTACAGGTTCCTGTAGAACCGGATATTAATAAAAAAGCGAATTTAAAAGTTTGCTTTACAAAATTTATCTCAAATAAGCCAATAAAGGTGATTTTTAGAAATGATTTTCTTTGAGAACCATTTCTAAGGATTTACCAACGAGCTCCCATTTTTTTTAGAAATATTTTTGTATTAATAACAATTTCTGAATATGTGATCAAAATTTCAGTAATGTCACTTTTTTTTAAATCAGTTTTTATTTAATCGGTGTTAAATGTGTGTTTATAATCTCTTTTTTATAGTAGTGATGCATGCCTACCTCAAAAATAAACAAAAATAAAGTGAAGTGAAAATATAGGCGAGTTAAGGGGTTATGGTGGATTAAATGGGGTTTGGACGGGTTATGAATAGATTAATGAGGGTTATGGGCAGTTGAGAGGGCTAAGGATGAGTTAGGGCAAGTTTAGGTGATCCGGAGTGGATTTGAGGTGATCTTTCTGTTGCACGTGATTTTACCCCAACAAAGCAAGCAGATTGCAAGCTCCAACGGCGTAGTGCCTACGGATATTGACGATGACATATTGACATGTTTTCTAATTATCTTATTTTTAGAGTAATGCACTATGGGCTGCTTTTAATTTGACTTCTAATTTGCATTGTTTGACTTTTAATTTGCATTGTTAACACTTTAACAGTCAAACATTTGCAATGCCCAATTTTTCCTTGCATCCTTATCAGCGATAGCTAGGTTTCTAATGAATTTATTGATTAATTTCTTATAACCATGGGTAACGTTTTGAGTGGCCATACATACTCGATTTGATAGTGAAAGTTGCATTAGTATCAGTCCGGGGTTGTTCAGATTCTGTAGACGGATTTGATAGTGAAAGTTGTGTGCTAGCTAGGCATCCTCCGTCAGGTCGGGTTTCTCATTATTGATCAGGACTTCACCACTCTTCGACCGACATATAAGGCATATGTGCAACAGGGTCATGATAGACCTCTCTATGGCGCTAGCACTAGCCCATAAGGGTTTGATCTTTGAACTCGGCTCGGCTGGCCCTTTAAAAAATCTGATTCTTATCTGATCGTCATAAGTTCGATTCGGTCATTTCTAATGATAAAGATCAAATTTTTCAAGAATTGAACTCAATCTTTAAAAATCAAGATTTTTTAATCTGGTTCTTCTCAAACTTTTTCTTTAATATTTAATATTGTATATTAATTATACTTAAAAAATTTTAAAAGTAGAAAATTTAAAAAATATCAAAGTAGAAAACATAATGTAATATTTTATATAAACCCGACCTGACGGAGGACGCCATTTTTATTTTTTTGTGTACAAAGTTTATTCAAATTCTTATTTTTTTGTGTACAAAAAAATCTCCTTATTGTAATTCAAGAAGTAAAGGCCATTTTCAAGGATAATTAATATGAGAGGGCCTTTGAAATTGGCCTTTATTTCTTGAATTGCAATAAGGAGATTTTTTTGTACACAAAAAAATAAGAATTTGAATAAATTTTGGTACAAAAGAATTGGACATTCTTCCAGTAAAATTCTAAAATATATGTCTATTTTTCTAATATGGATTGTACTAATTATGAAACATGTAAGCTAGCTAAACAAACGGGACTTTCGTTTTGTAACTCTATATCTAAAAGCAATGAAACTTTTGAATCGCTATCTAATGACTAACAGTTTTGCTAGCAGCTAACAGATTTTGTCAACATTTAATAGTCAACAAAAAAAATTGTGCTCTACGGTTTTGTATATTGGATCATTGAAAACAGCAACTTCACTGTTATTTTTTTGTTCCTCTCCATTACAAAATGAAATGGAGATATTTATTTTATCAATATTTTTTATAAAATAAAATTTATAACTATTCATATATCTAGCTTTTAAAAAAGGTGGGTAGTTTAGACTCTCATCTTTACTCAAATATATATATATATGCTTTGGTAATTATATATGTATTTAATTTTGTTCGCCGAGAATCAATAGCTTTGTAATTTTGTAATGTTATAAAATTTTAGATCATCACTAAATCATAAAAATTATAAATATACATTTTTCATGACATATTATTACCCAATAATTTTCTAAATTTGATCACTTTTAATTCGGATTTTGTTCAATTGATAGTTTATAATTTAATATATAATTATATCAAATATATGTCTATAAAATTATTAGAATTAATTTAATAATTAAATAATTCCAACATTCCTTCGGTATTGTTTGTGTCAAAAATTCAATTTGGTACGGATGGAATTTTAAGATCAACTTCTCCATGATTCGGGCTTTTAATTTTTCCAATAATTTAGAATTGAATTAGACATATTTTAAACATACTATTTATAAATTGGAAATTTGCATTATTACCATTCAAATTTTACATATTTTTCAAATACGTATGTTCTTTGGCTCACTGTAAAAAGTGATTTTATACTATATAATTGTGATTCGGCCCCCTAATTTCTACTTTTTTTTATTCCGCCCCCGGTCGATATGAGCTTCGTCGTGGTGAGGAAGGAATGTATAAAAATAAAGTATGGAACAAATAAGACGGGGCGTAAATTTATATTGTATATATTCAAGCCACGTCCTAAATTATGATTGAGCCCCTTGAAAAACAGAATTATAAAATAAAATATGATCGAGAACTGTAAATTACAATAAATATTACAATGTATCGGTTTAACAGTTGGGCCTCCAATCCAGCTACAAGGTAACAAATTGGTTTGTTTTGAAACTATTGAACTCTCAGCGTGAAGACAAATTTCTAAGTAATCTTGAGTCATAATCGACTAAGTCATTATTATCTCAAGCTGTCTAACAAAAAATAATAATAATAAGACTCTTACTTGCCAACTTTAGTTTTTTACTACATACGTTCCACATAAAAGATTGACTATACCACCATGTATCTCCCGTTTTGGTCAAGAAAGAATACTAAACAAAATCTTTGACAATACAACCAAATTCAGCGCCTCTGTATTTGCCTGAAAGGAATAAACAATCAGATCTGCATCTATGCAACCAAAAAGAATTTTAAAAAAAAATGAAAAAGAAGACGAAGAAAACTTTAGCATCTATATATACTATGCAATTTCAATTAGCATCTCAAACTACAACTAACATCCTCTCTCTGCCTGTTTGCCTCTCTGTCTCTCTGTATCTCTCTGTACCTTTCTCTCTAGCTTTCCTTTTGGTTAAACAATGGAAATCTTGAGCACCACAACAGTGATCCTTCCGTATGCACGAAGGCGCAGTACCTTTAACCATGCCTACTTTCAAAACAAACCAACTCTTCATAGGTCGCATGCGCAGCCTCTCCAACAGAAGTTTCTTCCTTTGCTCAAGTCAGAAGTTCCGTCTTTGTCGCCGTCATTGCACAGAGACAAGTCATTCATTTGCAAGGGCAGTGAGAACAGAATGACATGGGTGGATACTAAGGTGCCAGAAATTATCAGGCCATATGTTAAGCTCGCTCGTATAGACGATGACATTGCGGTTTGGCTGCATGCCTGGCCCACCTACTGGTGCGCACACATGCTACTTCTGCTTTCATGAGAAATTAATAGCTCAAAACATTTTTATTATGTAGTTCTATTTTTTTTTTCATAAAATAACGGTTAATTGGGATCGAACCAAGTATTGATCTGCCACTACAGTACTACACTTGGTTTTTCTTTCTCTCGCGCTTTTTATGATTGGCTTCAGATTCTGAAGATTGGTACATACATCTCGATTACTTACATATAAACTATCAATGGCAGGGGAATTATGCTGGCAACAAAACCTGGAATGCTTCCTGATTTCAAATTGTTGGGATTATTTCACTTCATAGCTCTTTTTGTACATGTCTCCTGTTGTGCCACAAACGACCTTTTTGATCTCGAGTATGACAGAAAAGTAAGTTCAATATAGCCTTAATGTATATAGCTGTATGTTTTGTATAAAATGACTATTAAAGAAATGAGACGCTAATTAGATTAAATTCACTCCCATTTATGCACGTAGTTAATGCAATATTTCTGGTCAACTATGCTTTTCTTGTCTACTGTACATTTCTGTTGTTATATTTTTGTGTATGTTGGTATTAGAGTGTCAAAATTTAATCCGACTTTATGGGTCAATTCAACCAGATCCAAAATATACGAATTGAGTATAGATTAAGATATTTTGACTCATCATGGGTCGGGTCAAGTATAGATCAATTCGACTCATTTAATTATATTTTTTAATTATATATTAATTGAGATTAATTATATATTAATTGATATTAAATTATTTAGAAATATATAAAAATAATTAATTAATATTTAATTATTTTATTTAGATCAGTTCATATTAAAAAACATTGACTCTATTTTAAATGAATCGATTAAAAAATAATAAGATGATGATGAACCGATCCGATTCCTTACACCATAGTCGGTATATACATATATCCTTTCTGAATGGATATACACTACTGATTGTTAGTTATTATTATTAAATAATTGACGCCTCCAAAATCTAAATATATTATTGGGCTTCCATTCGTCTGATTTTGACTCTCAGGTGGAGCGTAGCAAGACTAGACCACTGGCAGCTGGTGACATCACACCACTTCAGGGATGGTTGTTTTGGGCATTGAATATTGCATTGCTTATTCCGCTTGTGCTAAAGCTCAACAAATTATGGTATGATAAAGAAGGATTATTAATTGTAACTTAATTGCGTCATAAAATGGCACACTGACCCTTTATATCATGTTTAGATTCTCTCTGTTTTTCTGTTTAACTGTTTTCTGTCCCTAAAGGTGAAGCAGCGAAAAGTATTCTCTTGGAACAATTCATGTTTTACTAGTTCAACTTTTTTGGAAAAAAAAATCAAGTTGATTGTTGAACTTTAAACTACACAAAATTATGTTCTTGAATTTTTGAAAGAACTAATTTCATCCTTAAATTTCTTTAAAAAATTAATTTCATCCTTTGACTTAAGTTTATTTTCAAAAGTTTAAGGACTTATTTGGTGTAATTTAAAGTCTAAATATCAGTTGATCTTTAAAGAAATTCAAGAACCAACTTTGTGTTTCAAAAAGATTCAATGGCTAACTTGGTACAAACCAAAATTTACAAATCAATTTAACAATTTATCTTTTTTAAGAAAAAATAGTGACTAAAAGATGATGCCTCCCTATTTTCTTAATTAGTACCTAAAATATAAGTGCATATGAGGGCGACATAAATGAGAACTCACTTGAGATAACAATCTTTAACGAATAGTACATGGATAGATTTATGGAAAAAAAATTAAAAAAAAAAACAGAGAGAGAAAAGTCAGTCTAGATGCTAATCAGTAAAGACTTACTTGCCTACATTTCTAGATCAATCACTGTCAAAGTACTCTAAAGATCAATCCGCAAAATAAATCACAAAATAGTTCGGGTCCCTCTTTATTTATTTTTCTTTTGTTATGATGGTGAGTCCACCTATTTTTACTTAATTGTGTTAAACGAGTATTGATTCTGAAATATTTTTGTTACTTGTAATTTAGTATTGCGCTAGCAGCAGTGGAGCAAGTATTGTGGCTTGTGTATCCTTTCATGAAGAGAGTGACTTACTGGGTATGTTTTCACCTGGGAACCTTATCAGCTTAATTACTGTTAATTGATGGCAAATATATGCCTGATTTAAATTCATTTTAACCTAATTCTTGTAAAAGCATTCAGTCACTTATATTGACTTCTGTAGTTAATTACTCAATTGGTTTGTTAAATACTACAGCCTCAAGCGTTTCTTGGTTTAGTCCATAACTGGGGTGTACTACTCGGCTGGGCAACAATTAAAGGAAATTTGAATGATTTCCGTATGTTTCTCCCTGCATACATTGCTGGCATGTGCTGGACACTGGTATATGACACGATCTATGCACATCAGGTATAACAGTATAAATTTATTTCATTTCTTTAAACATCATACTTCACAAGTTTAATCTGTATTGAAGTTATGGTTTGCATGGTCATAGCTTAATCTGTGACAAAACAACCAGATTCCTGTAAAAAATACTGTACTGATGCATAGTCAATAGACAAACTTCAATTTTTAATTTCAAGCCTATTTCTATAATAGGATAAAGAAGATGATGCAAAAGCTGGAGTTAAGTCCACAACATTGTTGTTTGGAGACTCTACCAGGACTTGGCTCCTCGGTTTTGCAACCATGTGCATCGGAGGCTTGACGTTTGCGGGTTATAATGCTAATATGGGTATGTGTATAGACTCATAATACACGTAAAATTAGAAGGATTCTGATAATAAGTTTCTTTATCAAAATATTATTTTATTATCCATATTTAATTTCTGAATGACAAACTGATCTCTTTTTTTTTTTTTTCCTTCTTATTAGGTTGGCCCTTCTACTTGTTTATGATTCCTGCTTTTGGGCATCTTTTGTGGCAGATTTACTCAGTTGACTTGTCAAACGGACTTGACTGTATTACGAAGTAAGTGCTGGAATATCAACCAATGTTACATGCCCATAAAATATTTTGCATATTTTCTTGGGTTTAGGCCAGAAATTTCATTTTCCAACAGAACTGTAAGATTATTTATATGAAGGTTGAACCAAACCATGCAACCTGAAGTGACAAATTTAGAATTTGTTTCAAATTTGGTATTGTCCAATGTTTCTGGTTCAGTTAGTAAACAAAGCTATCAAAATTTTAACTGTCTCAGTAAATACCAGTAACTGAAAAACTGAAGTAGACTTGTCCCCAAAATTCAATGTTGAAGCACAGGCTAATTTTTGTTTAACTTTGTTTGCAGATTTTTCTCAAACAAATGGTTTGGAGCTATAGTTATGGCTGGAATGGTAATGGGAAGATTGGTATTCTGAGATCAGTACTTCTACAACATGATTGTCGACTAATCAGGACAAAAGCTGGAAATAATGAAAGAGCATTCGTTTTCTTCTTTTTGTATTCAAAAGAATAAAGCCTGTTAAAGAGTAGTTAGAGTATTGGATTTCTTGGGATGACACAAAATAAACATGATTTGATAGGTGTAGAGTTCTTGATGTTCATTCGATCTGTATAACATTTCAATTGAAATTTTGCTCAAAGTAATATGAAATTCATAGTTTCATTCATTAGTATGTCACACAAACAAAAACTATTCGATTATTGCATTTCCTTGCTTAATTTCCAAGTCACATTAAAGCAGAGTCTCCCCTATTATGTAAGAATGCTTACATGTAAATCTAACCAATAAAAACTTCCCACATGGATTCATTCGCTCTATAACATATCAAGGTAATTAATTGCTAATTACAAATCACTATTCGGTTATCGGAGACTATTTTGCCCTGCCCCTGACGAGCGTTTATCAGAGTGCAACGGTGTGGAGACAAGGTGAGAAGACTGAAACCGCGTCGGGGTCAGAGATTCAATGGTCCAATCGGCGTGAACAGATAGGGATCCGATTGGAAGTAACTGATAACTTGTTGTCCATTGCAGAAAAAGAACATCAGATTTAAGTAACTGATAACTTGTTGTCCATTGCATACTCAGGAGACAATTAACTCCAGAAAAAGAACCCCAAAACTATATACATCAGATTTAAGTAACTGATAACTTGTTGTCCATTGCATACTCAGGAGACAAGTAACCGCTGCATTAAGCAGCATATAAACTTTCAAAAAAGAGAAAAAAAATAGTGAAGATATACTTCTCAATAATAATAAAAAAATAAGAAGTAAGATAAAAATCATATTTTGTTCCAACGATTGTCCATGTGGCTATTTCGACCTGATCACCAATATATAGCCATGTTGTGTGAAAATCAGATATTTTCAGGAACATTTCATTGTCTAATAGTATATTTGCAGCTTTGAGGTCTCTATGAATTATGTTAAATCTTAAATCCTGATAAAGGTACAAAATTCCTCAGGCAATGCTAAGAATTATGTCCAATCGCATTGTCCAATCCAAGGAAGCCCTCCTTTCATCTATCAGAAAATTTCAGTTGATCAAAATATTGAGAATGAATAAGCAATTGAAAGAAATAGAAGCTTTCATAGAAGAAAGCAAATTAATTACCTAAAATAAAGAAGTCTTAAGCTTTTGTTGCTCATGTACTCAGAGACAAGTATCTTCTCATTGTCATGGATGCAACAGCCAAGGAGACGAACAAGATTGTGGTGTTGTAGCTTGGCCATTAATTAAAGAGACCTCATTCATGAATTCATGAACAACTTGTGGTGATTTCCTTGCTAGCCTCTTTACTGTTATCCCTTTTCCATTTTGCAATTGCCCCTGAAGGTAAATTATCACTTATCAGCATACTTTTTTACTTCAATTATCAGTTTCTTTCTGTTGAGAACTGGCTTGTATGATCAAAATTTTACCTTGTACATAGGTCCAAAACTTCCTTCACCAATTTTGTTTCTGAAATTAAAATTGTCTGTAGCGCACATTACTGTTGTCATATCAAATAGGGGGAGTTCTGTGGCATTTAAACTGGTACTTCCGTTGAAGCTATTGTCAGTCCTACTGGTCACTGCATCAGATACATGCTAATCAAGTTCACTATTGGTATCTCTTTTCTATAATTTAGTGGCCTGGAGAGCGGGAAGGTTAGCTTAAGTTATAAATTTTCATCTATTTCTTTGCTTTTACGTTTTTTTCTTAGATGATTTTGATCTGTCCTTTTTTCAATCAGTGAGGATATTGTATTTGTTTCAGCTCTTTGCGTGCTTGGCAAAAGTTCTACTGGGCCTCCTTTAGCAACAATATCTAAATTATGGCAGCAAAAGGTGACTCTTCTGAGATTTGACTGAATCTAAATTTTTGAGTAGTTTTTTCTTAATTTTATTTTATTTGTCATTGTGAATCAAGCCTCTGAGATTTGGCTAAATCAAGCTTTTGGTGATACTGTTCTAATATTATCATTGTCAGAGACTTTATAGAATGGGAGAATGCCAAGCTGTGCTGCTATGGTTAAACCATTTCTACCATGAGTCATATTTAAGCTGAAATTTGATTCTTGAATGTGCTAAATATCACTTGTGTTAAACATCATTTCCACCAAGTTAAACATCATTTCCACCAAGTTGGTAAGAAAAGAAAATTGAATATTGGCAATCGCGTCTCTAATTTGTTTTATAAGTACAGTGTCTCGTTTTTTTTAAATTTAATTGTATTTTTAGACTATAGTTATACCACTACTCTGTGCTTCGTAGAAAAAGAGTGGACTCTCTTTAGTAAAAGCGGGATTTGATCCTCTGCCCGCCGAAATGGAGGATAAATTTTACTGCCAACTGCTCTAAGCACTAGGCAGCGGTGAACAATTAATCTAGTTACCTTCAAATTTACAATTTCCTTTACTAATTAACAAAGCTCTTTGTTTCAAGATTGAATCACTAATTCTAATTGAAAATATTTTTTTTAGAGAAATGAGAGTTTAGCTTACAAAATAAAATTTTGTGCCCATAAAATTTGAACTCATGACTTTTTAGATGTCATCTTAGTTAGATGTTATTTAAGATACTATGTCATTTGCTAATTTTAAATTAAAATGTATTTTGAATGCGTAGAATTAGAGAAGTTGTTAGTGCTTATACTTCTAAATTTATATCCTCTGCGTGCACTGTGCAGTGCCCATTAGATCTGTGCAGTATCAATCTCAAATTCTCAACAAACCACATTACCATCAAATTGCATACAGCAGTAGCACCGTGCTACACAGCACTGCACAACATACAGATTCCACTTTTCATATGCGATGAATTTATTGTTGATGAGGCGCAATTACATATTATGTTAGAAGATTGATTCTTCATATGCAGATTCGACAACAATTACATATATTTTTAATAATAATTGATAGTATTGAAATTTTATTGTATTGTAAATTTCAATGAATTTTATATAACTTGAACAAGTCTTACATATATCTCTTGTTCGTACATGCTTAAAATATAATCGATATTCATATTGAAGGCCACCAATATCATGCAAATTATTGTTATTAATTTAGAATTTCTCTTCACAATTTGTAATCCTCCAATGTTCAGGTTAAATTAACAGAGTGCCCCTGCCAGTGTAATTTTGAATCCCCTCAAATTAGGATATCAAATGTTGAAACCAATAAAGGGGACATGGGAAGAAAACAGAAGAAACATAAATCAGAGCAATTCTCAATTTATTATCATCTTACTAGACATTAGTAAACAAAACACCACTGAGTAACTCTGTCAGTAACTGCTTAGTAATTGAAAACTGGCAAATAACTAACCCATAAAATTCATTGTTGTGGCACACAAGTTAATTTTTATCTAATTTAATTTGCAGATTCTATTCAAACAAATGGTTTGGAGCCATAGTTATGGCTGGAATGGTATTTGGAAGGATGGTATACTGAGATAAATACTTCTACATCAAGAATTAATGTCGACAAATCGGGAAAAAAAGACTGGAAATAATAAGAGGGCGTTTGTGTTATCTTTTTGTATGCTAAAGAATAACCAGTCTAAAGAGTTCGTTCTGTTATGTAATAAATTTTCTGAGGATGAACACAAAATAAACATGATTTAATGCCAAATCGTGTGCTGTTTGTTGTAGTTTTCTTGATATCTGCACGAGTCTATTCTAAAAATATATGGCTTTTTTTACCATGTCATGGTTATGTCAGAGATACAAGAACTATTGGATTATTGCATATCTTTGCTATAAGAATTCCACCAAAGCAGAGTCACATTATGTTTTACAGCAGAAGTAAACTAACAAATGCAAGCATTACCACAACTTCGACACAAATTTATGATCTCTGCCATGATCTTAAGAGATCAGCATTTAGAGAAAAAAAAAAAAAAGGCCCCCAGACCATACCTCCTGTGATGATAATACTCACGATCAGATATCAGCTACAAGCATATTACCAGACAATGCCACCTATCCAGAAAATAAGGAGTAAAGTTATTGCAGATGAATAACCCAAACAAAAATTAAAAGAAAGAACGAAACAAAGAGATGAAAACATGACATTTGATTTACACCTTTTCTCCCAATTTGAATGGGGGCAAACCTCGGTAAGGGCATCCACTACAACGGAATGCATCACCAAGTCCACACTGCACTCAGAAAGAAGTTTGCAAAGTAAATCCAGCATTCAAACTTATTTGCAATTACACCCCCCACCAACTTCATATATACTTTCAAGTAATACAAGTTTTTTAAAGTTTATGTTATTTTATTTTATTTTATTGAAGTAATTTGTGCTAAGATTTTTTTTAGGTGGCAGGCGAAAAGCCTGCTATAAAATTTTAATTAATGAGAAGTAAAAAAGTGTTTACAGAACGGTACAGAACAATATCATGATGAAAAGTATAGTAAAAATACAGCACAGACCTACGAAAATACAGCAAAATTCTAATCCCTTAGAATTTGTGCAAAGATATTTTAACTGTGCAAGAATCTTTTAGGAAATTTCCTCAAATTAAGATGAGAACCATATGACATTTTACCCATGTCATGTTAGCTAAATACTCGGTATTAAACATTGGGCATCATTTTGCTACTTGCAAATATCAGGCACACTGACTACCATTTGAAGGTTTGCACATAATGAAATCATGAGACAACTAGCAACCAAAAGGATAACAAACAGACCTCTTCCATTTCTTTGAACTGGATTCTTACTAAATCACTTACACTGCCACAAGCAGACCGAGGATTATTTATCTGATCATGAGTCAAACCAAACTTTAGAAGCTTCCTCTCTGCTTCAGCTTCCGCCTCGGCCCGACCACACGTGCAGTTCTTGCAAGCCTTTCTAGTTTTTCCCACCTCACAATCTCCAACTGAACAATATTTGTTTCGTTATCAATTAAAATATGTACTGCGTAATTTGAGAATTTATAGATTTCAATATTGTAATTGTGTGTAAACTAACACTCTGTATTTACCGATTGGTAATTGCGGTTTAGCCAAATCTTCTTCAGTTAGAAGACTATCTTCGTCTATTATGTCAGATTCTTCATTGATGGGAATATTTGGGAGAATATTTTCACTAGTCTTTTTATTTTTAAGTGGATAAGAGGATCCAGCAGTCCAAGACGCCTTTGTACCCTTGATCTGCAGAAAACTCCTTTCTATTAGACAGAAAAATTTAATTGCAAGATTTCATTAATTACAGAATTTTTCACTTACCGTAATTAGTTGATCACTGGAGTTCAAATTTGAAGTTTCAACTTCTATAAATCCAGAAATTAGTAATTGGCGCACCAAATTCAAGCTTGCCTAGTTAGAACAGGACCAATCTGATAATTTAGTCTCAGAATTTTTAAAAAGAACCAATTAGTGGTTGGACAAATCAAAGTTTTTATACCTTTTCCTGCTCAGCTGAAGTTACATTTTTATGTAGTGTCAATTTGCCATTAGGTTTCAGGACCCTAGAAAATTCAACAAACCACTGTTCTCTGAAATACTGGACAATTTCAGAGAATGCAATCACAGTATCCAGAGATGCATCCTCAAAAGGCAGATTACAACCTGTTATTACAGGAATTCTATGCTTCAATAAACCAGAATTTCAGAAATTTTCTACCAGAAATGTAAAGATCTCTAGAAAAGTAAAGAATAAGTTCAACAAAACAAAGAATGAAGCTAACCTAGAGATTCACATCGAGTTAGCACAACGAGATTATCAGAAGCAGTGCCGATATGGAGCTGCCTGATTGTGTGGATTGGTAATGCAATCTCAGCCGTTAAAACAAGCGATTTGTTCTTCGCTCCCATTCTCTCTGCAGTATAATTCGGATTACATCAAGAGTTTACACAATTTTCGCAATAATTAAGGGAAGGCACAATTGTTTTTGAGAGAATAGGGAGTACCTCCACGCTCTTTTATCGAGTTATCCACTTCAAAGTTCAAAAGGCAACTCTCCTGTTTTGATTATTAGATCCAGGAAGCAGGGTACGATTTATAAGGCTTTGAATGGCGCGAGTAATGGGCCGATGGATCTGACGGTAAGGCTTTAACTGAGAGGTACGCCACGTCGGATGGGGGACACGTGTAAGGCCTGTGGACCCACGTGGCGAGAAAAGGTAAGGAACGGGCATGTGACGTGGGGAGCGCAAGCAGCGCGTGACTGGATTTGTGGTTTTAGTTTGGTGCGTGCTGGGTATCCAGTCATAGGTGATGTGACAGGTAACAAACTCACATCAACTGTATTACATTTTTTGAGTTGAACACCAAGTGTACCATAAAGAGAATTCATATTCTCTAAAACACTTTACAGAGATAAAAGTGTTCAGCTTAAGTGAGTCTTTAAATTTAACGGGTAGTCCTCATATAAATTCAAATATCACATTAATTTCAAATAATTACTTCACATATAAAGTAATATAGAAAAGTCTGATCCCAAAAAGATATATATGTTCCACCTTTTATTTTATTCACTTTTATATTTACATGTATTGCTGGAGATGTTCTCAGCATCTAAAGCCCATATTTGGTTGAGATAGAAAGTATAACTTTTTATGTAAAGTTATAATATCATAAGATATTTTTATTTTGTTGACCAATTAAAAAAATCAAAAAATATATATAAATATTGATAATACTATTAAATTATTGTTAAAATAATAATTAATTATGATAACATTAAAAACTCCAATGATAATTATTAGCAAACCTACGTAATAATTAACATGTGAGTAATTTTAGTTAACAATTAAGCATATATATTTAACAAATATAAACATGTATATAACATATGAATAAAGTTATTCTATGAGATTACTAAACACATGGTTATGTGTCTATAGTACACATCAATCACACATTGAATGTATATTTGGAAATAATTCCCCTTAAAAGAGGAGAAAAAAAAACATAACTTAAATCAAGGTAACACCTAAGTTAAAGAAAATAACAAGTAATGATCTACAATTAATATCTAAAATTTATAAATAAATAAATAAATAAAATTTATGATGCGCAACATAAATCTCTAATGTAGTCAACAAATAAATCATTTTAATTCATGATTTCACTAATGTAGTTAACATATATAAATATTTACATAACATATAGCAAAACTATTCAGTGAAATTTATAGGGGCGCCTCATAAATGTTATTTAATATTTTTTATTAATTTATCAGTTGCCAATATTAATCGTAGACTATTAATTGTTGCATGCTTTATGTTTGATGTTACCTTGATGTAAGTCATATTGTTCCCTCTCTTGAGCGTGAATCATTTTAAAATATAGGTTTGATATGTGATTAATATGTACTATAGATATAGAATCACGTGCGTTTAGTAAATCTCGTGAAATAGCGTTATTTACATGGGCGGATGTAGGATTTTAGTAGGGGGGCAAATATCGGATTGTAATAGCTTATCGGGTTTAAATCCATTAACTAATCGGGTACTAAATAAAAAAATAATATTTTAATATATATTCTTACCTAATAAAAAATTTATTAGAATAATAACATTTTATATATTAAAAATAACAATAAAATAAAGCTCAAAGTAATAGATAATGAAGTTGATGAAGAAAATTTTCGTCTATAAAACTTTATATTTTGATATCTTTGCATAATTATATTCATTATACATGATATTAAATATTTTTTTTCTCAATAAAATTAATAAGACAATTCCAGGGGGGGCAAACTACCGAAAACATACCGAAAAGCACTGTTTTTCAAAATCCAGGGGGGGCCGCTGCCCCCCTGGACAACTGTGGATCCGCCACTGGTTATTTATATATTATGATATTTTTTTATATCTATTAATATATATATATATATGAGTGATGCTACGGTGTTTCGCGAAGTACAAAATCTTTTGTGCTTCGCGTCCGTATCTCAAATTTCAAAGTTCAAATGGCCGATCAAACCGTTGAACATCATCATCTTCATATTGAAATATCCTTGGAGATCAAATTTTATATTTTTTAAAAAATTTTGCTATTTTTTAAATGGGTACAAAATTTGCTGATCTAACGATTTCTACACCATCCAAAACTAGTGATTTTGTACTCATCTAAAAAATAGCAAAAAATTCAAAAAAATATAAAATTTGATCTCTAAGAATATTTTAATATGAAGATGATGTTCAATGGTTTGGATCGGCCGTTTAAACTTTTAAATTCGATACGACGTCCAAAAATTTTGTAGTACACTCATACTTCATTTATTATGTTATACATGTTTAGGGTTATATGCTTTAAATATAAAGGGTGCATGAGGCAGATAGAATAAGGATCGGACGCTACGTAGATCATGATGATTCGTGTAATGTGGTGAGCCCAACCGTCTGTGACGAAGATCCGAAGAAAAATGCGTTCCTTGATTTTTAAACTATTCTTTTTTTTTACCTATGTGATATCTATATAACATTAACCCACATAGACATAGTAATAATGATCTGATAACACAAAACGTTGAAATAATGAAATGAAAAAAAAAATCAATTAATATAC
The DNA here is from genome assembly GCA_037127355.1 of Schoenoplectus tabernaemontani. Taxonomy (NCBI): domain Eukaryota; kingdom Viridiplantae; phylum Streptophyta; class Magnoliopsida; order Poales; family Cyperaceae; genus Schoenoplectus; species Schoenoplectus tabernaemontani. Next base: position 19,320,802 of record CM073748.1, on the reverse strand, counting down.
GAAACATATGAAACTACAATTAAATAAAGCACACCCGTAATAATGGAGACATGAAGCAATAGCACAAGCTACGAGCCTGTTTTTCTTTCACAATAATCTTCAATAGAACTTCCATTGCTTAGTCTCATCAAGATTCTTCTGACAGGATAACTGTTTCCATGGCAGAAAATTTTAGATTTTTTTTTTCTAATTTTACTTGAATTTACTGTGCCGTGTGGAAATCATACAGAATGGAACTTCCTTTTTCTTCAATTAATTTTCCTTTTCAAGTTTTAACAGTTGAAGCGGATAAACTTAGTTAATACTTATTGTAAATGAGCAAGTCGTGTTGTAATATACAATTTGGCTGACGAAGAAACCAAAGGGTAACAAATCCTGATCACATCCAACTTTTCCAAAGAAAGCTCCTATTAGAAGAAAAATAAAATGCTCTTTGTACACCTCATCTTCGGGTATGCAATTTCCATATATAAGAAACGATTTTAAAGGGAGAAGAATTTTAAGTGCACAAAATAATTTCTAAATGAGAAAAGTGCACGCACCAAGTGATGTCTTAGTGGGACACCAGGAAATAAAACCTCCAATTTCAGAAACATAATGGATATTGAATGGTAAGATTACTAGTTAAAAAGTACTTTCTGAGATAACTAGAAAAAGAAAAGGGAATTTATACTGATGTAATGGCTTAAATATTTGGGATTAAAGGCTTTGTTGTTGTTGTTATTGTAATGGCTTAAATATTACTAATGCTGTCAGTCAATACATGCAGACTTGAAGTGATAGTCATCTATTGTCGAGTAAATATGACCGACATCCACATGGTAATCGATTGCTTCCCTACATCATTATCAACAATTAACAAGTCAGTGAATATGGTTGTGTGCCCGTGTGTGTGTTTGGGAAAAGAGGGATGTACTTTATTTTATTGGTTGGCAAGCTGAGGCGTTGAACCACTTCATCGATATAGATTCCATGATCACTGGCACTGTTTTTTGAAATGAAACACATATCAAATCAAATGGTAGATTCAAGTTATTAATATAACAAGTAAATTCAATGGGGAAATTAAAGATAATATGAAAGAGAAATTACAGGCTTGATGGCTCCTGGAACACGTCTAGAACCAGCTTGTAGATGTCACTCTCAGATCCATGTGCTGTGTTGTTGCCAGAAGTCTACAATACCAAATCTCAACAGTTATGTTTTTTACTCAGGATTGATTCTACAACAAAGACTAATCCAAACTATATTTTCATGGCTAAGAAACCAATTACCAAACTGTCCAAAGATAACAAAGTTGAGCTTAAATTGTGGGCTGAGGTCCCAACATGCCTACCCAACTGATTGATACTGATAACAGCATGAATGCATGATTGGTGCAGAAGATTAAGATTTTTTTGGCATATTCCTCAATTAGATTAAAATCGCATAAGTATTACCAATTGGAAAGGAGCGGAAGAACTTACTTTATTGGAAACAGGAGTCAGAGGCTCCTTGGATCCACTAAACAGAGAAGATTCATTAACAACACTTTGCTGGGTTTGGGTCAGACCTCCAGCCTGAAATAGAAAATAGAATTATAACAATGATTCCAATTAGAACACATTTAGTGTTTAACCATCAATAAAAAGATTTGAATACCTTTCCTTTGGAGTTCTCAAGATGCATTCTAACACAATGGATGAAGTGTAATACTATCTGATTATGGTCTTTTACTGGCCTGCAGAAGAAAAAGGAACAAAGATAAAAGCAAATGCATATTATCAGCTTGGTGGTCTAAAAAAGAGTATAACATATTTAATAACATGATAAAAGTTTAATACAAACAACAAAGTTTCTGCATGCACTGAAAACATGTAATAAGCTTATTCCAAAATTTATATGGCATCTCTATTTTGGTTTGCATCATACAAAAATTCACCTTGAAAAGGACAATTTTAAGGAAAGAAAAACTAAATATCACAAAAGCGTACAAACATTGATATTTTAAAAGTCCATATCTTAGTTCAAAATGAACCACACAGTATTTCCTAATTTTTATTTAAAACAAACAATTATGTACAGAGGATGCATCAGACATAATTTAAAGAAATATCAAATTTTAATTTCCTCAGGGAACTTATAAAGAGATGACAAGAAGTGATTACTCACCGAATGGCAATTGCAGTTGCACGTTTCCCTTGATGAAATCCTTTCAAGCTACCAAATACTGACGCATACATGCCACTCCTTTGTGAAAATCACATAACGTAAAGAACTCTTACACAAATAAATTTGCAATAGAATAATTTAATATAAGAGAAAGAAATGAACCCATACTCTATAATAGCTGTTTCACTCAAATCTGATGCATCATTGACCCTACAGTTTCACAATTATATTTAAATTAAGTATTACAGATAATAACCATGTTATTTGTTGATAGGAGGTAAGACAAGTCCATATGCTCTGAAACAACAAAACTTCAGATGTACTAAACTCCAAACTATCCTACACACCCCTGAGAAGTAATAAATGACACTTTACCCCCTTCAAACGAGGAAATCCCCCCAACTTCCTCCAACTAAAACTCCTTGCAGAGAATAGTAAGAAGTGAAGTCTTTACAAATTATCTGCCTACATCTAAAAATTACCAATTTAACATGCAAGCTACTTTCTCACAGATGATCACAGAAATGGTAAGAACGTAAGGGTATTTCTAAAGAAAATGTGTCTGTTGGAGTTGGTGGGTTGCAGAGGGGGATTCTATGACATGTTTCTCCTAGAATTCAGCCATGCATAATGTTTCTCTTATTAAGATATCAAATATCACTGTAAGATTTTGCATGATCAATGATAAAAATGATAGAGCTAAAAGAGTCAACCATCTAATAAAATCCATGCGACCAGTGCCGTCATCAAGTGTAAAGGTAACATCTGTAGCTCTACTGGCTTTATTGCAAATCATCCCCAACAACTCGATCTGGTATGTTAAACATAGTAAAAAAAAATATTAGATGATGAACCCCAGCTAAATAAAGGTCAACAAAACAACCATAGTAAACAGGAACAGGATATAATAAAAGAATCTAGACCAGTATTGCAATATTGCACTCAGCACAAAGTGCCTGTATTCACTTTCTTGTCTATTTTATAGAAAGCATCCTCATGATAAGTTATTGGCTTAATTATCAGAAATTACATGGATAATAAAGGAGAAAACTTGGAGCACTTTCCTGACATATTTATTGCACATTAAGTTGTCTTGCATTCAATTTTGTTTTGCGACACTCTAATTATCTTCCTATACAATGGCTTCGGTGTGGTCATCAGCCACGAAGGCAATTCAGTATCAAATCAATGAACAGAGCGAAACGAAACTTCTAATGTAACTAGCTTAATCAAATTACTTACTCATTAAGTTGCATTGGCGACCTAAAATTTATCTATCATCAACTGTTCTTTAAGAACAAAAACCTAGAGACTAGACCTATAAACTGAGCAAAAGAACTTATCAAGAGTATAAACAAATAAATAAAAAACTGAGCAAAAGAGAAGATTTTATCTGACATTGTAAACGTCCGCACCATCTACTGTTAATGTCGAATTCTTTTCAGTGCTTGAGTCGTAGGCATCAACGATTTGCTTCACTGTTAGTGGAACAGTGGTGCTCGTAATGGCACGATTCTACAAATTAAAAGATCAAATAACATAAAAACCAATCTGAATGCACATATCAAGCTCCAAAGATGAAATTTATAGGAGGATATCAAAATTCAAAATGAGGAAATTTGGTAAATTGGAGCGAGAATTTTACCTTGGCGGAAGAAGAATCGGGGGATTGGGTTGACTGGGAGGAAACAAAAGTGCTATCGTACTGGCTCGAATACATCTCTTTAGTTTTCTTACCTTTTTTTTCCTTGTCGTTTGCTTCTCTTGTCCCCACTGGAAAGATGAAGGTGGAATCGAAATGATAAGAAAATCCTAGGAAGGGTAGTGAAGAGGCGTGAGGATATGGCGGGAGGAAGTGATTTCGAAGAGGTTCCCGCCAGCAAATTAGTTGACATCAGTTCTGTATTAAAAATGGGACGGGTCGAGTCAGGGCGGGATGGATTTGCACGGGTCAGCGGGTTTTGGCGGGATGGGTCAACAGATTTTCACGGGACAGAATAGGACGGATTCATTTGGGGGGTTTGACCGCGACCCGTCGGGTCGGATAGGTCGGCGGGTCGGATCCAAAGATGGGGCGGGTCGGTGGGTTTTTCTTTTTTTTAAAAAAAATTTAAAAATAACCCAATAAAATTCAAATAAATTCTCAAAAAATCCGAAAATTCAAAAATAATTATTAAGAATATTAAAAATATATAACTATAATATATTTTGACAAAAAAATAATTTTCTCACATTTTCCTATATTTTTCAGCATTTTTTTTAATTTCCTGGGTTACCGGGTATTGGATCGGGTTTGCACGGGTTTTCCGGGTCCGGTCGGGGCGGGTTATCACGGGTTAGGCGGGACGGGTCGGGTCAGGACAGGTCCAAAACGGATCGGGTCTAGCACGGATTTTTTTCAAATTTTTTTGCCCGCGCCCGTGCTAGACCCGCCGGTTCTAACGGGTCATGAATCACGAGTCTGACGGATTTGAGAACGGATCGGATCGAGGCGAGTCGCGGCCACGAATCAGATTTGACCCGGACGAGTTATTTTAACACTCTAGCCCCAGCTATTCAAGTGAGTCCTTGGCAGAACAATTTATGTTTTAGCCCATATATTATTCTTAAGACATACCCATTTCAATTTCTGTCCTGGCCTATATATATTTCTTTTTTCACTTTTCCAAACTTAATAATTTCCTCAAAATGCCGTTCTTGTGAAGGAAAAATCTTACAACTATAACGGGTCAAACATTAACAGAAAACTGCGAGTCAATAGATATAATTAACAGAAAACTGCGAGTTTCACATTCAAATTATGAAACGAAGAATCCTGAAAAATGTAAAGAAATAAATAGATATTTTTCTCACAAATATGATTAGCTATTACAAAAGGAAACATAATTTTCACTCATATTTGTACTTAATGATTTCTTAAACAGTAGAATCTCAATAATTTGGTACTACCTCATTGAAGATTTTAATTTCTTTTTTCCTTTTGTGTCTTATGTGTACAGGAATCATCTTCAATTTACTTGGAAAAAAATTCTTGTCTTTTTTTGAACAAAAAATCCCGAAATATTTTTTGTCATTTTTATTTTTGTTTAGTTGGTTAATTGATTGCTCTACTTAGCCCTTTTTTTTGTAATTGTTCTTTCTCTAGTTCTTATAATTGATTGTTCTAGTTGAAGTTATTTTTGTCAACAATAGCATAGTAATAAGTTCATGATTCGGGAAATATTCGATGAGATTCAAAATTTGAGATTCGTATATAATATGGATATAATTCGGGAATAGCTCGTTTAATATAATATAAATAAAATATATATAAAAATATTAAAACTTTAATAATATATAAAAAGAATATAAAAACTATTTCAAATATTACATAATGTATTTTTTATGAAAAAACGTTTTATTCACGAATAAAATATTTTTTCATCAAAAAAATACATTATATATTAAACTAACGAATTATTTGTGAAAAAGACTAAGCATACAAAATAAATTATTCATGAATTATTTAACGGATCATATTACTATAAACAATATAGCAGCACAAAAATCAAGCGATTTTGTTTAGTCCGGTCCGGTGCATAGATCTGGAGCACAGCAGGTGCTGATTGAAAACGATACGACAGTTGAACTTGATTTTCGTAAATGAATGATTGCACATGGGAACATCATTGTACAATCTGAGGTTTTCACGGATCATTGCTTGAGCAATTGTACTGTTGTGCTTCTGACAGATAAGCACATCATTTGATTAATTTCAAATAAATACCAATCAATCAATGTTAGGGCCGTAGGCATCATCCTCGAAGGTCCGGTCGGATTTTTTAAGGCCGGGCCTAACGGGTTTACGAGAAGGTTGAATAAAGACCGAATTTGATAAGAACTTTTAGAAAATTGGATTTAAAAGGTTTGATTTTTAAGGGATGAGTTCAGTTCTCAAGATATTCGGCTCTTATCAAGTCATTCGGACTCTAAGATCAGATAAAAGTCGGGTAAGAATTGATGGATAAGGGCATGATATATTTTTTTAATAATAATTTATATTTTATATAAAATATCCAATTATATTTTTCTGTTTTAATATTTTATTTTAATTTTTCTGTTTCATAAAATTTTTAAGTGTAATTAATATATAATATAAAATATTAAAGAAAGGGTCGGATTTGATAAAAGCGGGGTTAGAAGTGTTTGTTTTTTCAAAATTGAGCCCGATCCTTGAAAAGTCCGGCCCTTACCATTAGAAAGAGACGGGCCAGAGTTATGAGGGTCAAGTAAGGGTCGGTCGGGTCGAGTTCAAGGGCCGAGCTTTTATGAGCTATGCCTTTAGGGGTATAAAAAAATCTTCTTAGTGGGTTGCTAGTGATTTGTTCAAAATCAACTCGATGTTAAGTTAATAAGCTGAATCTGACAAGCTAACCTCATTTAATTAGGGAAGGGATCACTTACAATGGCTATATTGACAGTTCATCTTATAGATTGATGGTGATTCAAATTTCATGAAATTTTTATTATCGTTTGATGGTCCCATCAATAACTATTAAATTGAAACTATAATAAATTGTATAATAATTTCATGGTCTTTGAATCATCATTAATCTATAAGTACAAGAATATATCTATAAACTTTTTTCTATTTTTAAGATTTTTTTTTCATATTTATTTGAAAACCCATTGTCAAAATTATTAAGATAACCTATTGTCAAAGGATTCCTTCCCTTTAAGTGAATGAGTCGAGTTTGAATTAGACTTGTCTTTACTCTCTAAACTCGTTAAACTATTAATAGTTTATTTTATATTATTTCATTGTGGATTTTAGTATATTATATATATAAGTTATAATTTAATGTATATCAAATAATATATTCTTATTATTTTTAATTTTTTTACTATAAATTTTTTTATATATAATATTATTAATAATTAAATGAACTGTTAACGAGCTATTTTCGCTCACTCGTTAACTTAATGAATCAATCTCAAAATAATACTTTTGACTCGTTAAATTAATTTTGTGATCTCAAGTTTGTGCTGACTCAGCTTGACTCAGTTTGTGTACACTAGGGATGTCAATGGGTTGGGTCGGGTCGGGTTCGGGTCAGGACATATTATTTTATTATTTTTCTTGACCCAACCCGATTAAATTCAAGTCAAAAAATCTTGATCCATACCCGAGCCGACCCGACCCGTGTAAAATAATTAAATATTTATTAATTATTTTTATATAATTTTAAGTAATAAAATATTAATTAATTTATAATTAATCTTAATTAGTGTATATTTAAGATTTAATTAGTACTAAATCATAAAATTACTTCAAAAAATATAATTAATTGGGTTGAGTCGGGTTGACCCGAACCCGACCCAACCAATTCGGATCAAAAAAATTAAACTCATACCTGATCCATTTATCTTTGAATCATGTCAGATCAAATCATATTCAAGTCAGGTCGGATTAATTTGTCGGATCGAGTCAATAATTAACAGCCCATAGTGTACACCCTTGAATGTGAACCACCGGACTGATTATAGATTTATAGATTTGTAAACCCAACCTCCGATGGATCCATATCCTTTAGAGCGCAACCACTTTAGAGAGTAACGTGAACAAATTTTATTCACTTGCTACAGTACAGTATCCAGGCGCATCAAAAAAATCCACGCTAGGGTTTGTTTGGCAAACCATGTAATAGCAAAAAGTAGAAATAGAATTGTTATTCCGACGAAATAATTTGCCAAATGAATTTTAGACTAAGTAGAAGAGTGCGGAATAGTGTTAATCCGGTATATCAACTTATAGGTGAAATACCGGATTAGCTCTCGTCGTAATAGCGATTATTGTTTGATTATATTATTATATTATGATTATGATTAAGATTTAGTATTATTATATTATTATATTATATTTATGATAATAATTTATTATTATATTAATATTATGATTATTATTTATTATTATTATTATCATTATATTATTATTATTAAATTATTATTATCATTATTGTTATTATATTATCGTTACTATTAGTATTATTATATTATTTATTATTATTTATTATTATTATAAATATAATTTTAATATTATATTATTATATTATGAATATAAATATAATTATTTTATTATTATATTATTATGAACAAGATTATTTTTTATTATATTATTATATTATGATTATTATGATTATTCTTACTTATTATTATTTTATTATGTTGTATTATATTATTATATATTGATTATAGTTATGATTAATTTATTATTATATTATTATAATTATAATTATTATGATTATGATTATATTTTTATTATTATATTATTATGATTATGATTATGGTTATATTATTATGATTATGACTATAATTATTATTATCATGATTATGATTATTATATTAGAATTATATTATTATTATATTATTATAATTATGATTACTTATTATTATTATATTATTATAATTATGATTATAATTATATTTATTATGATTATGATTATAATTATATTTTTTATTACTATATTACTATATTATGATTATGTTTATATTTTTATTATATTACTATTATAATATTATTATTTATTATGATTATTTTTTATTACTCTATTATTATTATTATCTTACTATTATGATTATTATTTTACTATTATTATTATCATCATCATCATTATTAGTATCATAATTATTCATATTTTAACTATTCTGAGTAACAACTGTCAAATGATATTTTCGCTCTTCCGAATAGTCAATAATACCACTCTTATACCACTCTTCCAAAAAACCACTATTCTATCACTCTTCCAAAATTACCACTCTTCCAAAGCTATTCCTTGATTTGCCAAACGGACCCTAATAGAATAACAAAGGAAGAACATCATTGTTATTCCAATAAATTAATTTGTCAAATGAAATTTTAGACTAAGTAGAAGAGTACTGAAGAGTGTTAATTCGGTATACCAAGCTATATGTGGTATACCGGATTAGTTTTTGTCGAAATAGCTATTATTGTTTGATTATGTTGTATTATATTATTATATTATTATATTATATGATGATTATGATTTATTATTATTATATAATTATATTTTTATTATATTAATATAATTACGACTATGATTATTATTATTTATTATAATTATGATATTTATTTTATTATTTTTTAATTATATTATATTATATTATTATATTATATTATTATATTATGATTATTATTATTATTATGATTGTAATTATTATCATTATTGTTGTTTTATTATTATTATTTTATTATTATCATCATCATCATTATTATTAGTATCATAATTATCTATATTTTAACTATTTTAGTTAACAAGTGCTTAACAATATTTTTACTCTTACAAATAATCGAAAATACTATTTTTCTATCACTCTTTTAAAATAACATTATTACATCACTCTTTCAAAATCATCATTCTTTTAAAATTATTACTTAATTTGCTAAACGAGGATGAGATTTTAGTCCGATCAGTACTTTATGAAAAAGTACAATCGAAATGAATTCACCTCATATGGCACCATTTCTGCAAAAACCGAGGAATCGAAAACAACAATTTTTTTTCAAGAATCTTACGGTTTGCCAGCTAGGATAGTTTTTTTGTGTCCGAAACCAAAATGGAAAAATTACACCAGCAGAGAAATTCTGCCCCAAATCAACAAAAGCAATGCTAAAACAAGTCATTCTGACTTCCACAGTTGAAGAAAACAGTACCAGATAAAAACTGGCCAGGCCAGTATTGCACTGTAGCAGACTAGCAGCGCATGCGCACATCTAATCAGAAATATACCAAGAGAATGTTCACAAGTACAAATTTACCAAAGCTTGCATTACAGAGTACATGACCGATGAATCAAAAGGAGCAAAAAGAACCATCCCACAGTATTTAAACATCTAGAATCAAAACATCAATTCAAACTAACTAAGAATTCTGAACAACACTCAGACAACCCAACTTATTCCTGGAAATTGAAGTTTCAAACCCTAAACTTCCTCAGCATATGCCGGCTCAGAGATGGCTGCCTCTGCCTCAGCAACTTCCTTCTCAGTCTTGCGTCCCTTCTTCGACTTGTAGTACACACTCATGAATGTACCAACAGCACCATACTTACGGCGACAGTACTCGTAGTGCTCAGCATCAAACATGCGCCAGAAATCCTTCTCATTCAGCTCGGATACAGCGTACTGGGGCTGGAAGCAGTGGTTCTCGATCATCCATTGCTCAAGGTTGCGCACAGCCTCTGAGCCATTGAACTCCTCACCGCGCAGCACAGGACCCGGTGCATAGTAGACACCAACATCAGTGAACATCTGTGCATATGGGGTGTCACCTTGGCGATGATGGTACTCAAACCCAGCCTCTGGGTAGATCATGGTCTTGATCGGAAGCTTGAAGAGGCGATGTGGGCACAGCCAGAGTGGGTAGACCTGCAATAACAAGTTGTGGTGATTCAGAAATTATTAGAAATACAGAATAAGATTATTATTAGAAATTTAGAATAAAAGCAGCAAAATCACTCTACCTTCACAAGTAATGTTGGTCAATTGGAACTGACCTTATGTAGATATAGTAGAATACAACAAGATAATCATAATAAAGGTCAACAATTGCTGCTGTACAATCATATATAGCAAGCACTGTTACTGTGCCAGTACAACAAGCATGGCACCAAATTCCATTGTAGGCAGATCTCATTCAAACACTTATTTTGTTTCTTCTTAAATCCCAGAAAACATCCTAGATTGCACAAGTATCTGAAGAATCAACAAAGTTTCTGACAATCAATACTGCAAAGGGTGTATACAAACATTGTAAACAGTTCACTCTACTAAGCATAACAACACTTGGAGATATGATGTGTGTGTGTGTGTGTAAGGGAGAGAGAGAGAGAGATTACCTCCATCTCCTTGTGGACAAACTCCATGGCATCACCAACCTTGTAGAGGGGCACAAGAATGTCCTGGATGACATGCATATCATGGTAATAGTTCCTGACAGCTTCACCCTGGGTGGCCTTGAGGAGGGATACCTTTGGAGGCATCAGCCAGCCAAGGGTCCACCTGAACCACCACTGGTCAGCAAACGGCAGGATCAACTTACCTTCCCAGTATAAACACCGTGTGTGCCTATGGTAGTACTCCCTTGTTGGTATGTACTCTACAAACTCACCTGCATATGCACCCAAACAAATTAGTTGTTATTATCAGTAGTAGTAGCCAAAGAAGGACCAAGCAAACAACGATTTGAAAATCACTGGTCCAGTACTATTTTTGCTGGGCAGTGGGCATGTACAATAAATTCAGAAGGAAAATATGAAAAGCAAACATTTTCTTTTCCTAAGCATAAGTTTTCGAAGTACTAGTCAAAATAGCAGTAAAGATGATTTCCCAACCAAACCAATCTATAAAAGTATAAAATGAAGAATCATGTTAGCTTTAAAAGTACTTGCAAATTTCATAACTATAGAATAGGCTGAGGCACTTTGGTCTGTTTAGAATATTTTTGGCAAGGTGGGTCTGATTATCGACTCTGGCAATTCAATCAAAAAATTCAGATCAGTAAACATTACCTCTCTTCAAAGCAGACTGAGCATGCTGGTAGAACCAAGGCTTGAACCACCATCCCTGATTATTGATCTTGTTCCCCTTCTTCTTTGCCTCCTCCTTGGAAGCATAGACACCGGTCATCATAACACCTTCCGTTGGGGTGTAAACCATGCCCTCAACAAAGTCAGGAATCTTTGACGGATCCCCATCTCTGGGTGCAAATGAGTCGGCATAAGCCTGGGCTTGCTCTTTCAAATTCCCCCTGACTGGCTTGTATGTCACCTTCATGTACTCCTTGATGTTGATCAGCTTAATCTCAGCTGCAACAAGGAAACCCAATGTGCCTTGTGACCAAGGTATGGCATAAAACAGGTCAGAGTATTCATTATCCTTGGTAGCTCTGACAAGCTGGCCGTCAGCCAAGACAACCTCCATGGCGACAACTGTGTCAGAGAAGAGTCCATACAGGTGCGAACTGCCTTCAATCCCATAACCATTAATCAACCCACCGACAGTCAGATCGTCAAGCTCTGCGACAACTGCCAAGGCAAGATTCATGGGGCAGGTGTAGTGGGTAATCTGACCCATGTTTACCAGCGGCTCAACCCTGGCAATCATCCTTTCCTTGTCGATCTCAAGAATGTTACGGAAGGCAGAAAGATCAACCTCAAAGTGGCGGGCCCGCTTGTAGTCTACATTCCTCATTCCAACAGCAATCCACGGCTTGCGAGCGGTACACACAAGACCGTCTTTCTTGGGGTTGCGCTCCTTGAGGCGTTTGACAACCTTCTTGACATTCTCATCATGCTCCTTTTGGCGGCGCTTCTCAGACTTCATGGCCGACCAGGTGTCACCTAGGTAGAGCTTGAAGTAGATGAGGTAGGAGACAGGAAGCACCACAAAGATAACGATGATCCAACGGAATTGGACCAGATAGTCAACCAGCACCTTCTTCCTCTTTGGGCGCAGCGGGGTTTGGAGGTCCGACATGGTTGCAAACTAAAACCTGGAATTATAATAAATTTTGCAGAATTACAACTTTTTTTCTTGACTCAGTAAATATAGCTTGAGGTGAAGGGAGACAAATGTTAGAGAAATGAGGTAACAGAGTGGAACAGAAAGGGAGGTTACCATGTTTTGAGCCCTCTTGTTTTGGTTAGTCTTGTTTTTCCTTCTGCTGCACCCAAATCACAGGGGCAACAGAATATACACTTTAGAATTTTAAAAAAGGTTAATAAAATATGCTGCATTAACCTTAACCTGCCAAAAATATCCCACCAAACAAATTTAGTTTAGAAGGGAGTGTGAATCTATTCCACTTTCTAACTCCCAAACAGCAATATCTGTGACATAATGTGACCTGGTCTGTACATTTCCTAAATAACAATATTACACGTAGGTCAATTAAATGACCACACCATTTCTTCAAACACAGCATTCTCTTAGCTGCAGAAGAATTTTTATAGCAAGACTTTATTTGGAAAATATACTGGAAATATCCGTACGCAGCGGTATTTTAAGTCGTCCTGAAAATACAAGAAGAGGAAGAGATCGACCGAGATTGACATGGGAGGAAGCAATAAAAAGAGATTTGAAGGAATGGAATATACCCAAAGAGCTTGCTTTGGATAGGAGTGCGTAGAAGATGGCGATTCATGTACCTGAACCATGATTTAGGAGTTAGAGTCTAATAGTAGAGTTATAGATTTCATATTCTTAGATTTTTTAGGATTTTAGGATTTAGAATTTAGAAATAGATTTCAGAAATAGAGGTTATTTCTAGCCTACCAAATTTGGGATTAAAGGCATCCACATGCCAGATTCCAGGTCAGATTTACATTCTACGGGAAAGGACAAAAAAATATAATGCACGAAATATTTCAACGAATGTTGAACATATATATTCTCATCAGTAAAGGCATGCAAATTTAGGAATCACTTGGATCCAACATTTAACGTAGTGTACCAAACAATTCATCAATTATTACAGATAGATCTAAAAATCCACGGCAAACTGGAAAGCTTTGAAATAATGACAGTAGAATGCACCAACCATCAATGAGAAATTATTTAACAAACATGGACACGCTTAGAATTTTTATATAAAATAACTTCAGAAAAATAGCTATATTGAAGGAATGGCCTATTTAGGCCGGTATTTAATAAATCAGATCTAATATATATTTGCAAAAACTCCTAAATTTTAATATTAACATATTTTAATAAATCAGATCTAATAAGACAGTAACAAATAGGGTCTATTATCATCTTATGAGAGATCAACTGGAGCCTAAATAATATTATTACGACTGTTATTTTTTCTTTTTGAAAGTAAAAAAAATAAAAGTTGAATTTCTAAGTCATACATGCAGTATTTAAATCAGAGATGAACTTCTACAAAATAGAAAGGAAAGAACTTCATAAATTTAGAAATTCCCAATATGTCATAAGCATAATTTTCGGACTGTCGAGCAGCTGTCACACGCAATTTTGAATTTGAATCTGAAAATTTTAAAATATGCAACTAATCCACTTCGAAAAATGAGAACTCATAGAGACGCAGCTTTACCTTGAGAACAAACAACCAGGCCTCTCAGATTAAGGCCGAGTAGGAGAGAGAAAGTCAGATCTCAGCTAAAAGCTGCTCGCTTTTATATTAAAACACTTAAAATTCCCCCAGAAAATCCCGATCGACTGCTGGTTCGCTCAATCACGTGATCTACCTCGATCAATGCAAGGAATACAAAACAATACACCGATTTGAAAATGACGAAACTAGATCAGGAGAGACAAATGAGAGAAGAGATGAACGGGAGATAGAGATGTCACCTTCTCTTCAGTAGGTGCTCGGCTTGTGAGAGGAGCCCAGAGACTTCGTGCTCAAGCGGAGCAGTCACTGAGAAGTGAGAGGGTTTTATTTAAATAAAAGGGAAAACCCCTTTTAATTGGATGGGTTTTGTATCGTGTTCCCTCCATTTCTCAGAGCACTTGAGATTTCGGTTTTTGATGATTATCAAATTATTAATAATAGTATAATTGAGATTTAAACTATGGAGGGATTCCTGATAATAGATTATTTTGACAATGATTTTTTTAAAAAAATGAAAAAAATAATCTTAAAATTAAAAACAAGTTCATAGATATGTTATTTCCTTTGGTAATTAAAATAAACTTTTAATTATGTTTGGATGGCACAAGAACAACGGAATAGCTGTTGTTCTCGGAATAGGAATAGTAACGGTGTAACCAAACGCAAATCCGTTGTTTCGGAACAGTGATAATAGCTACTATTTTGTTATTTCAAAGAAGAGATGAAATAGTTAAAAAATAATTATAATAAATAATAATATTATAATAGTAATATAATAAAAATATAAACATAATCATAATATAGTTATCCTCAACTCTCCATGTTACTATTCCAAACAAACAATCCAAACAACATTCCTACCATTCATAATCATCATAATATAATAATATAATAATAAATAATCTTGATCATAATAATATAATAATATAATAATAAAATAATTATATTTATATTTATAATATAATAATATAATATTAAAATTATATTTATAATAATAATAAATAATATAATAATACTAATGGTAATAGCATAACTTTTTTAATACTATCCTCGCTAACCGAAAAATCACTAAAATCACTATTTTTTCACTATCTTCACTTATTATTCTCAATTCCTCTATTCTTAGATTATTCTTTGCACAATCCAAACATTTTTTGTAATAGATTAGAAATTGTAAGAGATTAGAAATTGTAATAGAAAAGAATAAGGTGTGCACGGAGAATTTTTGTGGTACGGCTGGTACAACAAGTGAAAATATGATCCGTCGTATTTTAAATTTTATATAATTTTATTATCATTTAATAATTCGTTAAATATCGTTATTTGAAATTATTACAAATTTTTTTAAAAGTCCATCGCCAGGATCATCAAAATAACTCTTACACAATGATCTTGGGATCATTAACATCAAAACCCTTTTGATTCTAGGATGAATAACGTGACTGCCAGTCGTTGCAACAACTATTAGTGCGGTGGGTCGTGAACTCGGATCAAAATCTAATGTTATTTTTGAAGAATAAGAGGTTCTATCATTTTATTTAAAAAATATAAAAAAGTTTATATATATTTATTTTTTATTTTTTATTTTAGATTAATTGTTCGTCAAATTTTATATAATTTCATTAACGTTTGATACTTCATCAAAAGTTATTAAATTTAACGGTTTTTCATTAATATATATAATGATTCTAATTTAACGGTTTTTGATGGACCATTAAACATTAAAAAAATTATACAAAATTTAATGAGCTATTAATACACAACTAAAAAATATAGATTTTTTATTTTTAAATATTTATTTATTTTTTAAATAAAATAATAGGATCTTTTATTCTCCAACAATAACACCATATTTTGATCCCATGAACTCATTTTTTTTAGGTGGAGCATAGTGATCTTGTGTTAATTGCAGCCATAGATTAAAGGATCGTCAAATATAGCCGTTGATTCACGATCACAGATCTGTCATAGATTAAAGGATCTGTCATGTATTCTCTGTCTGGACGCATGTGATGTTGTCAGAAAAATTTTAATAAGAGAATCTCCAATGAAAGTTTCTAATGAGTTGTTAAATTTTATGTGACAATTATTATTTTAATTTTTGGATATAAGAAGGATTTTTAATTTAAAAATTATAGAGGAGAGTTGTTAAATTAGAAACTCAGTTCTAAACATTACGTCATTTAGAAACTCACTTGATTTAGCGTTGGAGAACAAAATTTTCAATTAATTAATTTCTTTTGGTTGAGTGGAGCGAATAGCAGCGCTAATTAAAATTTCTAAAATGGATTCAGCGATATGATTACAACTATAATTATTATTTATTATGATTATGATTATGGATTATTATTAATTTATTATTATTATTATTATTTTACTATTATTTTTATTATCATCATTATTGTTAGTATCATAATTATCCATATTTTAACTATTCTGATTAACAAATGTCAAATGATATTTTCGCTATTCCGAATAGTCAAAAAAATATTCTTCTATCACTCTTCCAAAAAGACACTATTATATCACTCTTTTAAAATTATGACTATTCTAAAATTATTCCTTAATTTGTCAAAGAACCCTAAGTGAAAATATAATATCATATCATATCAAAGATTTAGACCCATTGTCTCATTTTTTGGGCTTGGGCTAAAAGATTCAGTAGCTCTCTAGCAGATCGAGGGTCCTTCGATGGATCCATCGATCTCCAGACATCTCCTGATAAAATCTCCTGTGCTATTAATATTGAATGTTGGATCAATTATGTAACTCATGTTTTCATGTTCCTCCCCTACAATTTAGAATATTTTTTCAATTGAATATTTCTAATTGACGTGACACAATACCAACTCAAAAATTAATATAGCGTTGGATGCTCTAAGAAAGAGACAAAACCTGGCGTCCTCTAAGGATTCAAAGTGCACGTATCTGTATAGTTCAGTGTGCAAACAGTATGCTTTGTGAGTGCCTGACTGGAACATGAAGTTCAACAGAGAATGTCACACAATTGTCGTAACAGAAGCTCCACATCCTTCCGCAGCGTGCTTGAGCATATTTTCTGTGTGGACCGGGAACATGGCAGAGGAGAGGACCAGAGCTCAATGTTGTTTTGTACTGGAGGTCTGGAGCAATTAATTTCAAGCTTTAAAATGAAATTAAGGAAATGAACCTTCAAAAAAAAAATTAAGGGAAAGAAGGAAAGGCGGATTAAGATGAAACTTTATGAAGAGTTCTTCATTTGTTTTTCTCGAATCCGAAAATTATTTAGTATTTGGTTGTTTTGACATTTCGCATACCTGTGTAGAAAAATATTAAGTCTGTAAGGTGTAAAGTAAATTTTCGCAGAGCCAAACATAACATATTAGTTTTGCAAAACTTTTGCGAACCAATAAATGCTAAACAAAAATGTATGCTTTAAAATGAAGCATATTGAATGCATGCCATTTGTAGATGCTGTGTTTTCAAATATTAATAACAATATAGGTCATTTTATATTAATGTTTGGAGTTAGGTTATGATGCTTACGCGTAGTTAATGATTAAATTTATTACGGATTTAAAAATATAGTTAAATTATCTTTAAATTTTGATTTATGGGTCTCAATAAATTTTTTATATCAAAATATGACGGGATATAAAAAATTTCTATTTTTAGAATTTTATAACTATTAGTTTTGGATTTTTAAAAATAACCTAAAAAATATATATTATTTTATTACTATTATTGAATCATCTTAAAAAGTTGTTATGAGATTGTGATTGTTTATGATTTATATTGATAATGTATATTATTGTTAATTATTAATCTAGTATTTACCAACACAGTTGTCAGTGACGAGTCTTGAACTCAAATTTACAAAATATTATATATATATATATATATACACTGCATCTCATCAAATTTTAAGGGACTAAAATTAAAAACTTATCATAATTATATTATAAAACATCATAATTTTTTAATATATATACTAATTTTAAAATTTTTGGAGGCGGCAGACCGATCTCCATTAAGATCCGCCCCCTGACAGTTGTTGTTCGTCTCGTCGGAACTTGACAATATGTTTAATTTAAAATGATTATATTAAGTGGAATGAGTGGAGTAAATTTCAATGCAAAATAATAACAATCTAATTATCCAAACATGCGTTTAGGCATTTGTTAACGGGTACCGCAGGTACGGACTGAGCACAACCGCAGCGGGCACGGGTAGAAGGATTTTTTTTTTGCAAAACCATACCCTACCTGTTTCATACCCGTGCCCGTCTCGGGTACACGGGTACCATGGGCACGTGTACCACGAGTACGGGCACGGGTACAGGTACTCATTTTTTTTTGTTGTTTCTGTTTTTTTTTTTGCTGTTTTAATAAAATCTGAATAATATACGGACGGCAGGTACACGAGTACGGGTGGTAGACGGCAGGTACAACGAGTTTTTTCCAAAAAAAATGGTGAACGGTCCTTCTCAAACCCGTACTTATTTACCCGCCTATACCCGAGCACAGATTCACGGATACGGGTTGTACCCGCAAAAATCCATGTTTCTAGTGCTTGTACTTAACAGGAAATCGAAATTACGAAATTAGACGCTAGTCACGAATGAGGATTGTAAATTTGTGTTGCTGTGCTGCACTCCATAGTTATTTAAAACTTTTTTTAAAAGAAGTATAATGGATAAAAATCATTCAGATCTTACATTACTATGAATAAAAAATCTGAAATGATATTTTTATTTACTCAACAAAGTATTTAATTTAAAAGAAACTAAAGAGGCTGTGATAACTTTGCTTTCTTCAGTTTACTAATTCTGAATATGAACAATTCTATGCAAGTGCAACTGTTGAAGCAACTCGGTGATCCAAGCACTGTTGGAAATATCAAGAACAGAATGCACAAGTAATTAAAATAGAGAAAAAAAAAGAAGAAAGAATATTAACAGTAGGAGGTTACCCAAGAAAACCAAAACTGCCGCACTACTTATCCCTCTACAAAAGAAGTTGAATTTACACGGAAATTGATTGCCATATCAGCTTTTCTATCTTTGGCTAGACCGGAAAGGAATATTAAGAGAAAACCTGGAAAAGAAAAGAAATAACATCCGGTAAGTATGCAGAACAATGTGACAATGATGATCCTCTTTTCTATTTTTCCCCAAATAATTACTGTATTTAAGTTTATTTACTTTTATTTTCCATGATACTCACAAAAGTCCTAAAAGAAAAACTCACAAAAGAGTATAACTTACTTTACCGACACCTCTTACAGTTTATCTACTGGCATCATGGATTGAAAAAACTTGATCCACCAATACTTAAAGAAACTAGTACTGCTATGCTTGTTATAGCAGCAAGCCATAATAAAGCAGCATCTGCATATAAACCAGCACGGAAATAGAGATCAACAAAAGATACCTAGGGCTAGGATGGACATGCCAAAATTTGTATAACACCATACAGGTCTGTCCAGTAAGTGGTGAATGAGAAAGTATAGACATGCATAAGCTATCATTTCATCTCGTGAGCTCAATTAATGTTTCACCAAAAAACTGAGCATAGACTAGGCCGTGTTGAAAATTAGGATACAAAATCAAATAATAAAGATTTACTCCATGCAAATTTCCTTGATTTAAAAATTAAATGTTAACTGCATAATTGAGAAACCAAAACAGCGCTGGTCACTTCTGCTACCTGTTTTACCTACCAATCATCATGCTGAGGCAATTATGAATTGGTGTTTTTCCATAATAAACTCTTACAGTCTTACTCAATTATTTCACTAAAATGATTAACAAAAGGCACATAACTCACCTTTTGAGTCACCAGAATCAACTTCAGAATCAACAACACTGCCATTGCCAATGCCGCCATTTCCTTTACTCCCCCCACCAGTCATGTCAGAATCCCTGAAACTTTCTGAGGAAACAATTCCCTGAAACTCTTCACTAACAAGTAATGCAGCCAATAGGTCCATGAATGACTCCCTCTCTCTGGCAGTCACTCCCCCTTTGTTATAATCTGAATCTGATATGTCATCATCGCTTTCCAAGTATTCTATTTCAGAAGCCGGTGTGATTTTTTCTTCCTCTTCATCTTCAACATAGGCCTTGTAGGTGAGACGTAGTAGCACTTCCCCTGAGGTAGGTTTACCGAAGATGCCCCACCCGCCCCGTATTGTGACAATTCTGTCAGTCGGTACTGTGTCTTGGAGTGATCCTAGCTCCACCTGTGGTGATAAGATGCAGATACTTCATTTTGGTAATGTATACGCTAAAAGTACACTGAAATAAAATAAGTTCATAGTACCACATAGTTGTTAAGCAACGTTGATTTAATGATTTCAAAAGTGTAGCAATATGTATGGCATGGTAAGAAACCAATCTGGTCGATGACTTATTTATGGCAATTCTCTGTACCAGAAAATCTGATACCAGCATGCACTCAATTAAACTTTCACTGGCAATGCAGTTAATAAAGATGATACCTCTCCTGATCCAATTGTTATCTCTGTGAAGCCAAATGAATCGTTAACTTGAACGGATAATTTTTGCCTCTTGGGATTAGTTACTAGAAGGTGGAAGTCCTGAACACATAAAAAAAGAATTAACTAAAACATAATTTCTTTGTCGGTATCATTGTCACTATTACTATCATCGTTTTTTTATATTTGAGATCTCTGATCTCTATGTTTTTGAATTGGATTTCATTTCTAGCCTACCCCAATTTATTTGGGATCAAAGTCTTTGTTGTTGTTGTATAATTTCTTTGTCAAGCATATTCTTTTGAATATAAAGAATTAGAATAGTAGTTAGCTAAAATAACTAAATAACTTCAAAGATCAAAGGTAAGGATATACTTGGTTCCAGATGGGTTCACCAGGAGGCCCGATAACAGTTGTCTGACTATTTTTCTTGCTCTTTATTACTTGATCTCCTAGGCTTAAAGTTACATATGGATCAGTCTTCCCTGAAAATTTACCAAAAATTGGCATTAGTTAACAAGATCACAAGGTTGCTACGTTGCTTACTGATCTTGATTGAACTTTTGGACCCAACTACTTTAGCTATAATAAATTATCTGAGGGATTAGATAATAAAATAGCAGCAAAGTAATAGTGATAATAATTGACTAGGAATAACTAGTTCTGCAATTAACTATTTATTTGGAAATGCAACAAGAAGAATGATTATAATTCCTCATGTGCATCAAATCGTGGTCCCTGAAGTATAATATTTAAAGCAGAATAATCAATGATGTAGTATGAGATGGTCCCCAAAAGTACCAACACCCCACAGTAAACTTGATAAAAGCTGGTCCCTAAACATTACCTCAGTGGTCCCTAATTTACAATGTTCACAATTGAATTACAAAGGATGCATGCACTGAAGCCATTTATGTACTATTCTCTTAAAAACAATGTTATTTTACTTTGCGTTAACCTCAACAAGACATCTAAAAGAAAAAGAAAGAACTTTAGCCAGACATAGCAGGCACAGGAGTTGTAATAACTTCCTTTTTTAATCATAACTAAGAATAATAATAAATTACTTTTTTGGAATAAATGTACCGAATAAGACATAGGCAAGTTTGCGAGCATCAACAAGGGTGACAGAGAGCTCCCCGACAAAGTCCTTGTTGCCTTCTTGAATAACGTCTGGCTTCAGACTCTCTGCCACTGGGCCCAATGCCTGACCCTTCTGAAAATCAAGTACAATTTTCTTTGGCCGCACAAAGAGACGTGGTAGGTCTTCTGTCAGGAGCTTTGTCAGAAACCTATTACACAAAGGCAACACATTTCAATGAGGAATCCCTTGGTCTGTCCTTCTGACTCTCACTTGCATGCACATACACAAAATAAATTTTAATGGGCAAGATTAAACATGGGCATACTTACATAGAAAGAACAGGAATTGCTGATGGGGAGCACCAATTTCATGCAAAAAAAAAAGAAGCAAGTACATGTTAATGGAAAAAATACATTAATCCAGAGAAAATAATGCATCAACAAACATTTGAAAATTTTCATGTATATAAGCAGAACTTTATAGAATATAAATTGTGAAAAAAAAAATAAGGGGAATGGTTGTCAGAAAAGCATTACAGTTCCAGTTGGCACCTTTCTTCTTCAAGAATGGGTCACTTGACAATCTAAAATTTTATTAATTTCAAAAAATCTAAAAAGGCCCATAAATTGCAAAGTGGAAGTATTACTCAGATCAAAACTCCCTGTCTGCGCATGACCTGTTTCCTACTCTCTTTTTTAGGCTTTCCTTTCAAACCTCGATCCCATTCCATGATGCAAGGCCCAAAAGCCTTGAACAATCTTCCTCTTCACAATTCCACATCCCAAAACTACCACCTAATATGACTTTACTTAGTACTTTGACCAATAATCTCACAATTTCAGAGCTGCCCCCCGCGTCCACTCATCAAATTAATGCATCTATATTTTTATTTCACTCTTTAGCAGGATAGAGAAGAGACAAGCAAGAGTATCGGGGGCTGGTTTATTCCACATAAGGGATCAAAAGTTTAATATCTGAATAATTATTAGTTTACCAATCAACAGTTCCAATAAGATTATCAATATTCATTAAAAAATACATAGATTGTCAAGTGATCCCTGCATTCCTTCTTTTTTATACTTAACTAGTAGCGGTACAGTTCCTGAGTAGTCACAAAACTTAGTACAACAGGTGTGTTGTGCAGGTACTAGATAGTTTAAACAAACAAGGGAAAAAGATAAATTTATTTGCTTAAACTAAAAAAAAATTCAGTACCACAGTTCATGTTATTAGCAAACACAGTTTTTCCGGCTACTGTTCTGGCAACCAAACCACCTCTCTGGTTTTTATATTTTCGAACTACATGGTGTTATCTACTGCATATAAAGGATAGATTGAGCAAATAACGAGATTGAACAACAGTAATATCTGGCTAATTGTTTAACAAAGGGCTACGGATCCTATAAGAATCAGTCTCATTGCTGAAATGCACTGCACTTACCCATAAGATTGAAAAGCCGAAAAGGAGACAACTCAAACTTAATCTTCGGCAGAGAAACAAAAGCCCAAGAAACAGCACCAACCCATGGCTCAGTTGGGATGAGTCGAAGCTTAACCCAGAGCTCTCCATCAATGTCAAAGTCACGCACCCAGACTGGAACACTTACTGGAACAATGCCAAATTTGAGGGAAAGGGACAATTTCATGCGGGCTCCGCCAGTGTAGCGTAGACCTATCTGGTATCTTAATTCCACACAAAAGACACCATTTACAAGAAATAATCATGCCACTACTCAAAAATAATAAAGGCAGCATATACAATGTAATAAAATGTTATAAAAGTGACCGTTAGAGTTCACAAATGATTTTGATTATGCAGAAATATGTTCACTTCTTTATTTGGATA
Organism: Schoenoplectus tabernaemontani; assembly: GCA_037127355.1. Lineage (NCBI taxonomy): Eukaryota > Viridiplantae > Streptophyta > Magnoliopsida > Poales > Cyperaceae > Schoenoplectus > Schoenoplectus tabernaemontani. Next base: position 19,297,110 of record CM073748.1, on the reverse strand, counting down.
TAATAATGTGACGTTATATCTTGTATCAATTTTCCAATTGCACAAATCTATTTTGCACGTAATATGGAACCTTTGAGAAACAATCCCCTGTGGAGGATAGACAGATTTAAATAATACAATGCTATGCTTACTTTTCTATATAACATACTATTCTGCATGTATCAGTAATGCTGTACATTTTAATGATGGGAAGATAGGCTATCAGTGTATAGTATTGTCCTCAGTTTTTTGTAGCAAATAAGACAATTTCAGGTTTAATGGTGTATTAGCAGAAATAAATTTCCAAGAAGAAAAAAGTGCTTACTGCAAGTCATTAATTCGCCGTGATGTTCTCCTTTCCACATTCCGAACCGATAAAGGCTCATCTCCAAGAGAAAACTGTTTAATCTCAACTCGTTGCACGTAATCAGGCTTTTGTAAATTATCAATCACTGGCTGGAGCAACCCAACAATCCAATTCTCGATTCCTGACTGATACACTTTCCACAATTTCCCCAAAACCATGTTCACCCACTCAACTGATTCCTTCCTCTGTAAATCCTTTTCCAGAAAGAGTGAGAAACTGGTCGGCACTTGTGGCCAGATCCCATTTTGTATATCACGTTCAGCTTTTTTCTTTTTTCGTGAAGTCCATAGCTTGTCAAAGGCTACACCAACAAAGAAGAAAAAGACGAAAAAACCAAGTACATTTCGATTGATTGGAGGCGAAGGGATTGGATGAATTACACCCAATTGAGTTCTCAATTTGTCAACCAAAGGATCTTCTTGGTAGTTCGTGAAAGAGGAAGACAATTGCAATTGGTCCGACTCCTCATCCGATAACTCTGATAATCTTCTGGTAACATAGATTTTCTGCGCATTGGCAGTTTCTTTTGACGAATTAAAAAATTCAGGACTAAGATTGGAATTTCCTGCCCCTGACGGGGTTATAGATGCTCTACAGTAGAATCTTTTTCTAAATCTTCCACTTGAAAGAAATTTCAAGAAAAATATGCTATTTTTGGAACTAGCCTCGGAGATTTTGCAGGGGCAAGTTAAATGAGAGATACCGTGTGGAGCGCCCCGAGATGAAGCCGCCATTGGAGCAGCTGTAAGCGAAGAAACCATTCACATTGGCTGTGCCTTCAAACATAATTGAATTAGCATGGGAGGTTTCTAGAAGCTAGAGTTACTTTATACTGACAAAGACGGTCGTCCCGCGGCCACCACAGGGAAAGAAAAGAGAGGGATCCAAGTTTTCGAAAGAGAGCGAGAGAGAGGGTGTGTGTGTATGTTGGGGTTGAGGTTGGAGGTGAGAAAAAAATCGAGAGGAAAAGATATGGCGTGAGAGAAGACTGGAGATATCCAGTGGTATACTTGGGAAGCGCAGAAGTGAGGAGGTATGAATGGGCGGCTGGTAGACGCGCCATGTGCCCATGTTATCGGTGGAGGGGCCAAAAGAGAAGCGTCAGCAAATAGCAATCACTAATATCTGCTGCGTCCATTCTGCTAGTTATATACGTGTAGTAGGTCTCTGACATTTTCGTATATTCATACTTCATAGAGATTGACTTTGTATGCAGTCTGCACTCGCTTTAACCTGCTGTACATTTTGCCACAAATGATGTCGCTGCATGAGATTCGATCTGGACGCGTGGATGAGAGGGATTTGGCGCGTGAGATGCGAACTCGTCTAGTCGTCTGCTGGAAGGACGGTCACTTGCAGTAGCGGGTTTGTTTTCGGATTATAGAAAGAATATCGGGTCGAAATTCTTTATAATAGAGGCTAAATCCGACATTCAATGTCTCATTCTAAAGTTCGGGTTTGAACTATGATTTTAACGTTAATGATTGTGTGACTAACCAATATATATCGTAGTATATACTGAACACCACGTTATCAAATCTTTATTTAACAATCAGTTATAATTTGGTTAGAAGAAAACAAAGGCGTCGTTGGATACTTAACGGGTTATGGACCTTGTAGTGCAAGCCGTGTTGTTAGAATTCTACGAAACAGGTCCGCTGCACGAGTTATTTGTTTACACTTTTCTCCTTTTACTTTCTTTCCCTTTATGGTGGTGACTGGTGCGTCATAGGATTTTCTGTTTCATTTTCTGAGCCTGCATATACATTTTTGAAATTACAAAACTTACTTTTTTTTCCAGGTGACGTCAACAATTTTAATAACAATTATTCAATAAATTTTATACTGTTCTTAGACAATTTAAATTATATTTGATAATTTTACATTTTTTTATAATCCTACAATTGACAATTACAGGATGACATGATTTGGGGCATAACCCCCATCTTTTCCTAAAAAAAAAAAGTTGACATGTGACACCTTCAGACAAATTACTATTTTTCACAAGATGGAACAATTAAAAGTTTCTCCACATCTTTATTTAGTTTCTTCAATATATTTAGCTGTTTTACAACTAAGATAAAGATACTCTAATAGAAGTATCAAACAGTTACCGTTTTTAATACGACGAGATAATTATTGTCAACTTGTCAATTAAAATATCCAAAACAAAATTTAAATTTCTTTTCCCAAAAAAAAAAATATGAACAATCCAAATTTTCTTTTGCAAAATTTCTGAAACAACTCGTGATTGGTGTTTGCTGAAATGAATGAATTGGTGTTGCTGATGCTGCAGCAATTGTGGCCGAGACCAGACAGCTGAAAACCCAGTTTCAACCGACCAAGAGCTATAAAAATATCTAAATTTCATTGATGTACATTCAATTCACCAACATCTTTCATTGATGTACATTCAATCAAGAATCTTTGACCAGAGGGAATCGTTACTTCATAGCACCATTTTGTCTTCCAATCATACGCATCGTTCTTTTTTTTTCCTTTTGGGTCAACCAGTCATTTAGGTGATTTATGTACCTCTTAACAAATTGCGACGGCTAAATCATGCAAACACGTGTTTGGGTTGTCTAATGGTTGTAACTTATATCGCTTTCACATAATTATATATAGTCATTGTGGTTGATCTAAAGATAATGTGATAATGTAATATCAAAAGCATGTCCCAAATGAGTTGAGTTTAAGTTAGCCGAGTTTAGCACAAGTTTAACTCATAAATATATGAGTCGAGTTTTTGAAGCACTGAAAGTCTTAGCTTAAGTTCAATTCATCACATTTGAAGGTAGTTTGCGAGTTAGCTAATGAGTTAATGTATATGTGTTGATTCGATTTAACATTTAAATTTGATAAATTTACAAACTACAAAGTTAGTATATCTACAAAGTTGGTATAAGAGTTGGTATAAAATTGATATATCAACAAACTATACTTTTAATGATATCTTTACTACACTAATTTGAACAAATGAACTATTAAAAAAACTATCGAATTAGATACATGAGTTAAGTCACGAGCGAGTAAGAGACATTGCTAAGATGATGAGAGAGAGATTAATGAATTAGAGTTCGACATAAAAAATAAAAAAATATTGTTATTCGAGACGAGCCGAGGCTAACACAAACTCGGCTCATTTAACTATCAAACCAAATGTTATCGAATCAGATTATCAAATCTAAATCGATTTTGAACAAAATCATGAGCCTGAACTTTTTTTTTTATTATGCAGCCCTAATCTAAAAAGATGTACCACATCCAACAAATTCATGACATTTACAAAGTCTTTAGTATAAAGAAAATTATTTGCATCAACATAATTTCTCGTTTCCACCCATGTGCATCCACATGGATTATCAATTTTGAATATCTGACATAAATATTAACACAAATATATGTTTAATAAAGGGAACATCATATTTATTAAAAAGAACGTATATAATTGTTAAACGAAACATATATTTTTTTATCAATCTCAAAAGAACATATATAATTGTTAAACGAAATATTTTTTTTATCAATATCAAAAGCTGCTTAAAATTTTGAACTCACGTGCAGCATAAAAGTTGAGCGGCTGATGTAATTATTAATGACAACTATGCATTTGTTAAAGGAAATACATAATTATTAAATATAAAAATTAAATAATCTTTTAATAAATATAAATTATATTTAATCTTTAAATAAATATATGTTCAATTTAACATATATGATAACTTTTATATTTAATAATTATATACTTTGTTTAACAAATATGGGTGTTCGTTTAATAAATATATAACCATCGTTAATAATTATATCAATCGTTCAACTTTTACGTTGCATGTGAGTTCAAAATTTTAAGTAGTTTTTCGTGTTGATAAAAAATTATGTGTTATCTTTAACAATTATATTTAATATTTTTAACAAACATAATATTTTATTTATTAAATATATATCTATCATAATAGTTATATTAGATATTTAAATTTTATACTCCATATAAGTACACTTATAATGCTATATGAGATAGACCGTGTCAAAGTTCTAACTAAAACGGTAGAACATGTTCATCAACGGAGTATCCTCTACAATATTCAACGATAAAATAACTGTCTAAATTCATTATAATCGTCAGATTTATATTACGGACTGTTCAAATTTAATCTTAAACTTTAAATTTACAAAATCCACTCAAATCCAAATCCAAATCCGGACACTTTAGTAAAGTACTAGGTGACGTGAATTCTCACCCAACCCTGTAGGGCGATGCCGAGGCCGAGCGAGTGACGACGAGCCATCCAAGAGCTAACTATGAGTTTTTGCTACCCCATACCCTTTTCCCGAATAACCAGCCAACCAGAAAACCAAAACCAAAACCAAAACCAAAACCAAATCAAACATTCTCCAATCAGCTTGCGACTTCTCCAACAATGGAGAAGCAGCCTTCCTTCCCCACTCCCTCCGCCCAGGACTGGGACTCCCTCATCGACGATTTCTCCTCCGGCGACCCCTCTCGCCGTAGCAAGTACCAGTCTTTGCCCCTCATCGACCTCACCCTCCATTCCCTCTCCCGCCGCGACCTCCCCTCCGGTTTGAAGCTCGCTCTACTCCATTTCCTCGACCAGCACCTCCCCTCCATTCCCCTCTCTGCCTCTCCTTTCCCCTCCCTGTTCTCAGCACTCCGCTCCTTCCTCCCCTCTCCCGATCCATCCCCGCTCAAGGAACAGCTCTTGATCACCACTACCTCTCTCTTCATCTCTCTGCTAGACTCCCCCTCTTCGCCATATCTCCAGTCACTAATTGAGCTGCTCTTGACACTGATTAACCGGCCCAATCACGGGCCTGATAGACAAACCCGTGCCTTGGCATGTGAATCACTTCGTGAACTGGAGAGTGCATTTCCATGCCTGTTGTCAGAAATTCTCGGCCATGTTTGGGTTCTGGCGCAAGCAGAGAGAACACACGTGGCACAATCGTATCTCCTCTTACTAGCTCAAATTTCTCGAAATGTTGTGGTAAATGGCATCCTTTCATCCAGTTCATCAATTCTCTCAACCTCAACCCCATTAACCCCCTTTACAATCCCCCAAATTGCATTATCTAATGAAAGGGCGGCTCTTTTTCCACCATCAGATGTAAATCTCAGAGAGATCAGGCGGGTGCTTGCTTTCCTACTGGACCGGCCAAGGGATTTGAGTCCTGGTGCCATATCAGAACTTACATTAGCTTTAGTGGATATTGCTGGTGCGCTTGAGGACAGTGTACCGGCCATCTCGGCGTTACTCAAAGTGAACTTCTCCAGCTTACTCTCATGTCACCACCCATTATTAGATCACTCTATTCTTTCTCTTTACCACAATTTCTCTGATGCATTTAATGAGGATGATGTCAACAATGTGGCCCGCCGCCTCCAGCTCTCAGCAAGTGATACTGGTCAGAGGCTGATTTTTCGCCTGCTACCTCTGCATTGGCTTTTTGGTTCTGCCCTTCTGGCCCACCATGCTTCAAGTCCTGCTTTTCCCGGTTTCTACCCACAAGTGTTCGACCCACTTGCCGTCAAAGCAATGAAGCTTGATGCCATTTCTGTTATTGCATCAGAGAGAGATGAAGGAGCGAGTCTGTTAGAAGACGGGTTGGCATGTGTTTCTTCTTTCAGGTGGTTACCAGGCTGGAGTACAGAAACTGGGGTGGCATTTAGAGCCATGCATAAGTTGCTCATCTGTGTTATGCCTCATGATGGTTATGATAACAGGCCTCATAATGTGAGGTTGGAATCTCTCATGGAGTCTACCATATTTATAGCTCTCGAGGTAATTTTTTGTCTGCATTTATTCTAGTCAACTTAGATGTACTTATCTGTGTTAGTACCAGCTGCCTTATCCCTGAATGATCAGTATATACCTCTGCTGGATTTAATTGAATACTTTGATCTGATGTACAGTACCAATGCATAAATTCTAAATGTTTGATCATTCAGTGGAAATCCTTTAATAAACAATATATTGTTATGCGTGGTACAAGCATGCTCATTCTGGTACAGACCCAACTTTTATATGAACGAAATGATTGAACCCAGGACTGAACCCAGGACTGAACCCTTGATAACTTATCGACATTTAGATTTTGTACTGCAAAAAAATGTTTATCTTTGCCTATGGAAAACTGGTACTGGTACAGCATGCTTGGTACATAGGATATCGTACCCACTTAATGTCTCCTCTCTGCTTGTAGAACATGTTAGTGAAGCTTGCAATGGAGCATCATGTACTGGTTCCAGTAATAGCAACCTTCATCAGCCGATTGTTACAGTGTGAGACCCACTCTGCAGTTGGTGACAGATTTCTTCAAACACTTGACAGGCGCTTGATTCCAAATCTCAAACCAGGCTATGGCCTCTCCTTCTATTTTCCTTTGTTAGAGAAAATGGCTGGGAATGAGATGGTGTCTCCTAAAGGTGTACTGGGGCTGCTCAAGAGGCATATGGTTTGCCTCACTGACGAACATGGCCCAGATACAGAGTACCGGTCATGGTCCCAAGGGAGCCGGGTTCTTGGCATATGCCGAGTTGTGCTGAAGAACCATAATGGGTCCCAGTTTTTCAGTCCTCTTTCGCAATTATTGGCTCTCACATGCCAGAAGTTTCCTGATTTGGAAGTTCGTGACAATGCGAGGTCGGTTAGTAATACTTTAAATTACTTACTCTATTTCAATTTTTTATATATATGGTTTCTATCCTGATTGTGCCAGATTATTTACTATAGTGAGGGATGGAACCTGCTGAAAGAGGGAATAAATTCACATACAGTTTCTGTTAGAAAAATTCAAAACACAACTGGTCGTTACTTCTGTATTGGTGAAGCTTGCTAAATTGTGGAACTGTTAACTGGTGATGGTAACGTACTTTAGCCCATACATCAAGTCTTTTAAGTCTGGTCTTTTATTTGTTGGATTATAATGCAAGTACAGTATAAACATGAACCTTACAGTAAAACTACTTTAATTTTAAATGCTTCAAAAGGAGAGGAATTATATTTCTCCTGAAACCAGCATTTTCTTCTCTCTTTTTCTTTCCTTTTGCAGGATTTACTTACGAATGCTTGCATGCATACCGGGCAAGAAATTAAGGCATGCCCTAAGCACTGGCGAACAGAAGTCGGGCTTACCAGCTCCACTTCCAACCTCTTTGAGCGATGTACCATCACCTCATCTCTCTGCTCACCTAAAAAAGTCAACTGACATTGCCTCTTACATCCTCATAGAACGTATTACACCTCCACTTGTGAAACAGTCCTGGTTTCTCTCAGTACCGGCTTCAGTACCGGCTTTATCCAATGGATCTGGGTCGAGTCAAGGGAGCATTATGGACATTGTGGCTTCTTCTGCAACTTCTTTAGATACAGATAACTCAGATAAAGCTGATTTTGCTATCACTTACCAAAATGAAGCTTTGAGGGTTATGGATCCAAAGATCGGGGAATTATTGCGGGTTTTAAGAACCCATTTTAAGTGTATACCAGATTACCGTGTCATGCCAGGTATAAAGATAAGGATACCCTGTATATTTCGATTTGAATCTGACCCGTTTACTCATGCTTGGGGATCGGAATCTTCTGAAGAGCAGGCAGTTCCTGCTTTATATGCTACCAAAATTACTTTCTCATCCATTTCAAAGTATGGTAAAATCCCTCCTTGCCGTGTGCCATTTCTCCTGGGAGAATCGTTAAAATCTGACCTAGCTTTAGTCACTCCAGACCAAGGAAATAATGAGAGAACAGACTGTTTTAATTTCACTAAAATTTTTATTGAATTGCAACCTGAAGACCCGATGCCTGGTTCAATAGACATCATGATCAAGGCCAACACAGCAACTGGACAAGTTGTAGCCGGTTCTGTGAGACCTGTCATAATAGGTATAGAGGACATGTTTCTGAAAGCTATTGTACCACCTGATATCTCTGATGAGGGGGTTCCCCAGTATTATTCTGACCTGTTTGATGCCTTGTGGGAAGCCTGTGGCAGCTCAGTAAATACTGGGAGGGAAACATTTTCTTTGAATGGTGGTAAGGGGGCTGTGGCAATTCATGGTACACAGTCAGTGAAGCTTCTAGAAGTTCCTGAAGATGTGCTTATTAATGCTGTGGAGAAACACCTGACTAAATACGTGGTCCGGGTTGCAGGGGGTCCACTTGTTAGGGTGATTTGTCAGAATGGAGTTATAGACAATGTCATACTGGATGAAAAAGAAGATGAAGGTGGCATAGATGTTGATACCACTAGAAACGAGGTTAGTGCTGAAAAGGCTTTGGTGGCTTATTCAAAGGAGAAATCAGGAGTTGAGATTGAACTTGCACAAGATGAAATGGAGAACTACAAGTCTGACAGAAGTATGGTGTCAGTTGGTAAGGGTAAGAGCATGGGGACATTTTGTGTTTTAGTATTTTTGCCACCAAGGTACCATCTCCTTTTCTTGATGGAAATTGGTTATAGTTCAACCATGGTACGGATGCGTACTGACCATTGGCCATGCCTTGCTTACATTGATGAATACTTGGAGGCATTGCTGTGAGATATATTCTTTTTGAAGATTAATTAGGTTGGAACTGTATATTGGTTAGTGAATTAATTTTTCTTTAAAATTCTTTTTGACAGGTGGCAGCATTTCTGCCTTTTAAATGGATTGTAAATTGTTCATAGAGATGGATTTTTATTTGTTTCCATCTCATTACTTTGTTAGTCTTGGGTGCCAATCAAGATTCTTTTTGTATTCTATTCTAAAACTGTAACATTTCCGGAGGAATATGTTAATAAGAAGAGTTGCCTTTTTTCTTTCGGGTAATTGTACTTTCTCCATTGATTGTCATTTATATAGAGGTAACTAAATAAAAAAAAACAATTAGACACTGAAACAAAATACACCATCATAAGCTGCTCTCTAGCATAAGGAATGCTGGTATACTTCACATGATATTCTAACTGTAAGTAATAATGTATACAGTTTATTCCAATGTGAATGTGTAGAGAAGTAAAACAAATATCACTTCTACTATAGGCTACAACACAAGAAGTGTTAATTTTAGTTATACAAGTGACTCCGATTATAATTAACTTTTAAAGTTATAATTTAAGAAACATACGGTATATCTAATTATATAGTAGTTTCTCGAGTGTCTCCAGGATTATGATGTTGTTAAATAGCATGAAATAAAATGTAGGTCTGTTTTTGTGAAAAAAACCCAACCGCAAAGTGATTAACATAATTTTTCACCCAATTCTTTTATGACTTGACAAATCGTCCCATGCTCAATTTAGATGACAACACACTTGGAAAAAAAAAGAAATTTTTTGATAGAAAGATGCCATATAAACTTGAAAAGGGAAAAAAAGAAAAAAAGAAGAAGAAGAAAAATAACTGATCTCTTTTCTGGAAACTACTTAGACGCATACTGAAAATCAGAAAGCAACCAACTTCCATTCTTTAGCTTAACCTCTGATCCTTTAAAACGAAATTACCATAGTAAGTCTCAGCTGATACTAGTCATGGATGAACACGTTAACTTGATCAGAGACGCCTGCCAGAAGTACATTGAAGCTGCAAATGCCGTGCTAGCTGAGTTCAACTCTTCAGGCAGTCTTCGCACCGAGGCTGCTGATATGGCCCAGGAGAAGCTCAAAGAGCAGTACAAGCACTTCCACTCAGTTTGTGACAAGATGGAGGGCTCTGTTGCTATGATGACCCAACCGGTCAAGGAGCTAAACCCTGACCCAACATGTATGTTTTCATATTGTGCATGTTGATGCTTTGTACTCCTCCAGGTCAACCCCATTGAGATGAACATCAGCTAAACCCTGTGACGCAGCCATCTGCACTTGTCTGATGCGATGGCCGCATCCTGAGTCCAAGTCTACTACATTAATAGGACCAAGCTCTCTCAACTGAGCATAGTTTGGCTTGAGAGGTTTTGGCTAAGACATATCTAGATCATGCCATATGTGCACTACACATGACATTGACACAAATGTTTTTTTTAGGAAAAGATTAGGGTTATACCCTCAAATTTCATTAAATGGATCGCCATGGTGATCTAAAGGTTACAAAATATGTACAGTGGAAAACTCAAAAAAGAATCTGTAATTACAGTGGAGAAAGTGAACTGATGTGTGTCATTTGCCGGGTATCTATGTGAACCTATCTTTTGCTTCAGCCAAAATCTCTCTCATTGTGTGTATGATGTCTTTGCTTTGGCCAAAATCTCTTTCACTCTGTGTATGATGTCTTGAGATCATTGTGCAAAAATTCTCCTGCACCTCTCCCTCCAAACCACGAAGATTGTTGCTATCTTCATTTGCTTCCAATGAGTGCTTGACACAAATGTTTCATAGGAATTTAATTGAAAATGTTAACTTATGTTGTATTTAATTTGGAATCAATTATATATGTTCACTTAAGGTAGTCTTAATTATGTATGTTCACTGGTAAAAGTACTTGCTGATCAGAAGTGATAAATTGACAGGACAGTCAGTCTGTCACAATCTTTAGTGTGTTTCATATACAGTTTGGGCTTCACGTAGCCAGTTTCATTTTGTGGGGTCTTGTACCAGTGGTACATGTTTTGTCTTTATTTTCTTACCTTGTGATATGCACTTCGACCTCAGTTAATTATGATGTGAAACCAATTAAGAAGAACATTATATCAGTACGCTATTATCTGAAATAGCTTTTGTCTAATGAACTGTTTAAACTTGGAGTTACCATTTTATCTCAATCGATGCTATTGTACAGGTATTTAAATAATTTATAAACGAAGAAAAAAACTAAACTACAATTTAATTCCTAATAGGAAGTTATAAGATGAGGAATTGAATGTGCATTACTATGGTACATATCGACTATTGAACTGCTTATTTTTTAAGTTTTGCCCATTCTCACAGACTTCTTTTACTGATGAAAACGCATAACCACTAAACAAGCATCATATGTCTCTAAAATTGCCATCTGCTTCAGACTTTTATTTTTAAAAAAAAGTGCTTAAAGATGTGAAGAAGAAAACATTCAGTCTGAACTGAAATCTATTCCTTAGAAAAGCATCATAAATTGCAAGCTGCGAGAACAGAGATATTCATAGTTTTACTCAATATTTCCAAAGAATCAAGAAAACAAGATCCAAGCAATTTTATTACTTACAAAGCAATTATCAGTATCTCACATATCAACAAAAACCAACAATCCAAGAAACAAGAAGAAACATAAACACAGACACCAGTTTCTTCTGGACTTTCTTGCATCACCAGACTTTTCATGTTTTTACAGAAAGGGACAATCTCATACATGCCATACACTTAAAGTGGTAATTAATAGTTGTTGGACACCCCCCCCCCCCCTCTGGCCTATTTGTCTGAAAGGTGTGCTGGGCCCTGTGCTTCTCTTGGCGCCGCCGGTGGAGATCCCACATGCGATCCGGGACTTCCTCCCTGGCCCAATCGACCCACATGTGCATCTACTGCAGCCATCATTGCTTTCAAAAAGCGGTCCACTTCTACTTTAACTCTCTCCTTCTCAGCTTGAAGTTTTTCCTTCAATGGCTGCACTACGCCACCGGCTGCAACCCTCCTCTTGCGGAACTCCTCTGTCAGCGACGCAGCTTCTTCCGTCAAGTCAGCAAGGAAACTGGTTAGTTCCTTAATTTCTGAGAAGAGGAACTCATCGTGGAGTTTGAAGTCGGCCATGCACGCTATAAAAGACTCACCAGTGGGGTAGCCGATGGAGTTGGAAGCTTTTTCAATATCTTCATACAGGGCCCTGGTAGAGGCTACGTACAAGTTATGTGCCAAAATCAAGGCGGCCATTTGTCGTGCCATGATTGGTACGAGAAAATTAATTAGGATGGTAATTTGGGTTCCGAGTGTTGGCAATGGGATGAGTTCACATCTACTTATAATGTAATGTGATACAGGGGTTGGTTTTGTATTCTTTTAAATTATTATTTGATTTTGTTAAGGAAAAGTCTTTCTTTTATTTAAAGAAAGAAATAGCTTTCTTTATTTTATTTTTTTTAACCGCAAATTAGAGAGACTACTAAAATTTGTTGTATATCGTCCATATAAATTTAGTAGCGTGAGTATACAAATGATTGATGTGAGTACTCTAATATGCACGTTATTGCGTTTCATTTCTAACTGTATTTCAACATATTTGTGTGAGCATATCCACATAATATGACAGTAAGGTAGAACACAATGACATGTATTATCGTGCAGGTCATTATTTTTCACATTACTATTGTGTCATGTGGATATACAATGTAAGCATGTCGAAATAAAATTCAAAATAAAACGCAATAGCGTGAGTGTTGGATTACATACATCAATCACTTTTATACTCAGCTACTAAAATTCATATACATGCTGATATAATAAATTATAGTAGTTAAGAAGAGATCCGAATCATTTTTCCATTCAGATAAATAAGTTCACTTAAATATTTTTTGTATTCCATATTTTATAGATTGGTCCATCACATTTTGTAAATTAATCTAACATTTAAGTTTAGATGGGGGTACGTGGCCCCTTGGATTGTAAAAAATAGTGCTTTTTAATAATGCTTTCGGTAATTTGTTCACCCCGGAAATTTTTTTTGCCCTCCTGGATTATCTAATTATTTTTATTGAGAAAAATATATTTAATATCATGCATAATGAAATAATTATGCAAAAATATCAAAATATAAAGTTTCGTAGACGAAAACTTCCTTTATCAACTTGATTATCTATTACTTTGAGTTTTATTTTATTATTATTTTAATATATAAAATGTTATTATTTTAATAAATTTTTTATTAGTTAAGTATATATATTAAATTATTAATTTTTTATTTAGTACCCGATTAGTTAATGAGTTTGAACCCGATAAGCTATTACAATTAAATAATTACCCGACCAAAATTCTGAATCCTGCCCCAGACTTGAGGCACAATGTAAAGCGAGTAAGTTCGAAAAAAGAAGGAAAAAAAATGTCACGCTTATTTAATGAAAGCTAAGACAGAATTGGTAGCATTAATTGCTCTTAAAATCTCATTCGTTAGCACATATTTTGGCTTCACCTTCATGTCATGGTCGATTCAATAGAATCGAACATCATGGTCATGGAGTTGAGGAACTTCTATATATTATTATTTCATAATTCATATTAACCAGTAATCAGAAACGTTTTTCCCCCTCACCCGTTAAACATTCTCCGTGTCTGTGCCATCGAAGTACAAATACTGACAGTTCATAGAAAACAAAAAGTAAAATCGAAGAAGTGTTATGAGGAGGTTTTACTGACCACTTTTCATATCATAAATTGTGGCAATTGGTAATTTGGATTTAGAGGGTTGGTAATGGGAAGAGATCATTTTCCATCTATTTATACTGTAATGTGACACGGGTTTAGGACCAGGTTGCATGGATGGGACTATGGGAGCCACTTTCTGTTAAGCGGTTGGCCTTTTATTTGTTTTTTTTTCTTGAAAAAAACAAGAAATACCTTTCATTTTCTTTTGTTTCCGAGAAGGAAATAGCATATTCTTTTATTTTTCTTTCTTTTCTTTCTGACCCATATACATGATACCAGAGAGGGTGCTTAACATGAGAAATAGCTTAAGGGTCTGTTTGGCAAATCAAAGAATAGTTTTGGAAGAGTGATAGTTTTGGAAGAGTGATGGTATAATATTTTTCTTGGAAGAGTGGTAGAAGAGTGATATTCTTGACTATTCGGAAGAGCAAAAATATCGTTTGGCAGTTGTTACTCAGAATAGTTAAAATATGAATAATTATGATACTAATAATGATGATGATAATAATAATAATAATAATAATAATAAATAATCATAATAGTAAGATAATAATCATAATAAAGTAATAAAAAATAATCATAATAAATAATAATATTATAATAATAATATAATAAAAATATAAACATAATCATAATCATAATCATGATAATAATAATTATAGTTATAATCATAATAATATAACCATAATCATAATGATAATAATATAATAATAAAAATATAATCATAATCATAAAAATAATTATAAATAATTATAATTATAATAATATAATAATAATAAATTATAATTACAATCATAATTATAATAATATAATAATAATAAGTAATCATAATTTTAATAATATAATCATAATATAATAATCATAATCATAATCATGATAATAATAATTATAGTCATATTCATAATAATATAACCATAATCATAATAATAATAATAATAATATAATAAAAATATAATCATAATCATAAAAATAATTATAAATAATTATAATTATAATAATATAATAATAAATTAATCATCACTATAATCAACATATAAAAATATAATACAACATAATAAAATAATAATAAGTAATAATAATCATAATCATAATCATCATAATATAATAATAAATAATCTTGATCATAATAATATAATAAAATAATTATATTTATATTCATAATATAATAATATAATATTAAAATTATATTTATAATAATAATAATAAATAATATAATAACAATAATGTAATAATAATAATATAATGATAATAATAATAAAAAAATAATAATCATAATATTAATATAATAATAAATTATAATCATAAATATAATATAATAATATAATAATACTAAATCTTAATCATAATCATAATATAATAATATAATATAATATAATCAAATAATAATCGCTATTCCGATTTAGCTAATCCGGTATTCCACCTATAAGTTGGTATACCGGATTAGCACTATTCCGCACTCTTCTACTTAGTCTAAAATTCATTTGGCAAATTAATTCATCGAAATAACTATTCTATTCTAACTTTTTGCTATTCCATTGAGTGCCAAACACTCCCTTAGTTTTTACTGTTTGTCCTTGGGAGTGCATTTGTTTCATAGTTTTGTTACCTCTGTTTGGAAAATTTTAATTCAACAGAGGTGCAACACAACAACAGGAAGCAAAATAATAATAATAATAATAATAATAATGATAACAATATTATTATTATTATTATTATTATTATTATTATTATTATTATTAAAAAAAATTAAAGTTGTATGGATGCCATCTAAAATCCAAAAAGTGAACGGGATCTGAAGAAAATTGTTGATATTCTTCATTTACTTAATAGAGGATCTTTCAAAAAAAAAATATTGCTTAGTTTTTCGAATGAAAATTTAGTTCATGTAGTCGTTCAGTACTATAGCCTCCAATTAAATAAAATAATAATAATATTCTTTGATCTAGAAGCATGCATTTTATTTTTAATACAGACTCACACCGTGATAAAATGGTTTACAATTCTCTTTTTATACTTGCTTTAATTTTAGAATAACAAGTTTACCAAAAAAAAGACACATTATATTTTGTCCTTATCCATTATCCGGATTAGCTTTTTTTTTTAACTTGCAATAATAGTTATTTTATTATGATACAAATACATCTAATATGAATTCCATAATATGTATTGTTTGAGAAATCTCATTAGAATTTCTGGTTTTAATTCAATATTTATTTGCTGTGATTTATGAATATACTTCAGGCTAGATTCTCTTTTTTGTTGTTAGTTTTCAATCATCATGTAAAAAATGGAGAAAAAGACTGAAGTCAAATAACCCTTTCTTACTTTTTTTTTCTTTTTTCACTGGATGAAGAAGAGAGAAATATACAAGGTCTTGGAAGACAAATGGAGACAAAAAGACCTTGTAACTTCAAACATTTTATTATCTTTTATTGTTACCAAAAATGAGATGTCCTCATTAATTGTAATTTTATTGGAAAATGAAAAAAATACTAAGTGTAACTAAAAGATATTTTCATAAGATTATAAAAGAATGGGTTTCAAAGTGGAATGGGAAGCAAAATTTTGTTGGGTTCATATGTAAAAACATATAAGAAAATGAATTGTATAGTTCACATTTCTAGCTAAATCAAGTTTGTTTGAGAAAAATATTGCTACACTAAATCAAGTTTGTTTGAGAAAATGAATTGTATAGTTCACATCAACTCCACTATGCCCCCCCCCCCCCCCCTTGTTTGTTAAGTTTTCAAGAGAACTTGTAGGCGTGTACTAATTTATAACAGTACGACAAAATTATGAGGTTACCAGATCTATTCAAAGTTGTACATTACAGTACATTATGTTAATTTATGGTAAATAATATATCTCAATTAAGAAAAGATAGCTTCTGGAAATAATAAAAAAAAAAAGTCGGAAACCCAACACTTCTTACTAGGCCCAAACATTGTTTCCTTATCGCGCTATAAATATATCAACCCATTACCCATCCAAGCAATGAACTGTCAATCAGAATTACCATAGCTCTTCTTGTTAACTGTAATCATGGATGACATTCCTTCACACGAAGACGCCTATCTGGAGTTCAGAAGTGCTTTAACAGCCGTGTTGGATGAGTACAATGCCGCCAGCAACCACGGGATTGAGGCCACTGACTTGGCTAAAGAGAATCTCAAACGCACACATGAACAGTACCTCCGGGCATCCAAAAGTGCAAGGGATTTCTTTGATGTGAAGCTCCATCAGATCAAGGTACTCCAGGAGGCACTTCATACCAATGCACTGGACACCAATCAGCTCAGAGATCACTTGGTCTCATTAGTGAGGGGGCAGGAAGATCTGGAGTCTGAAGCACGGAATGTAGATAATGCCAGTGCATCAGAGGAGTGCGACACAGCTGAGTCACAGGCTGTGTCTGATCTTGATCCCAATAAACCTGAAACAGAAGAGGCTGTGAAATGCGACACAGCTGAGTCACCGGCTGTATCTGATCTTGATCCCAATGAACCTGAGCCAGAAGAGGCTGTGAAACATAAACATGGCACTGTGACAGCACCCCAAGATACTGACCTTGATCCAAATTAGAAATCTCAAGTTACCACTTAGCATCAAAGAGTTTGGCATGTATGAGCTTTGTTTAATTGTGTTCAAGATAGTTAGAGAAACCAAGATAGTCCAGAGAAAACAGTTCTTTGCTTAAATATTTCTTTATAATTTTTCTTGGTTCTTGGTTCTTGGTTGATGTGTAGGATAATCAATGCTGACAAAATTTCTAGGTAGATGAATTACTTTTGTGAACAATATTTGTTGAGTTGATTGCAATGAGATAGTGGCTTTATGAGGGTTTGACATTGCTGAATCCTGTTTTCTGGTTCCTTCAAAAAATTTAGTTCAACCTTAGTGCACTTAATATTTTTCTGTAAAACAATAATTATAGTTTTTACTCGTTGAAAGCTGTTTAAGAATTGCCAATTTGTTACCACGGCCTTGAACACCATTCAATTGGGCTCCACTTCACCTCCAGAAAATTTGAATGGAACAATTAGGTTTCTGATTTTTAGAACGTGCATTCAATTGTGCTCAAACTCCACCTCCAGAATATTTCAGCAGTCATCAGATTTAGAAGGTATACACCAAATTTTCATCAGGAAGGTTGCCTTGGATATTCGTGACTTTACAGGTTACAATCATTTTAAAAATCTTTTCTGAATTGAAATTTACATACTGACGATCATTCAAAGAAGTTTGGAGTATGGCTATGAATTGTGTATTTCAGTAGTATTTCACATGCAAGTCAGAGCTCAAACTCTCGCTCCATAATTGATATCAATGGGTGATCCTTAATTTCCAGATATGACATAAGATGAAACTTTTTAGTTATGCATTTAGAAACAGTTAATTCAAGCTGGCTGATTTTAGACAGATTATTTGCAATGCTCTTACAAAATTAACCCTATATTTAAGGGCATTTGCAAATTAACATGTTTTTTTTTTTTACTTTCTGATAAAGTAATACTAAAAAACAAATTTCCTGCTGTAAGCTGCTTCAACCTTATCTCAATATTAAAACAATAAAACTTGAATTAAGATAAGTTCTTGCATTAAAATCCGGATTGCTCATACTGTTATTAGTTACACAAACCTTACCATTTTTTTTCTTCTTTTTGGAAAAGACAAGAAAGAACTCTATATCAGCATGAACCAGACCAGACATACATCACAGACAAAATCAGGCACCACTCCAGATTCTACTCCCTCAATTAAATTACATTCAAAGATAGTAAGGAACGAAAATAGATCTAAATAACCTAACTATTAAACACCTAAATCCACAATCTAAGCGCTGGTGAACTTAGTAACAGCCTTGGTGCCCTCAGAGACAGCATGCTTCGCCAATTCACCAGGAAGCACGAGCCTAACGGGTTTAGGACCAGGTTGCATGGATGGGACTATAGGAGCCACTTTCTGTTAAGCAGTTGGCCTTTTATTTGTTTTTTTTTCTTGAAAAAAACAAGAAATACCTTTCATTTTCTTTTGTTTCCGAGAAGGAAATAGCATATTCTTTGATTTTTCTTTCTTTTCTTTCTGACCCATATACATGATAACAGAGAGGGTGCTTAACATGAGAAATGGCTTAGTTTTTACTGTTTGTCCTTGGGAGTGCATTTGTTTCATAGTTTTGTTACCTCTGTTTGGAAAATTTTAATTCAACAGAGGTGCAACACAACACCAGGAAGCAAAAAATAAAAAATAATAAAATAATAATGATGATGATGATAACAATATTATTATTATTATTATTACTAAAAATAATTAAAACATGTTACACAAAATAGATGGAAGTTTCATATTTTATTTACTATCTCTTATCTAAGATGATTTTGTAACATTAATTGCTCTCAGACCTCATTGATTTGTTGATGAGTCAATGAAACCAAATATGATGGTTTTGATTTGTTGAGGAACTTTTGCTATTTTATTTTCATATTAATCAGAAATCATCTTTTCCTTCTGCCTGCCACATGGTTCATTGCAAGTCCGTACCATCGAAGATCAAGTACTGAAAATTCATATATAATTTTGATTAAAATGTAATAAAATTGTTTAAATTGCATTTGCTAAGAAAAGTCATAACTCTGCATTTGTCAGAAGGAAAACCAATTCGTTTATATGGAAGCACCATAGCCTTCACCCCCATCCCGATCGTTTCATCTCTCTTGTCTTATTCCATCAATCTTTCCCTCTCGGCTCTCTCAAGAAAAGAAATTACACATTAGCAATGGCCCCTAAGGCGGAGAAGAAGCCCGCTGAGAAGAAGCCAGCGGAGGAGAAGGCGGAGAAGAAACCAGCGGAGAAGAAACCGAAGTCGGAGAAGCGCATCCCGGCGTCGAAGGAGGGTGGTGACAAGTCTGGGAAGAAGAAGAAGGCGAAGAAGAGCACGGAGACATACAAGATCTACATCTTCAAGGTGTTGAAGCAGGTGCATCCTGACATCGGCATCTCCAGCAAGGCCATGCCCATCATGAACTCCTTCATCAACGACATTTTCGAGAAGCTCGCCATGGAGGCCTCTAGGTTGGCGAGGTACAACAAAAAGCCCACTATCACTTCTCGGGAGATCCAGACCTCCGTTAGGCTCGTGCTTCCTGGTGAATTGGCGAAGCATGCTGTCTCTGAGGGCACCAAGGCTGTTACTAAGTTCACCAGCGCTTAGATTGTGGATTTAGGTTCTAAATTGTTAGGTTGTTTAGGTCCATTATCGATCCTCAGAATCTTTGAATGTACTTTGAGGGGTGTAGAGTCTGGAGGGGTGATGGGATCAGGAGTGGTGCTTGATTTTTGATGTATATGTTGTCTGGTACTGGTACTCTGGTTCCTGCTGGAATAGAGTTCTTTCTGTTTACTTTTCAAAAAGAAGGGAAAAAAGACCGGTACAGAATGTGGTATTGTTAATTAATAACAGTGAGCAATCGATTCTAATTCAAGAATTTTTCTTAATTCAAGCTTTAATATTGAGCTAAGGTTGAAGCAACTTGTGGCAGGAAGTACCTCTTTTAGTATTACTGTTTAGTCATAAAGAAAAATGTTGTGTAAACATTCTGGTACGGTGAAAAGACCATTAGGATAAAGATCAGTACAGAGTAACCAATTGGTTTTGACTCTGCCATGATTACTACAAGACAATTAATTAAGATGGTGAATTTGGTTTTAAGAATTAGGGGTTTGATGGGTATAACTTTATTATAATGTAATATGAAATAGGATTTAGGCTCAATGGATGCGAGCCAGTTTTTCTGTTATGTGAATACTACAAGAATTGATAATTCTAAATAAAATATCCAACAGTTATTGGTCCCTTTCATTTTTTTTTCAGTTTCTTATTTTAATTACATTCTTTCTTTACTTCTTATCACGCTTCCATCATGCTATGGAGAAACTTCATAATTATTATGCAATTGGGTTTCTTCAATGTTGTCACCTCCGTCGGGTTAATTCGAATTCGACGAAGTACAAAACAACACACGGTGGTGCCCCAAATTAAAAGGAAAAGGATACTAGACCACTGAGTAACCAATATATATTTCCTAAGCTTCATAAAAGGAATTGTGAAAAATAATAATAAAAGCCCACTGACAAATCGAGTACATTGATTATAATTTTGAAATCATTGAAAATTTTGACTTGTTAACTATACTATTAATTAATGTTTCCTTTTCTTGATCATGATACGTGTTAGTAAATTTTGGGTTAAGACGTATTAAAAACCCTCAATTTCGAGCCTTTGACTAAATCCTCACTGACTCAACCACTGGTAAAAGTATTTGCTGATCATAACTGATTAACAGAACGAAAATGGTAAAAGTATTTGCTGATCATAACTGATAAATATGCGGATGCTATGGCAATCATGAACCGCTTACCGATATTTTTTGTATTTAAATTTTATTTTGAACATTTAAAGAATTTGCTTTGAAAATTCAAAATTACATATTTTCATGTACAAATATTCATTATTTTATTACATCTTAGAACCATCTTAAAAATCTGAAAAATAGTAGAAAACCTTCAAAAATAAAATTTTTACTATCCCATTACATTTTTATATAAAATAATTTATTGAGCAATATAAATTAAAAATTGAAAAACAAGGTTATTACAAAAAGATTTATGGATAACTATATAGAAGAATAAATCATAGTATATAAGGGGAGATAACATAATCAAATCGATGAGAGTATTAATGCTTAATTGATTATGTAGATGAGAGTGTCGATGAAATGTCACGAACAAAAATTTTATAACTAAATTTGTGAAACAATATGTATTTCTGGGAATACAAGAAAATAGATGACCACATCCGGTGCTTGTATTTCTTTGAGCTTTGACTTACGAACTGCTTTCGATTCATATATTGAACTCATGAACTGTATGCAATACACACGTTCCACAACGGAATCGGGGAGTTCCCAAGCTTTTGGGACTAATTTTGGTTTCAAGGATTATTTCAACCGTCAGATCAGTATCTAATCATCAATCTCGATGAAACTCATTTTTATTTTTATACATTATTCCAATCTCGATGGTGATCCGACGATTGAAACAACGCTTATGACCAGTTTCAACCGTTGGGACCAAAATTGATCCCAAAAGCTTAGGAACTCTTCCACAACACATCAAACGGAGTGGAAGATGCAATGCCAGACTAGTGTCAATGTGTTTGTGTCCCCATAGTTTGGGGTCTGGGTGATCCGGTGATGGGACTCATCATTTACATTGTTTTGTAAATTAGTATCGTTCAAAATTTGATTCGAATCAAGTCGAGCTCATGAAACGCTTTGATCTAAAAAATCTAGTTTAAACTCAGTTCGTTACTATTCGAGCTAGTTCACGAGTTGATTTACGAACCAATGCATACACTACTTATGACTTGAATCACGTCACATCGAACAAAATGCGAACAAACACACACATAATACGTTTCAGTATTATAAAAGCGAAAGAAACAAAAAAAAAAACAAATCTTTCCACCCAATGTATGAATGCATGACCTAAAAATGTTCACTGATCTAATCTGATGGAAAGAAATTAAGTGTAAATTTAAACTTTTTTAAAGAAAATGTTAACTAAGAATTTTTTTATTTTTTTATCTTTATCAATTTCATGACCTAAAAATAAAAATGTTAACAAGGAAAGTTTCATTTTACTTATTTTTGTGGACGTTGAAGATTCTATTACCTGCCGTTCGAAATAAAAAACATTCTTTCAGAAATAGACGTGAACAAAATTATTTAGATCTTTAAAAGATTATACCAAATGAAAATAATTCGGATAATCTATCATTCCAACGGCTATTTAGAGGGAAGATTGTGGAATGAATCAATGAAATCTGAAATATTCGTCATCCTCCTCTCATCTGATCCAAATTTGTATATTCTGCCGCGCGGTACTATGTAGCGCTATTATGTACCGTCCGATTGGAGTTAAGATGTGTGCTTCATCAATCTCAACACACTGCCGTAAATCTAAGGATTCGCATAACAACTGCAGACGATCGCATAACATCTGGATCTGATCCGCGTGAACGCTCTCCTAGCTGTCATGCGTGTTATAGAAGCAACACAAAGGATCTTACAAGATCTCTCATTTCCATTTGCGTCCCCGAGCGTCTCTGGAGGAGAGAGAGTATAACTTGCGAAGCACGCCTTTTTCTGAAAAGAGGAAAGATGGAAGCACGCCTTTTTTCTGAAAAGAGGAAAGATGGAAGCACGCTCTTTCCCTTAGCCCCTTGTAAACTCTTATCCGAGCTCAGCGGCCTCCGCCTCCGCCTTCTATTCCATCCAGACCACAGCTCCATTGGCGACCCCTTCAGACCTCTTCGCTCTCCTGCAAAGACTATCCCATCTCGCCTCGCCCATGAACCCTAAACTCTAATCCTACGTACGAGCGGCTTGCCCTCTCGCAGAGCTCTTTTCGATCGAATCGAAGTCTTCGTTTGGCACTTACCCAGAGCACAAATGCTAACTCCATCCCGCCACTACCTACAGACCTATTTTGTAGTACACTGTACGCACGATGCCGAGTTCCTACGAGATCCGCCACTGCTGCGAGGAGCATTCTTTTGTGCTCAAGTTGGTCGTCGTCAAGCACCTCATGCGGAGAAATGAAGTGTTCCTCTCGAGGCCGTCAACTTCACACAAATCTTGTTGACGCACTACATTATCGATGTGCGACAAGAGGTTGTACCTTTTTGTTTGATAATCTTTAGGGTATAATAATTTCTAATTCCAGACGCGGGTTAGAGCAATTTCACTTTTTCTTTTGTTCATAATTATACTTTAGCACCCTGTCTCCCTCCTCTGTATCTAGGGGCACACTTCACTTTGCACTGATGAATGCTGGTGTCATCCGGTCTGTACTTAGAAATGAAATTTACTAAAGTTGAAGTTATCCATGAAAATCTAATTATTTTGTTCAATATTTTTATCGTGATAATTACCTTTGACTATTTTTTTATGACAGTTATTACGTTTTTTCTGAGGTACGAGCAATTGGCTCCATTGACCATTTTTATAAGGTACTTTCTCAACATAATACATTTAGATTTAGTATGATCATTCATCATTGTAGTTCAATCAAGTTGTTGTGTGGTAAGAAAAGATCTATTCATGGTTATTTTTTATTTCCCTGCAACTAGTGAGTGCTATGTGGGATATTCATGCATTGTACAACTGTTCAGCTCACTAGTGACCTTTTTTATTCTTTTTCTTTGGCAGATTAATTTACTTGAATGGCATTGCAAGAGTTGATGTATTAAGTATGCAAAATGTAGGCTAGTATGGATGATAATCTTAAATTGATGTGTGAAATGCATAAAACCTGTACCTTACTTGAAAGTGAATGAATAAATTAGTAGGCCATTTGATCAATAGGCTAATTAAAGTCAGTTAGTGATCAATTAGTTAATTGGCTATTTAGTAGTCTACTGATATGAATAGAGGTGGTTATTCAGTTAATGGCCTAACGAAGCAAACCAAAGAAGTATATATTACAGTTGAATATATTTTATTTAGATTAACATTATTTCAACACAGTTTCATTGTTTTTTCTTTGTATTTCCATTTTCCATTTTACAGATTGGTGTGTATGAAGAGTATGTTAGAAACACTACAAGAAAATAAGCTGATGGAGGCATTAGACCGGTGGCATTCAATGAAATGCCTCTATATGATCTTTTCATAATGAAATGCTGCCCAATTAATTTTTTCAGAGTCCCGGTACAACTCGCAAGTCCACAATCCCAAACCCATATGTTAAAATAAAAAATAAAAGGAACTGCCTAAATGAGCTCTCTCTCTCTCTCTCTCTCTCTCATCCCCTATCAGGGAGTCCGATAGAGCCGCCCCAGCTTTACTCCACTGAGATTTTACTTCTTCTAGGCTCATGCTTAGCTTTTGAGTAAGCCTTCTCCTGGCAATCTCCATTTCATTTGTCCACTGCGAGGTGCTTTCTTTTCTAATCAGCTCTCTCTTTATCTCTCTCGCTCTAGCTCTGTACAGTTGGGTAAAGAACTATTGGTTGGTTTCCTCATGTATGCGGTTCTGTTTTTGTTCCTTTTTTAAAGTTCAATTTATATCAGAAATCGGCTTTGAAATAGGTTAGTGTGAGATTCTGCGAGGAAGGACTCTTGAATTTTGCCAAATTTACCTGCCAAATTCCTGATTTCTAGGTTTTTCTGAAAATCGGGCTTGCAAGTGAGTTTTTCAGTTACATAGTTGGGGTTAAATTGATATCTGGATTAAACTCTTCAATTGTTTTTTCTATTATACAGTAATCTTTTATTTGTTTTGAAATCTGACCTCAAACTGTAGCACATAACTTCACCCCGACTTAGTCAGATATGGTAAAACTTTAGTGTTGAAGTTTGTTCTTTTGGCAGGATATCAATATGTATCTGTTACCAAAGTTCAATTCAGGCACATGTACCTGGCATATAACTAGTAAATTGGTGAAAACATGGTTTTCTGATATAATCAATCTGTGAAAGTTAAGAGGTAGTAAACTGGAATCTAGAGCATATTTATACTTGATTGTTACTCATTTGAAAAGAAAACACCGATAAAATATCTGTACAAAACTAAGGGGCATTTGAACAGCTAGAACAAAAGTATATTTTCATTCTTATCATGATAAATGATGTGGACTTGCTTTTCACCCTATTTTTATACAACTAAACTGCACATTTATTAAAAGAGTTGCAATTGATGTGAGTATTAAATTTTTTTGTTTACTAAAAAATGCTACTCTAGTATTGTTTTGCAACTCTAATATCTTGATATGAGGGTTGGTCACATTTCAATTTCCTGATCAACTTAGTTTATGGTGAGCTAAGATTTCATTCAGTCAGGGATGTTCCAGTCGGGATTGGTTTCAGGTTTAACTCATATATATTCTGATTTTCAGCTTCTCCAGTCAGATATGAATAGGGCCATTGAACTAGGCTAGTTATCGAATATAAAAATCATGTGCATAAGCTGAAAAGCTTGATCTGATCTAATTTTGCTGGAGGAAATCTTAGATGGAAGGTACCTAATTAACTTTGATAATCTTCAAAATTTTGAGATCTCTGATCTTATGCTTTCAGATTGAGTTTCATTTCTAGTCTACCTCAATTTATTTGAGATTAATGGCTTTGTTATTGTTGTATCATCTTCAAAATGATTTTTGTACAATTTATGATGCTTGTGTTGCTTGTGTAAAGCATTCCAGTTCCCCCTACACTTGTTCGTTGCTCTCTTTTAATTTTCATAACAATTGAAGTCATTTATTTAAGAGCAATTTAAGTCAGCTTGTTTTGTAACAATCTTAAGTATAGTATTTGAGTTGGATGAATAAAATTTTTGCTAGACAAAAAAGTTAGATGAGTAATTAAGTGCTTAAATTTGTGTTCAAGTAAATTTGGGGTCCAAATATGCTATTATTATGGATCAATTGTAGGACTCTATTATTCATCCTATGCCACCGTTTATTTGTAAGCAATAGTTCAGATTTCATATTCATTTTTGTTTAGTTATAATATCATGTCACCTGTACTATCTATGTTTTAACTGAGACTTATCACTCACATATGTTAATGAAAGTTGTTACATATATCCTTTTTAATTATATTAACTAATGATAGTATTAGAATTTTATTGAAAAATAAGTACAAAACAAAAAATAAATATGTATATTAAATTCCTATTTGATATTTCATTCTAAAAATATATATTGAATTTATATGTGGTTGATCTCTCGTTACCACTAAAAAATAATTTCTTTTATTAGCAAAGACTATAAAATGAAAATTAGAAAACTTATGATATTATACATACATATCATTATAGAAAGTATTTATAAGTATGAATTGTCACTTAACAATTTAACATTGATAGATAAAAATATAATCCCAAAATAATAGCAGATTCAAACCTGTCAATTTGCATAAATGCATGTTTTTTAGTTCATACAACTATGAACCTTTTAGTATTACGTATATTTACAACAACGACGACAAAGCCTTTATGTAAATTGCTCTGTGTATTTGACTTATATATTTATTCCTTAATCTAAATTTCAATTAAGAGACTAAGAGTGAAACATGAAGGAAGACAACTAATTACACTCTATATTGCTTTGTGTATTTATTATAGTGTACATTAGAGCATTGAACATTTATTGTAAGGGGAGGGATCCCTTGACAATGGGTTATTTTGACAATTTTGTCAATGGACTTTAAAATAAATAGAAAATAAATAGAAAAAAATAGAAAAAAGTCTATATATACAGGTCTTTTACTTATAGATTGATAGTGTTTCAAATTTTATGCAATTTCATTATTGTTTGATAGTCCATGAAACATCGTCAAAATTGTATACAATTTTCAACGGTTTCAATTTAGCGTCTTTGAGAATCTGCAGCTTTTGCATTAAAATGCATTTCAAATGCCACTAGAACTTTGATCTCTATATTTTTTTAACAATATTGAACTTATAATACGCAACGGTATTCTAAGTCGTCTTGAAAATACAAGAAGAGGAAGAGGTCGACCGAGACTGATATGGGAGGAAGCAGTAAAAAGAGATTTGAAGGAATGAAATATATCCAAAGAGCTTGCTTTGGATATGAGTGCTTGGAAAATGGCGATTCATATACCTGAACCATGATTTAGGAGTTAAAGTCTAATAGTAGAGTTATAGACTTCATGTTCTTAGATTTTTAGGATTTTAGGATTTAGAAATAGGTTTTAGAAATAGAGGTTTAGAAATAGAATTTTAGGATTTAGAATTTAGAATTAGGTTTTATAATAGGATTTAATTTAGAAATAAGTTTTATAATAGAGGTTTATTGTACTATTATTATTATTGTTATAATTGCTATTACTATTAGCATATTATCATCATCATTATCATTATCATTATCATTTTTATTTATTTATTATTATTATTATTTTTTTTTTCTTTCATCATATTCATTATTATCACTGATATTTGAGATCTTTGATCTTATGCTTTCCGATTGGGTTTCATTTCTAGCCTACCCTAATTTATTTGAAATATTCAACATAAAATAAATGCCGCCAAAAAACTACAGTGGGATTTTCTGATGCTTTGGCAGCATTTTAGAATGCCACCCAATGTGGACTTCTTTGTAGTTAAGCCAATATGATATGCAAATGAAGTTGTGGCTGACAACTATTCAAATATATCCGGTGATCTAGCATGGTTGGCAAAATGTTGCAGGGCCTGCGGATTGGCTTTTTCCTTCAGCAACTCATTCTCGTTCAGGAAAAGGTAAGCTACTTGCTTTATTGAGTATGCATGGCATGTTGATTGATTGACTTCATGGAATTGGAAGATTTTTTTTAGAATTTGTGGTATTCTTTATATTCCTCATTTTCTATCTGATTCTATGTTGTTCTGGGTGTTTGTTCTAGTATGACAATTTAAATAATCAACATCTAACATTGGTACCAGTCAGTGCCAGTTTTCTTCTGTTGGTGTGGTACGGTTTTATGTTCAGCTGGGCTGATTTAAAATGATTATATAAACTGAAGGTGTTTTATGCAATTTTTTTCTGATAATTGTAAGATATACTCATTGTGCATCGTGAAAGGTAACATAAAGAGTTAAAAAAACCTACTAGGTTGCTGGGTTGTTTCCAGTCAACATGTGAAGACAACAATACATGATTATTTGGATCTGTTTTGAACTTGAAATGAGAATTGAACTAAGAAAAATTGGTTCTCAGTCAAGCTTGTATTTTTTAGTTTCCGGTAATGGCAGAAGAGTTTACACTTATTTCAAACAATTGAATCTGATTGATGCTTTTCCCTAAATGTGGTCTCATTGTGCAGGATAAATGCCTAAGCATTTATGACCTAGCTGAGCCATTATGCGATCACGAGATCAAGCTCGAGAGTAAAGGTTGGAAGTTTTAAATGCTCAAAGAACAGATCTCATACTTACCATATGGCTCCAATCTTTTAAATTTGCTCTTTATATCTTTCAAAGAGTCTTTTGGTATTCATATTCTGCTTCATTGAAAATACTAAAAGGAGAACATATAGTGAAAATCACAGTAGTGCTTGAGTTCTTAGTAATTACCTTATCTTAGTATGTAAAGATTACCCATGAATTTACTCTGGGAGATCCACTTTTGCCACTTAATTCAACTGAATTGTAATTTAATACATTATTTTTGCTGCTAAGATTTATTTCTCAGGTGTTGTAAAGTTTTCTTTTGTCCGGTTATTGAGGTTCAGTTTTGTAAAAGATCAGTAGAGACTTGTGAGAAACTCTAGTATGATATTTGGGTTCTTATCTGATTTTGATTTTCAGCTGAATTTAGTTGTTCTCTGTGAAATCTATGCAAATAAATGTGCTCTCTAACGAATCTTTTGATGAAAGTCTAATTTGTTATTGTTTGGTTTCTTTAATAAGATAGGCGGACAATAGAAGACAACATGCAATGAAAACCTTACAATTTCAGTTGATCATAGGTTGACATGGATGAAGGTAACTGACCATGAGACAGGTTTCTTACAATGCTATGCATTACTTTTTTTCATTTATTTCATGTCCTGCTAAGTTCCCAGATGCTATTTCTGGAAGCTATCATTTCTTCTTTCATCTTTTTCAAATCATATTCTTAATTTCTGAATTTTTTTTGTTCAATTGATCGGAATTACTAACATCAAACTTCACTTTAACAAAACTTGTTGCTTTTGGTGTTGTTTTGCAGTCAGAATTGTCCATCCTGTGTATTTGATATACAAAGCTTTAGAAAGAAGATCATATTACAAAAGAAAATGATTTGTTTATTACTCTGTTTAGTCTCATATTTGTATCTCGTAATATTTTTTTGTACTCATTTTCTGATGTTGATTTGGAATGGTTATACATACAGTGTATGGATCTGCTTTGCTGCTGAAGTTTTCTCTGGCAAAACTCTTCTTTAGTATGTCTTTCTTTATTGTTTTGCATATTCATGTTGCTATAGTTTTCTACTAGGCGGGTTTCTAAAAAAAATCAAAAATCAAGTTTTCTGAGCATCTTTTGAAGAAAACATGATACTTAAAATCTCAATCTCCTAGTATTTAGCACGTTCTTAAATCATGTCCTGATAATTAAATGTCAATCTCGATAATACTTTCATGTTTTGAACTTCTGATCGCTTGATTGATGTTGGTTTAAGAATTTCATATTGCATACTAGACAAGTGACTGAAATATCCTTGATTAAATGTTGGTTTATTTTGGTGTTAACTTTTGCACTAATGAACCTCAATTTGTTGTTTTCTGAAACTATTTCAAACATAAAATTGTGGCTTTCATCTTTCATGGAGTAATATTGGTTTCTTTAATAAGATTTTTATCTGCTGATGGCCTGACCATGGTCTATATTTATTTCCTTTCAGGAAACTATCACTACAGGAAAATGGATATTGGGCAGCACTAGTTCTTGTAACCTTTTTTGATGGTATGTAACTAGCTTCATGCAGATATTAACATATTTTAAGCCCTAATGGTCAGATTAGCATATACGAGATGCTATGATGGTACTGATACTGAGAGTTGAGTTGGCTTCACGACTTGGTGCTTTCTTGCATCCATTGTTACCTTACTCCTAGATGTATATTGTGCTCTCTTCGATTTTTGTATAAAGGAATTGTTGGAAATTTAGGTTTTCTGTTTAGTGGAGAAGAAGAGCAAGTAAAAACGCGATTAAGAAAAGAGGGTCATTTCACCTTCTTTCTGACGCCTCAGTCTATTTTCTATTTTGTGACAAAATTACAAGAGAGTCCCTAAACTATGTAGTAATTACATAAGGGTTTTCACAAAATATAAACTATACAATTATATTTTTCTCAACAGGAATAATCCTACATTTGTGCTTTTTCCTAGATGTATGTTGTACTTTCTTTGCCGTTGGTGTTGACCTCTATGCAAGCAAAGTGGACAAGATTGGCAGCCAACTTTGACCAAAAGATTAAAGTTCAATGTATTCAAAATATATTATCCAATGTATTTAATACAATTATCTTATTTTTTTAGTAGGTTTTGAGATACTATTTGAATTCTGTGTGTTGGTTCGAACTGATTTTTACATGGCCTTTACTTTTGCGGGATGAAAATCCACTATTGGAAGAACAACAAAAGAATGGGGTTAGTAGGTGCAAGAAGAAAATATGACGAATACAGAATTCGTCCTCAAGCTTTAGTCAACAATTAAAGGTAAATCAGAGGTAGAGAACTGGCTTAGACTTATTTGTGAAAATTAAGAGGTAGAAAATTGAAATAATCCACTATCAGAAGAACAACAAAAGAATGGGGTTAGTGGGTGCAAGAAGAAAATATGAAGAATACAGAACTTATCCCAAGCTTTAATCAGCAATCAAAGGTAGAGAACTGGTTTAGACTTATTTGTGAAAATTAAGAGGTAGAAAATTGAAATAAGGAATATGTTTATACAGATACTTCATCGTGCCTCATTTGAAAAGAAAACAGAAAGATCAAATATTTTGAGAAAATCAAAGGGGTAACTCTTAAGTTTTGTAAGAACTTATTTCTTCTATAATTTTGTTGTGCACTACTTGTGGTACCAGAGCTAGAACTATCATGGCAGTATTTAGTGTTGTATTTGAGATGTTAGATAGACATTTAGATATGTCCTGTGCAAGTGCTTAACTGGTATGTTACTGTTAAAGGTGATGTAGTTGATGTGGCTCACCAGCGGTGCCTCTCAAGTTATGCTCGAAAGGCAAAAGAAATTAAAATGTATCAAGTTTATTTTATTTATTTCTAGATGAAGCATCATTAGAAACACTAATCAAATCAAAATGCATAATTTATTTATTCTTCTTTTTCTGGTGTGTAGATGACAAGTTATGCCTGCCTATTATCTATCAAGTTCCACAAGGAATTACCAATTTGGTAACAATGAGTGCCAATTTGGACTTGAAGCTAAATCAATTTTGGATTTTTTTTTTCGCCAGATAAAATTTTGATGTGTTAGTTTATTTTAGTGTTATCTTATGGTGTTAGTTTATTTTTGTTTTAAACATAGAATTCATTGATACTGCATTGTAAAATTGTGCTAAAGCTACCTCTAAATCTTAGACCTACTATTTCTTCTTACATCTGGTAGTTAGAATATCAAAGCCGGAAGATGTGGTTTTGCAAGTCTCTGGATGGGATGCATTGATGCCTGTTTTTCAGCGAAATGACAATCCAAAGGCATGTCTTCAGCTCACAATTTTGTTGAGGTATACAATGTCTGATCTTTTGTTAGTGCTAGATTTATTCTTTGTTGATTTATTCAATCAATTATTGCTTTTCTAACGAGTATGGTCTAGTTTTGTAGTGAAAAGTCCAGTTTAATCTCTCTGATTGGTTGACATAAATATTTTTCCTTATGTGATGTCTGACCTATTTGTTTTCTCCTCATATTCTGGGATATGAGTTGTCTCCAGATTGCTGGCAAAATTTTGTCTGCGTGCATATTAAGGTATAAATCCATAGTTGTATGAATTACAAGAAAATATCATATTTGTGCATGTAGTTAGAAATAATATCACATTTAGTCATCTGAAACTTGATGCTTGACTCACTTAGCCTATGTTAAATTTAGTAGAAAGACCATAGTTTGTATACAATTACAAGGTGACTTACAGTAGTCAAACAAAAGGGTAGCATCCCCTACAAAGTAGATGAAGGTTGTATCTGAGTTGGTTCCAGAATCACAATGTATCAATCTTCTACCGTTAGGAATTTATATTAGTGGTGCAGGGTGCCTACTTGGTTTTTTCCTCATATATATTTTTTTTCTATAAATCTGATATGGTTTGTAGGAAAGCTAGCTGTGATTCCACTTCCTAAACAGGCATGAAATTTGGGCTAAGCAAGTGGATTGAAAGGGAATTGGCATATGCTCAGAGGGTTGTTGGTAAAAGAATCAAAGTAATGGTTAGTATGGAATACTAAGTGTAAGCTTCACTATTTCTTTATTTTTTTTCTTAATTATTCTTTTTGGCTTGCATGCTTAAGTTTACTATGATTGTACTATTTAGAATATTAACCGTAGTTGCCAGCAGGTTGGATCCAAACCTGGCTATGAATTAGTTCATTCAAGTGTCTTTTGGCAAGCTGGAGGAATAGAAACCAGATCATAAATGCATATATGAATTTAAATAATGAATAAACTTTAATATATGTATCCATAGGCTATGATTTAATCAGTCCCAGAAGCAGGGAATCAAAACCTAAAACTGGCTTCATGAGAAGTTAAGTGGAGCAATCCCAAGATGGGGGATGCAGTTTCTATGACTCCGCTCTCTTCATTGTCAGCCTGACTTTGATTCAATTGTAGTACTTGTTATTTGAGTCTCAGCTTAATTAAGTGCACTGACAGGATCTTATATATCTAACCGCCCTTCAGCGTTATTCTCTTAGTAAGGCTTTGTTTTTTTTTTTTTTTGAAGTGGAGGCGGATCCGGTGGCGGAGGACCAAATCCAGAGGCGGGCGCGTCATGGTGGCGGCGGCTAGGCGCGGAGGCGGCTGTCGTGCCAGATCTGCATACCAGGTCGTCGGTGGACGTGGTGGTGAAGGTGGTCGTGTTTTGCTGAGGCGGTGGGGGTCGTCGGTGGTCGGTCGCTGTACAGGTGGTCGGTCTCCGATCGGTCGCTGTACAGAGGAGAGAGAGGAGGAAGAGGGGAGGAGAGGAGAAGAGGGGGAGGAGAGGAGGGAAGGAGGGGGAGATGGCGGCGCCTTCCCTGTCTAAATTGGGGGCTTTTTTCGCTCGGGTATCGCCTTTTTTTCGCTCTTTGGGGTAAGGCTTTGGTTTATGGCTGCTTTATTTCTGCTAAATCGCTGAGTGCTAAATGACTACCTTATTGCTGATCATTTGATTGCTATTTTTAGTCTTGTAAATCACTTTTATTGTCTTTCACTGCTGCAGTAAATGAATGGCAGCATGTGTGTTAGTTTGTAGTTAACAGCATTTTATTTTCATCCTTACACTTGTCAGAGGTTATGAATTCAACAACCCAAACACAGGTGTCAACTTCTTCCAACTTGTATAAACCTGAATATACTTTGATATATAATCTGGGTACTTTCAGTGTATATTTCTATGAAATATAGATAACATAGGTGCTCGAAGTTTGCCATCTTCATGAAACACTATTGTTCCTTGGGTTGAGACCAAAAGGAAAAACTAAGAAATAAGGTCCAAACATGAATAAAATAACATTTTTGCAAAACAGTTTTTTAGGGTGATTATATGGTGGACGAATCCATTAATTTTATCCATCAATACCTTGTGGAAGGCAATTCATTTTGTAAGTTAATAAATGTAATCTGGAAAAAGTATATTTGTATATGATCAACTGTCTGTGTGATCCGCCATCTATTGTAAGTTCTGCTTTTGGTAAAATTATTATTTGGCAAGTTGTAACTGTAATTGTTATGGACTGTGATTTGTGGTGGATTTTTTTTGGTTTTGGACTGGTTTGTGATGGATTTGTTCTGCTTTCTGTAAAATTATTGTTTAGTACGTTGTAACTGTAATTGTTCTGGACTGATTTGTGGTGGATTTATTCCTGGTTTTTGGACTGGTTTGTGATGGATTTATTCTTGGTTTTGGACTGATTATGGTTTATGGTGGATTTACTCTTTTTCTGGTCGTGGTTGGATTCCCAGTGCTTGATAGGTATACTCTTGTGGAGTTTTTGGTCATTAATATTTCGTAATAATATATGCAAATATTAGTCAGGAGTTATACTTAGTAGGTTAGATAAGTTGGGAACAAATGCCCTGAATAAATATAATTGCGATACCGAACCTCCTTGAGAATGAATCTACGGAATATTTGCATTTCCGTAAATTTTAGGGCACTTACAAGGCCATTCCGCGGCCTTCGAACGCTAACGGGCCGGTCAATTATGGTGGGCCGTGATTTAGGTTGCTCGGACTTTCTAAAGTAATGTCGTTCCACATATTTTCTCGTTCTAATGGGCCGACATTTGTAAATTACTCGGCCTTTTTATCATATTCATGGGCAGCGTTTGAAAAATTCTCGGCCTGTTAAGAAAATTAATGGGCCGAATTTTGAAAATTTCACGGCCTGTTTACCATATTAATGGGCCGTCATTTGAAAATTTATCGGCCTCTTAAGCAAATAAATGGGCCGACGTTTCAAAATTTCACGGTTGTTTACCATATATTTGGGCCGAACTTCAAAATTTTCTGCGCCTGTTATTTCATATCTCTGCCAGTTTATCATATTAATGGGCCGTCGTTTAAAATTTTACCGGCCTGTTAAACAAATTAATGGGCCGATGTTTGAAAATTTCGCGGGCTTTTAAGAAACTTAGGGGCCGACGTTTAGAATTTTAACGGTCTGTTTACCATATATTTGGGCCGAATTTTAAAACTTTTCTGCGCCTGATTTCTCATTTCTGGCCTTATTAAAAAATTAGTCAACTGTTCATGCAATCTTTCTTTCGGTCTGTTTATGTTATTGATGGGCAAATCTGGCTTTTTTCAATTGGGCTGCAAGATTATTCAAAGCAAACAAGAAAAAAAAAGCAAACAAGAAAAAAAAACAGAAAAAGAAACAAGCAACCATTGATAAACACACACCACAAACAAAACAATATAAGTAAATAACACGCCATGCACTGCGATGCATAGTTTGCGATTCCATCCTACACCTGTACAGCAGAATAAATCCATCACAAACCAGTCCAAAACCAAAAAAAATCCACCACAAATCACAACAGTCCATAACAATTACAGTTACAACTTGCCAAATAATAATTTTACCGAAAGCAGAACTTACAATAGATGACAGATCACACAGACAGTTGATCATATACAAATATGCTTTTTCCAGATTACATTGATTAACTTACAAAATGAATTGCCTTCCACAAGGTATTGATGGATAAAATTATGCATTTGTCCACCATATAATCACCCTAAAAAACTGTCTTGCAAAAATGTTATTTTATTCATGTTTGGACCTTAATTTTTCCTTTTGGTGCCCTCTCAACCCAAGGAACAATAGTGTTTCATGAAGATTGCCGAGTTTGAAAAAATTAAGACAAATCCTAACTGCTCTATAGAAGAATCTTTCATCGAAATACATTCTCTTGAAAGTAAAAACATAAATTTTCTAGAGTATACCTTGCATAATTGAACTTTAGTCGTTGAAGGCACACATTCAAAAAACACTTGGAAAACAAACTCGTAAAAGACGTTCTTTGTTGCCCTCCAGCGCAGCATATCATTGTAAGGAAGATTCACTGCATATAAGAAAAATATTGGACAGTAACTGGACAGAAAGATAAAAAAGTCAAAGCTAGTACTATCTAATGGTACACTGAACATACCACAGATATTCACATGTTAGATTTGAGGTTTAAAACCAAAAATCCAGGATAAGAGTTCAACAATTCCAATCATATCTCCGAGCCTCTCCTAGGATCACAAGCACATGTACAACAACCAACGCACTAAGGAGTAGAAG
Source organism: Schoenoplectus tabernaemontani (assembly GCA_037127355.1). Classification (NCBI taxonomy): domain Eukaryota; kingdom Viridiplantae; phylum Streptophyta; class Magnoliopsida; order Poales; family Cyperaceae; genus Schoenoplectus; species Schoenoplectus tabernaemontani. The sequence goes on along the minus strand of CM073748.1, from coordinate 19,260,878 downwards.
CACAGAAAAAGGAAAACTCAGTACAGTCTCTTCAACCTTATTCTGATCTCTACACAAGAACCTATGTTTTGACTATTTAACTTTAGTACTTCATAAAAGGGGGAGGTACAAAAAGAAAAAGCAACAATGGAAGGAATGAAGAAAGCATTCAACCAAGGAATAAAGGTCATTTCCAAAGTTGAACCAAGTAATGACCCATCCAAGCCTTTTACAGTCAACTCTATGGTTTGGGATAAGCAAGGCTCCATCACCGAAATACAGAACTCATTCCAATAGTGGCAACCAAATTCTAGTTGTTCCTATTAAAGTACAACCAACAGCCCTCGAGCACCTATGTTCTCTATATTTCATAGAAATATACACTGAAAGTACCCAGATTATATATCAAAGTATATTCAGGTTTATACAGGTTGGAAGAAGTTGACACCTGTGTTTGGGTTGTTGAATTCATAACATCTGACAAGTGTAAAGATGAAAATAAAATGCAGTGAACTACAGACTAACACACATGCTGCCATTCATTTACGGCAGCAGTGAAAGACAATATAGTGATTTACAAGACTAAAAATAGCAATCAAATGATCAGCAATAAGGTAGTCATTTAGCACTCAGCGATTTAGCAGAAATAAAGCAGCCATAAACCAAAGCCTTACCCCAAAGAGCGAAAAAAAGGCGATACCCGAGCGAAAAAAAGCCCCCAATTTTTTTTCAAAACCCTAGACGGGGAAGGCGCCGCCGCCTCCCCCTCCATCCCTCTTCTCATCCCTCTCTTCTCCTCTCCTCCCCTCTACTCCTCTCTCTCCTCTGTACAGCGACCGATCGGAGACCGACCACCTGTACAGCGACCGACCACCGACGACCCCCACCGCCTCAGCAAACACGACCACCTTCACCACCACGACCGACGACCTGGTATGCAGATCTGGCACGACGGCCGCCTCTGCACCTAGCCGCCACCACCACGACGCGCCCGCCTGCGCCTAGCCGCCTCCCTCCGCCTCCGCCCGCCTCTGGATCTGGTCCTCCGCCACCGGATCCGGTGTACAGCGACGACGACCGCCGCCGCCTCACCGATCAGTTTCATTTTTATTTTTCAATTGCTCTTACCTCAGAAAAAACCTAATAACTGTCATAAAAAAATAGTCAAAGGTAATTATCACGATAAAACTATTGAACAAAATAATTAGATTTTCATGGATAACTTCAACTTTAGTAAATTTCATTTCTAAGTACAGACCAGCTGACACCAGCATTCATCAGTGCAAAGTGAAGTGTGCCCCTAGATACAGAGGAGGGAGACGGGGTGCTAAAGTATAATGAACAAAAGAAAAGTGAAATTGCTCTAACCAGCGTCTGGAATTAGAAATTAATATATCCTAAAGATTATCAATCAAAAAGGTAGCTACAACCTCTTGTCGCACATCGATAATGTAGTGCGTCAACAAGATTTGTGTGAAGTTGACGGCCTCGAGAGGAACACTTCATTTCTCCGCATGAGGTGCTTGACGACGACCAACTTGAGCACAAAAGAACGCTCCTCGCAGCAGTGGTGGATCTCGTTGGAACTCGGCATCGTGCGTACAGTGTACTACAAAATAGGTCTGTAGGTAGTGGCGGGATGGAGTTAGCATTTGTGCTCTGGATAAGTGCCAACCGAAGACTTCGATTCGATCGAAAAGAGCTCTGCGAGAGGGCAAGCCGCTCGTACGTAGGATTAGGGTTTAGGGTTCATGGGCGAGGCGAGATGGGATAGTCTTTGCAGGAGAGCGAAGAGGTCTGAAGGGGTCGCCAATGGAGCTGTGATCTGGATGGAATAGAAGGAGGAGGCGGAGGCCGCTGAGCTCGGATAAGAGTTTACAAGGGGCTAAGGGAAAGAGCGTGCTTCCATCTTTCCTTTTTTCAGAAAAAAGGCGTGCTTCGCAAGTTATACTCTCTCTCCTCTTTTCAGAAAAAAGGCTTGCTTCGCAAGTTATACTCTCTCTCCTCCAGAGACGCTCGGGGACGCAAATGGAAATGAGAGATCTTGTAAGATCCTTTGTGTTGCTTCTATAACACGCATGACAGCTAGGAGAGCGTTCACGCGGATCAGATCCAGATGTTATGCGATCGTCTGCAGCTGCTATGCGAATCCTTAGATTTACGACAGTGTGTTGAGATTGATGAAGCACACATCTTAACTCCAATCGGACGGTAAATAATAGCGCTACATAGTACCGCGCGGCAGAAGATACAAATTTGGATCAGATGAGAGGAGGATGACGAATATTTCAGATTTCATTGATTAATTCCACAATCTTCCCTCTAAATAGCCGTTGGAATGATATATTATCCGAATTATTTTCATTTGGTATAATCTTTTAAAGATCTAAATAATTTTGTTCACGTCTATTTCTGAAAGACAATGTTTTTTTTCGAACGGCAGGTAATAGAATCTTCAACGTCCACAAAAATAAGTAAAATGAAACTTTCCTTGTTAACATTTTTATTTTTAGGTCATGAAATTGATAAAGATAAAAAATAGAAAAATTTCTAAGTTAATATTTTCTTTAAAAAAGTTTAAATTTACACTTAATTTCTTTCCATCAGATTAGATCAGTGAACATTTTTAGGTCATGCATTCATACATTGGGTGGAAAGATTTGTTTTTTGTTTCTTTCGCTTTTATAATACAGAATCGTAATATGTGTGTGTTTGTTCGCATTTTGTTCGATGCGACGTGATTCAAGTCATAAGTCGCATATGCATTGGTTCATGAATCTAACTCGTGAACTAATTTGAATAGTAACAAACTAATTTTGAACTAGACTTTTTAGATCAAAACGTTTCACGTGCTCGACTCGATTCGAATCAAATTTTGAACGATACTAATTTACAGTACAATGTAAATGATGAGTCCCATCACCGGATCACCCCGACCACAAACTATGGGGACACAGACGCATTCGACACTAGTCTGGCATCACATCTCCCACCCCCGTCTGATGTGTTGTGGAAGAGTTCCTGAGTCTTTGGGATCAATTTTAGTCCCAACAGTTGAAACTTGTCCTAAGGGTTGTTTCAACCGTTGGATCACCATCGAGATTGGAACAAAGTATAAAAATAAAAATGAGTTTCTTCAAGATTGATGATTAGATACACAAAATTTGTCTTAAAATGAGTTAAAACAACTAAAAGAACATGTAGTGAAATTTTTTTCTTTTGGAAATCATTATTATATAATGTTTTATTACATTTATGCATTATATTAAATTTTATGCATTATACATATGAGCACAACTTCTATTAAGGACACACATTATTAATCAATAACTTAAAATATTAACAAAAATACTTTCTTTCAATCAATCATAACGATTCAGACCGAAAAATAGCTTCTTCAGAAGATCTATTTTAAAAAGGATCACATCTCTCAATGAAAATTACCGATTATATTGAATCTGATCTATCTAGCTAAATCATTATTACAGAGAGCTTACTAGCCATATACAAAGTGAGAGAGATAATTCAAAAGATTGATACACTAAATTAGCCAAATCTTTGTTCAATCTCAATTTAGTTTCTCTCTATTCTCCCAACTTGATCCTTCGTGATCTTCTTGAAAATATTCTCTTGAGCTGTAGTGCTCACCTTTTCTTGAGTGTGTTGTCACTCACCTTTTGAGTGTGTTGTCACTCACTTTTTTGAGTGTGTTGTCACTCTTGTTACCGATAGGCTTGGCAGCACATTTTTATAAGAGACTAAGTTCTACAAGTGTAAAAACTCTTTTTAAATATATCGGCTCAACCTCAATTGTTAGAGGTTAAGGGTCCCGAATACGTAGGCATTGTTAAAGCCGAACTCTGTTACATCTTGTGTTCTTGCTTTATCTTTACTTTCTTTTCTCACATTTCTTTAATTGCTATATTCTTGTGAGAATTGGATTGATTTAAATCGTATTCCGCTGCCATTACACTTGAACATTAAACCCCAAATTGATTTATACATTTCTACCTTAGATTCTTTACATTCTTACACTATCTTGACATTTCAATACCAATATCTTAGGGCTTTCAAAGGACTATCAAAATAAATAATGAAAATTTAATATATAAATTATCTTAACGCTCGAAAACTTCAAGATTGTATTATCATAGTTTCGGATTGGTTTGCCAAGCATAACTTTTTATGATTTTGATGTATTCGGTGAACAAAAGATAAAGAGAAAATTATTTACATATCTATTAAAACTTTCATTATTAAATATCTATTTTTCAAAATTTTAGAATTAGTTATATATCCTTTAGATATAATTTCTGTTATGAATATCTCGTGAAACCTTCTATATTTTTTTCTTTTCACAGCTCTCTAAAAAAATGTATTTATATTAAGGAATTTGTATTTCCCAGCAGGTATATAGTGTCTCACTCCAAGATACCACACTTGGTGAAAAATGATTTGTATGATTTTCAAACATAATTTATTTTAGTACCATATGAAGAGCTGAACATCAAATAAAAAATTTGCACCCAACGAATATATATGGTTTGGATGTCATTTTTTTCTTTTTGAATTTAAATATAAGGACATATTAATCAGTTTGTTTTTTTATTTACAATGATAATTGTTGAAACAGTACTTTTGTACTTTTTGATGGATAGTACCTCCTAGCATCCAAAAATTAAGTATATGCAAATATGTCAAGCGATAAGGTTAATGTGTGCGTATACTTACACTGTGCTTCACAAATGGAGGAGGAGAGGAAAAGAATGGAAGGTGAAATAAATGAACGAGATGATGAGCTTAAACTTGTAACTTCAATTTGGGGATAGCAAGTTGATGTAATTTGTATAAAAGAGTTTTCTTTCAATCCCCTTCACTTCTCCTCTCCTCTTCAAATTTAATAATTACGGAGTAAATAAAATAATTTAATCAGATGAATATTTTATCCGGTCATTTTATTTTTCCGTTCGCTTCCCTCAGTGGCAGATCCAACGTGATTCGGGCCCCCTAGATTTTAAAGATTTTAAAATATAGTATTTTTCGGTAATGATTTCAGTAATCCTTCCCCCTTGAAAATTTTTTTTGACTCCTTTTGGATTGTCTGATTATTTTTATTGAGAAAAAATATTTAATATCGTGCATAATGAAATAATTATGCAAAAATATTAAAATATAAAGTTATGACGAAAATTTATTTTGTTGATATTTTTAATATATAAAATGTTGTCATTTAATATTTTTTATTAGATAAAATATATATTAAATTATTAATTTTTTATTTAGTATCCGATTATTTAATGAATTTGAACCCAATAAATATTACAATCCGATAATTACCCCTCACTAAAATCGCCTAGACTTCCCTCTTTTACCATGCTTTGAAGCACAACGTCAACGTGAATTAATATCCATAAAGAAATCCCTCGCACTTTTGCACTTTTGGATCCATCACAGTTGTATGGATGCCATCTAAAATCCAAAAAGTGAACGGGATCTAAAGAAAATTGTTGATATTCTTCATTTACTTAATAGAGGATCTTTCAAAAAAAAATATTGCTTAGTTTTTCGAATGAAAATTTAGTTCATGTAGTCGTTCAGTACTATAGCCTCCAATTAAATAAAATAATAATAATATTCTTTGATCTAGAAGCATGCATTTTATTTTTAATACAGACTCACACCGTGATAAAATGGTTTACAATTCTCTTTTTATACTTGCTTTAATTTTAGAATAACAAGTTTACCAAAAAAAAAAGACACATTATATTTTGTCCTTATCCATTATCCGGATTAGTTTTTTTTTCAACTTGCAATAATAGTTATTTTATTATGATACAAATACATCTAATATGAATTCCATAATATGTATTGTTTGAGAAATCTCATTAGAATTTCTGGTTTTAATTCAATATTTATTTGCTGTGATTTATGAATATACTTCAGGCTAGATTCTCTTTTTTGTTGTTAGTTTTCAATCATCATGTAAAAAATGGAGAAAAAGACTGAAGTCAAATAGCCCTTTCTTACTTTTTTTTCCTTTTTTAACTGGATGAAGAAGAGAGAAATATACAAGGTCTTGGAAGACAAATGGAGACAAAAAAACATAGTAACTTCAAACATTTAATTATCTCTTATTGTTACCAAAAACAAGATGTCCTCATTAATTGTAATTTTATTGGAAAATGAAAAAAAAAATACTAAGTGTAACTAAAAGATATTTTCATAAGATTATAAAAGAATGGGTTTCAAAAGTGGAATGCGAAGCAAAATTTTGTTCGGTTCATATGTTAGAACATATAAGAAAATGAATTGTATAGTTCACATTTCTAGCTAAATCAAGTTTGTTTGAGAAAAATATTGCTACACTAAATCAAGTTTGTTTGAGAAAATGAATTGTATAGTTCACATCAACTCCCCCCCCCCCCCCCCCTCTTGTTTGTTAAGTTTTCAAGAGAACTCGTAGGCGTGTACTAATTTATAACAGTACGACAAAATTATGAGGTTACCAAATCTGTTCAAAGTTGTACAACACAGTACATTATGTTAATTTATGGTAAATAGTATATCTCAATTAAGAAAATATAGCTTTTGGAAATAATAAAAAAAAAAGTCGGAAACCCAGCACTTCTTACTAGGCCCAAACATTGTTTCCTTATCGCGCTATAAATATATCAACCCATTACCCATCCAAGAAATGAACCGTCAATCAGAATTACCATAGCTCTTCTTGCTAACTGTAATCATGGATGACATTCCTTCACCAGAAGACGCCTATCTGGAGTTCAGAAGTGCTTTAACAGCTGTGTTGGATGAGTACAATGCCGCCAGCAACCACGGGATTGAGGCCACTGACTTGGCTAAAGAGAATCTCAAACGCACACATGAACAGTACCTCCGGGCATCCAAAAGTGCAAGGGATTTCTTTGATGTGAAGCTCCATCAGATCAAGGTACTACAGGAGGCACTTCATACCAATGCACTGGACACCAATCAGATCAGAGATCACTTGGTCTCATTAGTGAGGGGGCAGGAAGATCTGGAGTCTGAAGCACGGAATGTAGATAATGCCAGTGCATCAGAGGAGTGCGACACAGCTGAGTCACAGGCTGTGTCTGATCTTGATCCCAATAAACCTGAGACAGAAGAGGCTGTGAAATGCGACACAGCTGAGTCACCGGCTGTATCTGATCTTGATCCCAATGAACCTGAGCCAGAAGAGGCTGTGAAACATAAACATGGCACTGTGGCAGCACCCCAAGATACTGACCTTGATCCAAATTAAAAATCTCAAGTTACCACTTAGCATCAAAGAGTTTGGCATGTATGAGCTTTCTTTAATTGTGTTCAAGATAGTCCAGAGAAACCAGTTCTTTGCTTAAATATTTCTTTATAATTTTTCTTGGTTCTTGGTTCTTGGTTGATGTGTAGGATAATCAATGCTGACAGATAATTTCTAGGTAGATGAATTACTTTTGTGAACCATATTTGTTGAGTTGATTGCAATGAGATAGTGGTTTTATGAGGTTTTGACATTGCTGAATCTTGTTTTCTGGTTCCTTCAAAAATTTTAGTTCAACCTTAGTGCACTTAATATTTTTCTTTAAAACAATAGTTATAGTTTTTACTCATTGAAACCTGTTTAAGAATTGCCAATTTGTTACCACGGCCTTGAACACCATTCAATTGGGCTCCACTTCACCTCCAGAAAATTTGAATGGAACAATTAGGTTTTTGATTTTTAGAACGTGCATTCAATTGTGCTCAAACTCCACCTCCAGAATATTTCAGTAGTCATCAGATTAAGAAGGTATACACCAAATTTTCATCAGGAAGGTTGCCTTGGATATTCGTGACTTTACAGGTTACAATCATTTTAAAAATCTTTTCTGAATTGAAATTTACATACTGACGACCATTCAAAGAAGTTTAGAGTATGGCTATGAATTGTGTATTTCAGTAGTATTTCACATGCAAGTCAGAGGCCAAACTCTCGCTCCATAATTGATATCAATGGGTGATCCTTAATTTCCAGATATGACATAAGATGAAACTTTTTAGTTATGCATTTAGAAATAGTTAATTCAAGCTTGCTGATTTTAGACAGATTATTTGCAAAGCATAATTAAACAATAACTTAGGATACTAGCAAAGTCTACTCCCTCAATTAAATTACATTCAAAGATAGTAAGGAACAAAAATAGATCTAAATAACCTAACTATTAAAAACCTAAATCCACAATCTAAGCGCTGGTGAACTTAGTAACAGCCTTGGTGCCCTCAGAGACAGCATGCTTCGCCAATTCACCAGGAAGCACGAGCCTAACGGAGGTCTGAATCTCCCGAGAAGTGATAGTGGGTTTTTTGTTGTACCTCGCCAATCTAGAAGCTTCCATGGCGAGCTTCTCGAAGATGTCGTTGATGAAGGAGTTCATGATGGACATAGCCTTGCTGGAGATGCCGATATCAGGATGCACCTGCTTCAACACCTTGAAGATGTAGATCTTGTATGTCTCCGTGCTCTTCTTCGCCTTCTTCTTCTTCTTCCCAGACTTGTCGCCACCCTCCTTCGACGCCGGAATGCGCTTCTCCGCCTTCGGTTTCTTCTCCGCTGGTTTCTTCTCCGCCTTCTCCTCCGCTGGCTTCTTCTCAGCTGGTTTCTTCTCCGCTTTAGGGGCCATTGCTAATTTGTAATTTCGTCTCTTGAGAGGGAACGATTGATTGAATGAGAGAAGGAGAAATGAAACGATCGGGATGGGGAATTCGTGCGGAGATGAAGGGATGGGGATGGGCTATGGTGCTTCTATAAAAACGAACTGGTTTTCGTTTTGATTGGTGGATGAGAGGGGGTGTGGATCGACAGCGTGGGAAAGATCTTGCCGTTGCTAGGTAGATGGATTGGAGGGTGTGGATTAGTTAAGGTGACGCGGATGGGGATGGTCTGGATCTCGTATCCTTCTACGAGTAAATAAGAATCCTCGCAAATTTACGAGATTTGTACTTGCAGTCTTGCACAACTACATTTACAATGAAATTTAGAAATCCAAATGTAGAGTTATGACTTTTCCTTAGCAAATTGAATTTAAACAATTTTTATATATTTTAATCAAAATTTTTAGGCAAATTCTGTAATGGATCGGAATAAATGTGAACCGTTCATTTCTTTTAGATCTGACGGTCCAGTGGTAAAACTCAGTTCTAAATTCTCTGTTAAATTTAACAGAAGATTTAGACGGAAGGAAAATATCGTCATTTCAAATGAACCGTCTCTTTGTATTTTGATTATGTTTATTCAATTATTCCTCCCCCCTATGTTGCTTGTCTCTCTTCTCCTTCCATCTCTCTCATCCGTCCCCAGTGAGGCGGTACTTCTACGAGCGCGAATTAATCAAAACTCTAGCAAGTGCGTCCTGGACGCTTGCCCTCTTCTTCACCCAAAATTTTAAATCGATGTCTCTTCCTCTCTACTTTTTTGCTCTTCTAAACCCTGATGCGGCAAGCTTCCTAAGTTACCCAAAAGAGACCACTGACTCTATCTGAAAATGTTGATTTTTCATCCAATATTCGAGTAAATGAAGAGAAACAAAGTGATCTACACCTATTTCCTGTAAAGTCCTCTGAGACTGGATTTTTTTGAATTTTAGTTGATAGTTAATTTTTTTGTGCACGAAGGCAGAGAACAATTTATTAAGTTTAGATATTTTTTTAAAGGAAATATGATATTTTAAAGAAACATACTTGTCAGTAAGTGTCCATACGAACTGTACCAGCGACCTTTACTTTCTTTTTCGATGGATGCCTGATATTTTGGTTCGGAAGGATAAAGAAGGATGTAATTTGAATATTATTTTTAGTTTATCAAGTATTCTCATCCCAAATTTCAATTAGCTACTGCAAATATTTCTGATAATTGTACTATTTTTGAGTCTTTTCCATTTAAGGATTCTATTGGAGGAAATTATATTTCGTTACCATATAGTTTATTAATATCATTTCAGTGAAGACATGGCATGCACATCTAGTTTGGTAACATCTCTTGATCTTTGTCAGGTTATTATAATGTTTTAATTTTGAAGCACCGACTTGAGCCAGGAGCATATGATTGCACAGTGCATCTAGTCATGAACTTATGCAAAGGAGGCATAACTAGAGATGGTTTTATATCTTGGCCCTCTTGGTTTTTGTGATCGCCCTTGTACCAAGCAGATGTAAATAATTTAGATATTTTCTTTCTATTTTTTAGTTTATTCCGGTTATTTACTAGATGACAAAAAATATTTACTTAATTTTTTTCAGAAAAATTAAGTCCTAAAGATGTGCGTGGTTTAACCAATACTCAGGGCTTGAATCCCCAAAGCAACATGGTTCATAATCATGAGATTGGCACCGATTTCATCAGATACTGATATCAGCCTGACTCCAAAAATAATAATTCAATCACATCTCCTTCATGTCTCTATTGTCTCTTTATCAAGCCAAAACTCTAATTCAATCTCTTCCAGTTGGATCTCACTGCTTTCCTTATCCTCCACTTCTGTCCTGAAGAAACCTTTTTCTCCATCCACTCTCCAACATCCTTTTTTTAATAATAAAGTTGGGTATTATCCCTCATATTTCATTGAAACAGAATAGCCTTAGTACAATAGCCAAGTACCAGACACCTTGTACTATGGCAAGATTTAGTTATAAGATATACCAGCCTTTGGTTCATGTAAATTATTTCGAGGAATTAAAAATGTGATTGAAATAAAATTGTGGCACAATTCTCCCTTGATCAGAATGGTTTCTCATAAAATTTTGAAAGAATTCAGTTGAGTTGAATTCAAAAGAATTTATGTAGAATTTTTTATTAGAATGATTTTAAATAGAAGAGAATTCATTGTTAACCACTTAAATAAATCCTGAAACTTCATTTGGTTTACATGTTATACTAGTGATTTAGGATTACATTTTTTTGCTAAATAGTAAAAAAAATAAACAAAATGCAAAATAATAGATAGAATATAAACTTACTGATGAAGAAGAAGATTCCGCATTTGTCGGATAAAAGAGAGGTTTTTGTCACCTGACCCTGCCAAACCCACAACCAACATAAGGAATCAAGTACGGCTAGGAAGGAGGGTTGCTACGTCTCTTCAGTCGCTTATCGTACGATTCTCGCCAAGTACTAACTTTTCCCAAAAATTGGCAGCGTGATTTCCCTCTCTTCTCTCGCGTCGCCTTCGCCTTCGCCTTCGCCTCCGATCACGACTCACGAATTTCTATTTGTCAGAAAAGAGTTTCTGCATGTGAGAAAAGGGTTTGACTCACAAATCACGATTCACACGTCTTCGTGTTCGATCACTTCTCTCGTGTCGCCTTCGTCTCCGATCACTTCTCTCGTGTTGCCGCAAATTCCATTTTCGTTTCACGTTTCTGCTTGTGAGAAAAGGTCTGCGATAGGGAAAGAAAAACTACTAAACGGCTAACAGAGAGTTAACATAGTAGTATAATATCAATTTTGCCCTTTTAGAAATGAAGGGTCGAGATTAATTGCAAAAAAAATTAAAAGAAAATTTTAATCCATGACAGAACAACTCTTGATTCCATCGACTCACAAGAAATGAAACAATCTCATGCCTCTCTCTCTCTCTCTCTCTCTCTTTTTTCCGTACCGGGCAATCAATGAGGTTTTAAGCCAATTAATATATTTTGCAAACCCGTCTTAGATAAAGAGACGGCAAATAATTTTTAAGGGAAAATTAGTATTATGCCCCTTCAAAATCTCAAAATTGGCAAAATACTACCCTTAAGTTTAAACTTCACTAAATGTCACTCCAAAATCAATTTAATTAGTTATTTGCCATCTATATTGTATAAATATTAAAATATTAAATAAAAATATAAATGTTATCTATTCCACCCAAAATATCCTCATTCCTCCAATATTTCTCCCGTCATCTACTGTATCAACCTCTGATGCTGATGGTTTCCTCCTTTCCGTCCAAAGAAAAATAACATCAGTTGATACTGGCACAAGACTTCGTTCTTATTTTTTTCATAATCAAGTATCAAGCCATAAAGAAAATACCAATTTTACATCCATCAAATTAAAGTTTTTAATACCAGTTTTGCATCCATCTGAGCAAATAATGTTAGATCACATTTTTAGAACTAAAAATTAAAAGAAAAGGAAAGACAACAAGTGTGTTTTCATATATCATATTTACAATTTTTCAAAATTGGCGACCAAAAAGGAAAATTAACTTCAAATTGTCAAGATTTACAATAACTAAGAAAAAAAACATTAAGAATTGAGTTGACAAACTATTGTTAGTGGCAAAATTTATAGAATTGCTATTTAGGAGTCATCGAAGAATAAAAGAAATGCATTGAAGAATGGGCAGGAGAAACGAGAAAGAGGTTAATGAGTCAGCGATATCCAGTCATCTGGTACCATACCAGGGTCAAAAAAACAACTCTCAGGTAACACCATATTATCATTACAAGCTGAATTGAGAATGAAAACTGTTAACAATAATTTTAAACAATAATACAACAAACAAATTGACAGAGGAGAGAGAAACTTATCCTATCTAATCGATCCTTTAAATTTAAGTTTTAGGTTGCTTGAGAATTAAAAATAAAGGTGTGAGAAGAAATAAGGTACAGAGGAGAGATGATAAAGAGATTTGAAAATCTGCGGAGGGAGAGAGGAAAGAGGTAGGGGTATTTTGGGGAATATAAAAATATATCTAAAAATATAATAGATTTTTCATTTTTTCATTAAAGTTGTATAAGAATTATATAAATGTGGCAAATAACTAATTAAATTGGTTGTGGAGTGACATTTAGAGAAATTTAAATTTTAGAGTGACATTTTGCTAATTTTAATATTTTAAAGTGGTATGAAACTAATTTCTCTTTTTTTAAAACATCAATCAATTTTGGGTAAGATCTTTTCTATTATTATTGTTATTTTATTAATTTATTTATTTTGGTTCCTCGTATTTTATTGTACCTTTGTTGAATTAAAATTTCCCAGACGTACAGAGGTAAGGTAATAAAACTAAAAATTAAGTCAATTTTCACGTTAAGCACATCTCTAGCATAATGCATGCGGGTAAAAGAAAGAAAATTATTTCCTTCTCAAAAAAAAAAAAAATGAAAGCTATTTCTTTTTTTCAGAAAATAAAATAACCAACCGCATAACAGAAAATTGCTCCCATCCATTGAACCTGAGCCTAAACCCCCAAGTCACATTACAGTATAAATAGATGGAAAATGAACCCATCCAATTGCCAACCTTGAAACCCAAATCATCATCTTCATAAATTTTCTTGTACCAATCATGGAGGAACAGGAAGAAAACAACTCCTTGATTTCAGCCCATAACTCCTACATACGTCTCAGTTGGGAGCTGCATCATGAAGTTGTAAAATCTCGCAACACTGTCGGCTACCCCACTGATCCAGAGTTTATAACGGCCATGAAAAACTTCAAAAGCCGCAATCAGGAGTTTGTCTTAGAAATGCAAAGGCTAACCCGTGGCTTTGATGCATTGGGGAACAAAGCTGCGCAGCTGACGCACAAGTTCCGCAACACGAACCTTCAGGAAATATTTCTGATGCAGGCTATATTGAATGCAGAATGGGACAAAATTTTGAATGAGATTTTGGTGCCCGCAGCAGAGCCAAATGCGGGTCAACTGAACATGAGACGAAATGCTGGAGCAATTGCACCAGGAGAAGCAGCTGAGCCCAACAAGGCTGGATCATGTGCTGAGTCTTCAACAGGAGGAAATGCTAGAGTGGCTGTACCAAGAGAAGCAGGATGGACCAACACGGCTGGATTGAGCACGGGAGGTGGCTCTGCCACCAAGTGGACCAGGGTGCACCAGCAGCAGTGAATGTATAAGTATGAGATTTGTCCCTTCTGCACAAACATGAAAATGTCTGGTGCTGCAAGAAAGTCCAGAAGAAGCTGGGATGTGTGTTTACTTTTCTTCTTGATTGGTTTCTGTGAAAACATGGAGATGTATGAGCTTTTTTGGGTAGTTGGTTTTTGCTGATATTTGTGATACTGACACACTTTTCCAAATTAATGAATGATTCCTTTTTCTTTCTTTCTCATTTCTTTGTAAGTGATGAAGTTTCTTGGATCTTGTTTTCTTTCTTCTTTTTAAATGCGAATTAGCCCAAAGAAATATCTCTGGTCTTGCAGCTTTCAATTAGTAAAGAAACTGCTGTTCATTATTATTATTTTTTTTACATCTTTTAAGGAATGTATTTTACAATAGCATCATCCAACATAAAATAGTAACTTCAGAGTGATATGATCCTTCATTGGTGTTTTGGAGCGTAAAAGCTCAAAAGTTAATATGTGTTCGAGAATTGCTAAACCAGCATTCCTAATAAATATTCAGAACTTGATTTTAAACAGTCCAATAGCTAATGGCCATAAAACGTGTACCTTACAAATAGTTACAATAGCTAAGACATAACAGAAGGACGTATTAACAGTAGAGCTCACGGGTTAATAAATTGGTCTAATAAGTAATAACTCGAATAAAAAAATGTGACCTTAAGTCTGCCACATCTAGTATGGGCATAAATCGCAATATGACACAATTTTTGATTAAAAATCTATTTGATATTAGTGCCAATGTCTTGTCCAGCATACACATGACATGACCTAGAAAACAATCTCTTTTACATGGAAAAACTCTCAGCCTAGTACTAATCTACTTCAGAAAAAAATAATAATAAACATATGTCCATGTTAACATAGACCAGAAGCAACCACAACTTTGTCCCCATGCGTAATCTTACAATAAACATGTGAACCAAATATCAGCTCTCTCACCATGTACTGAAGGTCAGGCATAGAAATGGTGCATCGGGATTCCTCCAGCCGATTGCATTGCAGCAGTTGATCCAGCAGCCGTAGAGACTCTAAGGCTGCTCGACCGGCAGTTGATTAAACATGATGTTTCACCACATTTGTTCCTGATTCTACATCCACAAAAGAATTTGCTGAAGCCTTAATCTCTCAAGCCAAGATCATCTTTTGCCATTGCGATGATCAAAAACAGGCGGACAGTTCTAGGGTCTAGGGATGGAGCCCAGAATGCAATACATCTAGTTTAGACAATGGGGATCAGGTCCATACAGATGTAGCAGCATGTCTAACTCATCAAATATTACCAAAAATATAAAAATTTCAGAATATTTATAGGCTGCTTTGACACAACAAAACATTTTGCAGCATATACTGGGTAGGTACAATTTAGGGGACAAATCAATATATTTTATTTAGCTTTGATTGTAAAACAATTCTTCTGGTATTTAAAGATAAGACAACAATTTCACCTGTCATTCAGGAAAAAAAAACAGGGCAAGAACTAACCTGAAAGAAAAGCAAGATACAGAAGCGGGGCATGGATGCGTCATCAGAATATAATTCAATGCAAAAGTTGGTACTTTTTCACCATTTATTTTCAAAGAAACCCTTGACAACTGGGTCGGTACTTTCTTACCTTCCAACACCTCATCCAGCACCTAGGGAAGGTAATTCATAAGAGCAACAGAGGTCAAAAAGGGAGGGGAGCAAAACATTTAACACTTAACAGCAGGAGATGTGATCAATTATTAAGGCCGGTTACTTCAGCCAGGTAGCTTCAGAAATGATACAGTTACCTGTTCAAAGTTTCCTCTGGTAGCAGCACATAGAAAACCTGAAAGAGTTTGAAAATCAACATTCCAGTTGGATGCTGGGAAAACAAGTAAAATGGTACTTAATAGAGAAGAGTAGACGAACTTAAACCTGTGCTCCTTGTTGCATCGAAGTCCTCACTCATTTGCTTGACCTTTAAAAATGACAACAGAAGTAAAATTTGGTGAGAGAGTCATGAATCATGATGGAGTTCCTAAATTGAGAAATAAAGTAGAGAAAAGGAAAAGGAACAGAAACCCTCAAGAGAATCTGTAGGATCGGAATTAACCCCCAAAACGGGGACATAATCATCAAGAAAATGGCTTGTCTTGAGAAGCGTGACATCCCTGCTAAGGTACAAGGTCGACATTACAAATGGATTGAGAGAAATGATTGCGCATGATGAGCTGCTGGTCTGGGAACCTTCTCTCTACAATGCGCCTGCAAAGGGATATGGTGTTCTGGTGGACCCTACATATGTCGTCTAAATACCTCAGAAGCTACAAGCAAATGATGAAATGAAGAAATCAAAGCTAAGACTCAGAGTAAGTGTAAGCTAATAGAAACAGGGGTAACTGGAGAAATAAATGCGTTAGCATTCAGATGATGTACCTTGGGGGCTGCAATAGCAGGTCGGGGAGGGAAGGCGTCCAAGGGCTTCACCACCAACAGCACCCGCCTCGCCACCATCGTCATCGCATTCGTCGCCCCAGAATCTGAACTCCAGAGCTCCTCCATACGGGGATGCCGCCGACTGTCGACATATCAGAGGAGCATTAGATGGGAGGGCTGAGCCAGGACTGAGGCGGCAGTGGAGCGTAACAGCAACCAGCCCCTTTCGAAATTTGAAACAAATTTTGTGCTTGAGCCCATTAAGGACACATTTTAGTAGCTCTTACTTTAATCAAAACCTTGACTCTACCAAAAGGCCCAAAGTCCATTGTCATCCTCGCTTCAGGCCTTTGAGCCCATCAGCGAGCACCTCTCGCTCGTGGCTTGAAGTCCAGACCACTGATCGAGCATGACCGGAAAGAAACTGTGGGGGGAAATAAAGTTGCTCACTTTAATTATTTTATTTTGAAAGAAAGAAAAATATGTATGTTTTTAGAAAGTAAATCAAGCACTTCACCATTAAGGCATTAAGTCAACCCACAATCTTGTCCAAATTGAGTTTATCTACTTCACAAGTAAAGATTGCAAAGAATTAAAGTAATATTATTTTGGATACTTTTATTAAATCAAATAATACTACTTCCCTTTAATTCTAAAAAGGAAAAAAATATAAATGCCATTACTTCTTTTATGGTGGTGTTTAAGGAAACCACTAACAATTGTATTACTTAAGGACAATTTTACACATAGTAATTCCAGTAAGATAGTTTTGAATAGTATGGATGTATAACTTGATCACTTCAGATCAAATTGGATTGAATTTGTGCAGCCGCATTTTTAGTGCGTTTGTGTATATATATGGGCTATTAATTGTTTGTATATGTTATTGATATTACACACAAATGAAGGTACGTGATTATGAGACGTGGGCAGGGTGAAGCTTCCTATAACAAATTGGGCTATGCCCTTCTATTAATCTCAAAATAATATATTTAGTATTAATTTTCGAAGTGAAATTATACTTGAAGTATATAATTGACTCTCTCTAATCACTTAATATAAGTAATCAAATCTCATTAACTCTCCTTAATTTATTCCCAAGCTCCGCTACTGATTGTGGGTTCTATTTCGAAATGTATCATATCTACTTCAAATGATAAATTTAAACCGCTTAAACTGATTCATTTCAAGAATGAGTGTCATTCTTTTTCATTTTGTTTGTTTGCATATATACTCCAACGAATTAAAAGTTAATATCTCTTAATGCCATCTCATTACTTTGTTGGTTTGAGTGGCAATAATAATCTTTTATTTTACTTTTATGAAAGTGAGATTTTCAAATTCCGGAATTCTTTTTCCCAAAAAGATAATCCTGGATTCTAATGGAATATAATAATAGTTTGTTTGGGTGCTCTAGATTTTTTTATTTTGTTAAATAAAATAAAATAAATAGAAAATTAGTAAGAACACTCTGAAATTGTGCGTGAATAGTCTGGACCGAGTTTCAAATTCGGTCCCAGATTATTATTTTTACGTTTGTGTGTATTTAAAAATATAGCACGACATTATATTGTTCCAAAATATTACAATAATAATTAAAAATAAATTATATAAAACCAAATATAAACACGATAATACATTATTCTAAAATAGTGTCAAATAAATTGAAATAAACCATGCTCTATTCTACCTTTACTATTTAACTTTATTTTTTCGACACAAATAATTGAATTGAAGAAACCCAATTACACGCTTTACAACGAAGCAAAATAATAAATAAGCAAATTCTCATGTAAAGCTTCACAGTGTACGACGGTCAAGACTCAAGTCCAAGAATCTCATGAAAGATAACAAAACTAACCCCCAGAAAAGGGGCTCCCATCTGCGCTGTTCAAACGATCAGTTTAATTGATGTTAAATTTAACCGTTTAATTTTGAACTATTTAGTGTGATTTTTCGATTTAAAAATTTCTGTTTGGTTAAAATTTTTAGTTAATTTGGTTTTTATTATTTGATTCGGTTTATGTTTTTCTAAATCGGATAAACCGAATAGTTCAAAACTTATCAAACAAATTCATTTTGCTTTATATAAATAAGAATTATATCAAATATAATCTAAATATAATTATTTAGTTATTTATTTTCTAAGCTACTTATTTTTTATATTTTTTAGCTATCAATATTTTTTATTCCTTTTTAATTAAAATTTTTTATTTAACCGAATAAATCTAATAAAACTTTAGTTTACTCGAGTTTCAACTTATTCGGTTGATATTTTTAAAAGTTTGATTCAGTTTTTAGTTTGATAAACCGATTAAAACTTTAAATGTATATATTTATTTCGATTTGAACCGAACCGATCGATTACACACTCCTACTCCCATGAACCCGTCTATTAATTGAATCCTGTAACCTATTGCAGTATAAATATAAACCCACCCCATATACCAAACCTTGAAACCCTGTAACCTATTACAGTATAAATAAATATAAACCCACCCCATTATATCAAACCTTGAAACCCAAATTGCCATCTTAATTACTTTTCTCGTACCAACTATGGCACGTCTCAATCCCATAACGGCTTTGAGAAACGCCTATGAGAGTTTTGCGGATGCTAAAAAGTGCCTGCAGGAAGAAATTCTGGTGTCAGTCCAGGGCCACCAATACCCCTTCGATGGGATTCTTTATGTCGCCATGAACAAATTCTACTACTACAATGGGGTATTCATGTCAAAAGCGCGAAAGTTAACACACGGGTTTATAGATGCTAGCTCCGATGCCGCAAATCTGATAGCATACCTCCGAAGACGGAGGGAATTCATGGCTAGTTGCGGGAAGCAGCACAACATGGCTGCATTTCCAGTGCAGCAGTCGGAGCATAATGTGGCTGTTCCAAGACCAGCATTGGAGCACAACTCGGCTGCATTGCACGCGGGTTCTTCTCAACAGGCAGCATTTTGCACCAATCCTAGGAACCCCAATCTTGTTGTTGCTCAAGATGGTGGTGTGGCCCATGCGACAGAGGAGCAGGACATGGATCCATCACCGGCTCCGGCCAAAAGAGCCAGAATTGACAACAAAGCTGCACTGCACATGGGTTCTCCAGAAACCAGATCTTGACCCAAATAAGAAAGCTTGAATCAGCATTTTGGGACGAGTCTGCTGGTGCAATCATCTTCTTCTTATTTTTTTTTTTGTTTTCTTGTTTCTTGGTATCTTGGTTTTTGTTGATATGTATTTGGGATAAGCGGATGAGCAGTGATGTACTGAGTGTTTTTAGAGGAATGATTCTTGGACTTTTTTTTCATTTAATCGATTGTTATTCACAGAATAGTTTTGTAAGGAAAAAAAATACCTTGAATTATTTTTGTTTTTTCCATTGTTTTGTAAAGGATAAAATTGCATTATATTATTATTATCATCATCATCATCATACTTCTTAATTTGGTGTTCTTGTGCATTAATTCAAAAGTAAATGAAGTGTTGTGTAAGAATTGCCAGACCAAATGACTGATATTCCTGAAAATATTGTTGACTTTTTTATCCATTTATTCCCGAAATGAATTATCTCTAAATCTATCTTGAACTCTTTGAATTTGAAATACTATTTTGAAGTCTGACACAAATGTTCACTATGACAAACAAGAACAGATATGAAGAACTGAATTAAATGAGAATAAAAATAAATTACTAAATCGGGGAGAAAGAAGAGAATGTTTTGAAAGTTATTTTCTTTATAACTCAAATGTGTTTACAAAATATTTTCTCACTCTTATCTCTTTTTACACTACTAATCTATTTATAGTGCTTAATGTCATTAATGTACATGTAATCCTATACAATCAATATAATTCTAATTATACATTGACATTGTTTAGTCTACACATTCTCGTCACTTCTCTCGTCTTTCCTCATCACCGTCTCGACACATACGACAGATGCCAGAAATATCATGTTCTTCATCGGGGCAAGTGCTTCATCTCGAGCTCCCCGATGTTCTCGAACTGTTAGGTTCTCGTCCATCTCGAGTTTTGCCTTTGGCTTGTGCTCGTATACCGGTCACACTTCAGTCACTTATGCTCCCTCTAAGCTAACTCTGACATATGTGACTAATGTCAAAAGTATCATCTGTCATCCATCTTGAGTTAATCTCAAGCTACTCTTCTCGAGCTATCTTCTCGAGATTCCTTCTGGAGTTGCTCTTCTTGAGGTTCCTTCTTGAGCTGCTCTTCTCGAACTATCTTCTCAAGGGCTAATATCTTCTCGAGCTTCTTGATGTTTTCGAGCTATCTTTTCGAGTTTCTTGATGTTTTCGAGCTGTTAGGCTCTGATTCATCTTGTATTTTGCTTTTGGCTTGTGCTCGTTACGCTCGATGCTGCTTCTTCAACATGATTTTCGAGATAATTGAGTTCTCAAACTCTTGATCTTTCGAGATCGAAACTTAAAATTTATTACTCTCAACAAATATACATAGAACTAAAGATTAGAACATCCCTTCATAATTTCATTTGCCAGACAAAATGAAGTGTTTTTGCTTTTATTTTTTTGTGAACCAACCTGCAGTTCGGCAGTTCGGGTCTTAGTGAAGCATTAAAAAGTTACACTTTAACACGCCTTTTTTTTTATTTTTTTTTATTGAGAAAAGAACCGCAAGCCGGGGTGCATGACACTTTTACACATGTGACACAGCAATAAACTGAATTAAATATAAGTGTTTTGTGGAGAGTCCCAAGATAATAGTGGATTAAACCAGCATATTATTTAATTTTCTAAGTCCGTATACAGATATTTGACGCTAGTGTGTTAAAAAAATCCGCCCAGGAAAAATCCGACCCGCGGAACCCGTCCCCGCGACCCGTCCCCTCCCGACCCATGGCTAAACCCGTCAGACCCATGTCCCGCTAGAAACAGCGGGTCTAGCATGGGCGCAGGCAAAATTTTTTGAAAAAAAACCCTGCTAGACCCGACCCGTCCCGTCCGCTCCGTGATAACCCACCCCCGACCCGTCCCGACCCGACCCGGGAAACCCGTGCAAACCCTACCCGGGAAACCCGTGCAAACCCGACCAAATACCCGGTAACCCTGAAAATTCAAAAAATTTTTAAAAAATGCGGGAAAATATGAAAAAATACTGGAAAATTATTTTTTTTGTCAAAATATATTATAGTTATATATTTTTTAATATTCTTAATAATTATTTTTGAATTTTTCAGATTTTTTGAGAATTTATTTGAATTTTTTTGGATTATTTTTTAAATTTTGAAAAAAAAAAGGAAAAACCCGCCGACCCGTCCCGTTCCCGACCCGACCCGCCCCACCCTTGGACCTGACCCGACGGGTCTAGAACGGGTCGCGGCCAAACCCCCCAAAATGGACCCGTCCTAATCCGTCCCGTGAAAACCCGTTGACCCGTCCTGACCCGTCCCGCCAAAAACCCGCCGACCCGTGCAAACCCGTCCCGACCCGACATAAATCAAAGAATAAATATAAAATGACCCAAGTATTGGCCTCTAATATATTGATGCATTGGTGGTAGATAAATATACTAACCGAAGTTTTAATATAAAGAGCTGACAGTATAAATTTTTATCAGTAATTTTATTATGTAAATTTTTACAAGCAATAATATTTTCTGACCGAATTGTCCGCGCATAAATTTTTATCAGTAAATTAATTGTGCAAATTTTCACCAACAACAATATTTGATGATCGAACTGTCCGCATGTAATTTTTTACCGATAAATTAATTATGTAAATTTTTACTAACAATAATATTTTCTGACCTAACTGCTCGCAAAAATTTTTATCATCTCAAATTTTTTTAATATAATAATTATTTAAAATATAATATACTTTTTTATTAAAATTTAACTCGACAAAGGAAGACAAAAGAGGAGACGTTATATCACTACCATAAATCAAAATCACGCCTCTTATGTCCAGGAGGCGCATTATTTTGTGGGCCTTATGTCTCTCACTTCTAATAGCATTTGCATATGACGAAAATGCGCGCACTTCATTTAACTATCACTAATTTCAGTTAATTATGAATATTACGACATCGATTGCTTTCATTTCTTCTTAATTTAAATTTATGATGCGTAGTAGATAACGATCCATCTGTCATCGCTCTTCTTTTCTTCCATAGACCAATTAATAGTCCAGCATGCTAAACAGAAGCAGTCCTCTCTTAAGCATATCATCGAGCACCTCTGCACCCCTCTTGAATGTTGCGAAATAGAAGCTGCCATTGCTGATTGCTCTCGTTGGATTTCCCCATTTTGCACAGCATGTTTCTGACGTCTCCCCCCGGGTAGATTTGGCACGATAACCACTAATGGAGATTGGAGAATGGAGAGGAAAGGGTTTACTCTCTCCACTACAGAAAAGTATCGTATTTGTATCTGAAAATGGTCAATTGCATCGGCACTCTTTTATTAGCATCAGCAAAAAAAAATTCCGACCTCAAAATTTTGATTTGAACATATTACATTAGTAATGCTGATGTAACTATATATTTATATTTATTTTGCAGATGCAAGTAAGTGTAATTATTTTTTTTTAAAAATGAATGGAAGGGGGCACACTAAAATGCTGATGCATATCAGTACTACATCAGTTCTCGCAGATGTAAATAAATACGATATGTTTTCATCAGCTTAACATATGCAAATAAATTCTCTCCAGTTGGCGCTGAAAAACTAAAAAATTCCCTCCAGTTGTCGCTGAATCGTTGGATACAGCTGAAGATGGATCTGCACCCTTAATTCTAGGTTTAAACTTTTTAACTCACTCACCCATCCCATTTTTCTGATTCTCTCTCTCTCTCTCATCGTTCTCTCCAACCCATGGCGACTGCATCAACAATCGTGCAGAAACAATTTCCCTCCCATCGCCTCTTCTCCTCCTCCATTCTCTCCCCTCACTCAATATCTTCTCCCTCCTCTGTTCGCATCCCCCTCGCAAGCCTCAGCACGACCTCTCCTTCCCGCCGCCGTTCCGCCGACCTCAGACCGCGCCACCGACTGACGGGAGGAGCCGAGCCGTTGGAGAGTCCGGACGGCGAGGACGCCACTTTTGACCTCGCTATGAAGCTCTTTAATCGAGAGGAGTTCTATTGGTGCCACGATGTACTGGAGGATATGTGGCACAGTGCAGAGGAGCCGGTCCGTACGCTCCTCCACGACGTCCTTACTTGCATATTGTGTTGTGCAGGATATTATTAGTGAGCATCCAGAGAGATTCTTTGTAGGAGAAATTGTTCGTGAAAATTTTTTCATGCAATATCGGAAAGAAGTTCCTTATGCTTGTCAAGTTAGTCGTTCTTAGTACCACTATGTCCTCAATCGCTCGACTAGAATCTTTGTTCATGAAAATTTCATTTGCAACTTTTTTGAGATGCTTGTGTTCACAGCTTTTATTGTATGTAGGTTAATGTGTATGTAGGTTAATGCGAAGGACTATATTCAGGTCGAGATTTTAGTTGAAAAGGACTCTCAGAAGATTATTCTCATCGGCCGGGTATGATTTTAGATGTTTGGATTTTATTAGTGGTGAACCATTGTCCCCGCCTATGGATGATTGGTTGTTACCACCAATTTTTTGCTTGTGTATAATTTAAGTCTTTACTTTGTAAGCACTTGCTATTATTTTTGTTTGTGAACTTAATTTGTTATACTTTGCATATAATGTGAGGTCAGAGCTTTTTTTTTATAATTATATAACAAATAAAATTATTTCGGAAGGGAAAGCACGAAGGCATTGGCAACAAATTTGTAAAGCTTGATATAGAGGATTTCCTACGAGAAAAAGTTTTTCTCGAGGTATTCTATTTATTTTTAACTTTTTTCTTGAGTTTTTTTTTTCATGAAAAAAATCCCTCCTTGATCCAAGAATAGAAAACTGAAGAGACCTACAAGCCGGGCCAAAACAGTACACATTTCAAAATTATTCAAAAGATTCTCAAGTAACCTTTTTTTCCCACTCATTTTTGGTCCAGAATGAATAAACTTTTTTTCAAGCATATCTAATAAAGTAATGAAAGAAAAACTGTGCTTACATCTAAACATTTTCTGGGTTGCTTTTGTTACACTTTTCACTTTTGTTTATGGATATGTTGTGATTTGGTTATTTGGGGAGTATATGAAAATCGTTTTGGGATCCTGACAAATATTGGCTGTTCACTGGTGATTAACGGTGCTAAGTCGCATTTCCATAAAATTAACTTTTATAGTCCCATCTAGTTGTCTAAATGTTGTATGCAGAAAATGAAAACTTGGATCTTATGAAAATAAAAATGTCAGAAGTTAGTTTATTTAATTTCTATAATTAGTGTTTACTTTGCTGATGTTCTGGTTTATCACTTGTTTTTCAGTTGTGCCTCAACCACATCATTTTTTTCATGCACCAGAAGAGAAAATTGTACAGATATCCTAACTTTATGGTATCTTAATTGGCGTCAATCTTCAGAGTTGAATGTTGAAAATTTTAAGAGTTGAATGTTAGAAATTTTGGAATGTTACAATGAATTTATGCATGTTGAATGTTGATGTGAATATTTTGAGAAATTTTGTTATTAATATCAGATCTTTTTGGTTTAAATCATGATATAAATGTTGGGATTTTGAGAAACCTTGATATGAATGGTGGGTTCATCGCTTTGAAAGATGCAAATAAAGGAAGATATCATCATATTAACGGATGTAATAATGAAAAACATCATCTATTATTAGATGCAAATAAAAAAAGATATCATCATATTAACATATGCTAATATAAATAATTACATCGGTATTATGCTTGTAAAAAATTAATATTTACTTCGGGTTTTAGCATAAGTCTCCTGATGTAAATAGTATTTATTACATTTAATTTGTTAGATGTAAATGCGACACTCTCCTGTAGTGCTCGGGCAGCATACGAATACGAATGGTGTTACACTGCTACAACAACAAGAAGTTACGATTTTTGTTCTCCACGATCCGTGACGCATGCAATCGGACCAGAAACGGACATTGTGCTGCGCAGAGAGAGGGCAAGCTTGATATATATTCTACGACGATTCCTACAAGACTTGTGTGTTGAAGCTTCGAAAACAGATAATTTTGATCCGCCATGCGCAGCCCACTTTGGTTGCTTGCAGTATTTGCACAGAAGACCTCGCCAAGTGTTATAATCACGAAATGTTTTGTATATTTGTTATTTTTAACTATTTATATCACCGATAGTGAATGTTGAATATTTTTCCCCCGGAAAGAATTACTTATTTTGTTCTTCTTGCTCAAAATTTCGCATCAAACTTATATTCCTGTGTTTGATAATGAGAATTAATAGTATTGCGTAAGAAGTAAAATGTAATGCTAAGTGCATGGCCTATTAGGTTATTTTTAAAGGACTGGGTTCAAGCCCTGGTAAGTTTCCGTTGTTTAAAAAAAAATTAAAGTGAACACTTGCTTACTAATAAATTATAGATAATAAAAATTTATTTTTACTCACACTAACTTGATGAAATATTCAATTTAGATATGGAGATTTGTGTTTGACGCTTTTTATATAATATTTAGATACATATGAAGTTATTTTTCAAATATTAAATAGAATATATTAAAGTACGAATGATGAATGATACGGCAACTACTACTAAGGTTGCGGTTTAAATTCTAGCACACACTAAAAATATAACATAAATATTTTAAAAAAATTGAGTACGAGATCTAACCTCTAGAGATGGTCTTCAATAGGGGCGGATGTACGAGTGCTTATCTCCCGGATTTTGAAAAATAGTATTTTTAAATAATACTTTCGGTAATATGCCCCCCTCCCCTCCTCTCTAGAATTTTTTTTGCCCCCCTGGATTGTCTGATTATTTTTATTGAGAAAAAAATATTTAATATCGTGCATAATGAAAATATTATGCAAAGATGTTAAAATATAAAATTCCATAGAGAAAAACTTTCATCATCAACTTGATTATCTATTACTTTGAGTTTTATTTTGTTGTTACTTTTAATATATAAAATTTTATTATTTTAATAATTTTTTATTAGGTAAGAATATATATTAAATCGATAAGTTATTACAATCCGATAATTACCCCCGTAATAAAAATCCTACATCCGCCCCTGATTTTCATAACAAAAAAAATATATTAAATCTTCACTTTTGAAGGCGCATGTGTGGTCATATAATTAACGACCACTAATCTCTAAATTTCTTTTATAATTCTATTAGTTTTGTCTTTTTAAATATATGCACATATTTCAAATCTTATTATGTTATAATATACAGTTTTTTGGTTTATACTCCCGATAATTTTGACTCTTATTTTTTCATAAAATTACAAAATAATTTACAAAAATAAGCTGAAAAGAAGCAAGAACTCAAGCTCATACCTAGACCTTATTGCCACTTGCCACGATATATATATATATAATATGAAAACAGATCGGTAATAATGGCATTTCTTCGATTTTACTTTTTTATTTTCTACGAATTGTTAGTATTCGAGAACGCGCAACGGATGAGGGGAAACAACGTTTGTGATTACTGAATCACTGATTAACAAGAAATAATGTAAAGAAGTTACTCGAGTCCATGATATCTGATATATATATTCGATCAAAAGACACGAAGCCAATATATCTGTCATTCTATTTTTTTTTCTTTTTTTTTTTTACACTAGGCAATGACCAATGAATGATATTTTAAGAGCAATTAATGCTACCAATTCTGTCTTAGATATAATAATATTGCAATTAAAATTTAAACCTTCACTAGATATACATGACAAATTTTATTTTCTTTTCTATTTTTCTTTTTACTTTATGATATTATATTCAATTCAAAATTCAATAAAATACAAACAATTTTTTTAACGACTTCTAAAATAATATCTATTTTTTATAGTTGTGTCTAGACTTAATTATTGTTCAGTTGAGAAAATAGATAATATAAATTTCTTCTCGAATTATTTATCCATTATGCACATACTTATAGTTTTTTTCTGAATCCGTCATTGATTATACTGTACTCAGTTGAATTAATTAGTTTTCCCGGATATAGATGACAATTTTTTTTTATGAAAACAGGTGACCTGTTTTACATTATATATTTATATTAACAAAATTGAAAAGGATTTAGGAAGTTATATACAGGTGAAAAGTCGGAAAAAGAAATAACGAAAAAGGAGACGGTAGTTATTAGTTCTCTAGTTGAATTTTTGGTGGATTTTAAGATTCTTCTATTACTCTCCTTCCATAAAATCACAAATTCCAAAAAAATAGCGCAATGTCTAGCAGTAGAAATGAGGCTAATTCTCACGTTAAGCTCTTCTCTGGCACAATGTGTGCGCGTTAAAATGGAGAGAAAGAAAATTAAAGAAATCTATTTCTTTCATTTCCTTAAGAAAATCAAATAATCATTCAAAAACAAAAAAAACAAAACCAACCGCGTAACAGAAAGAGTTTCCCATCCACTGGGGCTAAACCCCTGTATCACATTACATTATAAATAGATGGAAAATCAACCCATCTCATTGCCAACCTGGGAACCCAAATTTTCATCGTACCAATGATGGCACAAGACATTGCCTCCTTGATTTTGGCCCATGAGTTGTACATAGCCTCTAGCAGGGGTCTGCTGGATGATGTTGAAAAAGTTTGCAAGTCCATCGCTGACGACGCTTTTATAGCGGACATGAACGACTTCAAACTCCACAATGAGTTCCTCTGCTCAGAAATGAAGAACTTGACCAGTTTCTTTGATAACTTGACGAAAGAAGCTGAGTCTTTGACAGAGGAGTTCCGCAAGAGGAGGGTTGCAGGCGGTGACATAGTGCAGCCATTGGATGAGATACTTCAAGTTGAACAGGAGAGAGTTAAAGCAGAAGTGGAGCGTGTTGTGAAAGCAATGGTGGCTGAAGTGGAGCCATGTGTGGGTCAATCGAGCTGGGGAGGAAATTCTGGAGAGGCTGCACCTAGAGGAGCAGGGTGTGCCATCACGTCTGGATCGCACACGAGGTCTCCAATGGAAGCGCCAAGAGAAGCAGAGGGGCCCAGCACATCTGGATCACACACGGGGTCTTCAGTGGCTGCATGTCTATCAATCAAGAAGGAAGCACTAGTGTGGTTCCACCAAATGGACCAGGGCGGCCCCGGCAACATGTAACTGGTACTTTAAGTGTATGGCTTGTAGGAGATTGTACCCTCTTCAAAAACATGAAAAGTCTGGTGATGAAAGAATGTCCAATAGAAACTGGTGTCTGTGTTCATGTTTGTACTTGATTTTTTTTTCCTTCTTGTTTCTTGGATTGTTGGTTTTTGTTGATATGTGAGATCGATGCTGAGACACTTTTCTAATGGAATGATCTAATTTGATCTTGTTTTCTTGATTCTTTGGAAATATCTCTGTTCTCGCAATTTGCAATTTATGATGCCTTTAAGGGATTGCAGTTTAGTTTAACTGTTTTTCTTTTCTTCTTCACATCTTTAAGCACTATATTTAAATTATAAGTCTGAAGTAGATGGCAATTTTAGAATTACATGATGCTTCTTTAGTGGTTGTGCGTTTCACTAGTAAAAGAGGTGTGTTAGAATTGGCACAACGAAGATTTTAGAACCTAAAACATAGAGCAGTTCAAGAGGCAAGACTCAGCACAACAAACTGTATGTGAAACGCATTAAAGGATTGTGACAGTCATGTCAATATATCGCTTCTGATCAGCAAGTACTTTTACCAGTGTATCAGTAGGTGAGGCTGAGGCCAAACGAAGACTACCTGAAGAGAACATAATTGTTTACAAATAAAGATAAGTACCTACAGTATAGCTCACATTGTTAATAATTTAATATAATTGGTCCTAAAACTTAAATCAAAATGAATGATGTTAAGTTTTGAACCATGTTACGGGCATAAACACAATGTAAATGATCACTTTCAATGATTTTTATTCAACATTTGTGTCAATGTCATGTCCAGTGCAGACATGACATGATCTGGAAATGCCTCAGCCTGACCTGTAAGGCCACACTATGTTCAGTTGAGAGATGGCTTGATCCAATTAATAGCTTAAGAGTGACTTGGAGACTATATATCAGGGTGCGGCCAATGTATCAGACAAGTGCTAATTCAAATGGAACGCAAAAAAGATCCAATAGCTCCCAATTACAAAGCAATTAAGAAACCCAAATGAAATATCCTGTAAAGGAAACCAGGTGACATTCTCAATCCGCTCATTCATACTTTACTATCCAGGCCATCATCAATGGTACCAATTTTAAGTAATTAATTAAATTTAAAATCTGATTATCATTCCTTCATGTCAGTCAGGAATCGAGCCATGGAAACGATTTTTAGAATATTCTCTCTTTATCATTTCTTCATGTAGGTCCCTAGCAAAACCTTGAAGAGCCAAAAATAAACTGAACTCTATGACTGATCAAGATTGATCATAGTGCAGATCAAATGGACCAAGGAATTCAGGCAACATTTACCTTTGGATAGATAAATTTCCTCTCCCCTTTACCACAAGTAAATAATTTGACGGAAGTTAACAAATTGAGGTTTTTGATTCATCTAAAAATAAAAAACTTCCTGATTTTCTCACTGAACCAAGCATATTATCTGACCCTTTTCATCAATAAAATTTGAAATCCAAATAAGAAGTTTGGTCAACAGATTTATCCATAGAAGAAAATTCCATGGAAAATTTTCCAAACCTCGCAAATGGAATGGTTCCAACCAGAACTGGTCAAGAACCATGCTGTTTTGGAATGGTTCCAACCAGAACTGGTCAAGAATCAGTACCTTTCTAAGAAAACTAACATAGGATATATAAGAAAGAGAATTTAGAAATTGAGCATATATACAAATCAATTGTACATATACCATTCATGACTAGCACGTCTAACAAAACTATACCTCTGCAAATGGATGGATCTATATATAACAGCAGCCTGGAGGCCAAAAAGCCCTCTATGGAATCGCAATCAGCATCAGTATATCAACGTAATATATTGTATCACTCCATTACCATGGCTGATTCCATTACCGCTTTGAAATACACCTATTATAGGTTTTTGGGTGGTGCAATGATCCTGCAGAAAGATATACTGATATCATGCAAGGATCCTGCATCTCCTTTGACATTGCTCTTTATGTGGCCATGGAGAAATTGACACGTGCCTATGATCTCGGTTTCCACAAAGCCACATGTCTGTCAATGAACCTGAACTTCAGAATGTATGCCGGTAGTCGTGAGGAGGTATATTGCCAGTGACAATGATTAGCACTTGTTTTGTCAAATGTTAACTGAAACTTTGGCACTTTCTTTGTACAAAAGATTTACTCATTATGTGGATTTAGATATAAATATTTGGAAAAATATATGATGCCCCTACCCTTGCCCCCTCTATTTCCACCACTTTTTTGGAAAAAGGGACTCTCTAAAAGTCTAAAATGTGTGGGATCCGTCTGTCAATTGGAGCAGGGGAAATAGGAGGGCATATGCCAGGGGCACTGTATCACTTATCTGATACACTATTATATGAGTAAGCAATTTTCATGATCTTGAAATAAATATATTCACTTACAGAATACAATAGAATTAAAGCCTCCTTTTCAATTAGGTTGGATACGTAGTGTCCATTGGTAATCAGTGGGTTTTCCAATCTTACACCATACAAGAATACATCATATATAATTAATAATTAATCATACACTTTAGAACAAGAAATCAAAGAAACAAAACCAACCACATAACAGAAACTGCCTAAACCCCAGTTGCACAATCATATTACAGTATAAATAGATATAAATCCATCCCTTCACTGATCCTAGAGACCCAAACTACTGTCTTCATTAATTTTCTCGTGCCTACCATGGAAAAACATTTTATCGCTTTGACGAATGCCTTTGGTAGGTTTGTGGATGCTTCCAAGATTCTGCAGGAAGAAATACTGATATCATCCAAGGATCCTGAATTGCCCATCAAAACTCTTTATGCAGCCGTGGAGAAATTCCAGCACCACGATCTGATCATCTTCTCTCGAGTGATGAAATTAGTACAGGAATTTAAACTCAGTTCCCGCAAAGCAACACGTCTGTCAACGAACCTCAACAACAGAATGTATGACGCTAGTCACTCATGTAAGGAGCAACACAACACAGATGCATTGCCAGTGCAGCAGTTGGAGAAAAGGAATGATGTGCCAAGAGGCTCCCACCGCCGGAAGGGTGTACCACAGAGAGCACCAGTGGAGCATATCACGGCTGCATCACAAGTGAGTTCTTCTTGGTACAGAGTGCTTGACATCAATGCAGTACTCCCCAGTGCAGTGGATGCTCAATCCCATGGTACACCCAAAAAGCATAAAGAAGCTTCTCGAGGAGGGGCAATGGAGCACATCACGGCTGCATCACAAGCGGGTTCTTCTAGACACAGAGAACTTCAAATCAATGCAAAAGACCCCAGTGCAGTTGACGCTCAATCCCATGGTACACCTAAAGTGGCTTCTCGAGGAGGGGCAGTGGAGCACACCACGGTTGCATCACAAGCAGGGTCTTCTTCGTACAGAGCGCTTCAAATCAATGCAGTAGACCCCAGTGCAGTTGATGCTCAATCCCATGGTACACCCAAAAAGCATAAAGTGGCTTCTCGAGGAGGGGCAGTGAAGCACACCACGGATGCATCAGAAGCAAGTTCTTCTAGACACAGAGCCCTTGTCATCAATGCAATCAACGGCAATGCAGCTGATGCTCAAGACAGTGGTACGGCGCATGCTACAGGGGTGCCGGATTTGGCCAGAAGAGGCAGAGGACGCAGAGGATGTAGAAGAGGGAGAAGAGGGAGAAGAGGCAACACATAAGGGTTCTGCCAAAACTTGAACCAAATAAGATTTCTTTAGCATTTTGAGACAAGTCTGCTGGTGCAATAAATTTCAAAAGATACTGATTCTGTGCACAAGTCTGTCATTTGTTTTTGTCTGCTTTTCTTGTTTCTTGGTATCTATGTTTTTCGTTATTTGGGACGATCAATATTGACGTACTGACATGCGTTTCTAAAGGAATAGTTTCATTGAGTTGATTACTATCCGGAGAATTGCACTTTAAGGGATCAAATTGCATGAATCACATTTTCTTGTTTTCTTCCAATGAGTGTAGTCGTCTGGTCAACCTTCTCTTATCTTATCTTACAGTCTGTTCTCTTTTTCTTTTCGCATCTTTTCTGTTGGCATTAGTGTCCAAAATAAGTATTCCTTGGCATTCAAAATGCGTTAGAACTGGGAGACCCAGTATTCCTATAAATTTTGAACTTGATGTGGTGCACTTTTACCAGTCCAGTAGGCAATGCTGATGTAGTGTACTTTTTACCAGTCATAATTTTAACTGAGGCAGTATTACTAGTGCATGCCACGAGAAAAATTAGCCGAAGTTAATACTTTTTACCAGTCTAAATTGTTTCCATCTGTGGTTTTGGTGGGCTTTTGCTCTGTAAAGCTGTAGACAGGTTTGGGGCCCAGCCCAAGAGATTGCATAGTTGGATTTGAAGGGAGCTCTTTTTTTGTATGTATTGAGATATGAGCGTGGTAGACGGGTCAGGTGGTCCAGGGCTCCAGGCTTCCAAATGGGTCACTGGGGTCTGAGTTTAGCGTAGTAATAAATAAGGGTCCGTTTGATAAATTAAGGAATAGTTTTGGAAGAGCGATAATTTTGGAAGAGTGATAAAATAGTGTTTTTTTTGGAAGAGTAGTAGAAGAGTGGTATTCTTGACTATTCGAAAGAAATAAAATATCGTTTGACAAGTTGTTACTCGAATAGTTAAAATATGAATAATTATGATACTAATAATGATGATGATAATAATAATAATAGTAGTAAAATAATAATCATAATAGTAAGATAATAATTATAATAAAATAATAAAAATAATCATAATAAATAATAATATTATAATATAATATAATAAAATTATAAACATAATCATACTATAGTAATATAATAATAAAAAATTATAATTATAATCATAATTATAATAATATAATAATAACTAATCATAATTTTAATAATATAATAATCATAATCATAATCATGATAATAATAATTATAGTCATAATCATAATAATATAACCATAATCATAATCATAATAATATAATAATAAAAATATAATCATAATCATAAAAATAATTATAAAAAATTATAATTATAATAATATAATATAACATAATAAAATAATAATAAAGTAATAAAAAATAATCATAATAAATGATAATAATATAATAGTAATATAATAAAAATATAAACATAATCATAATATAGTAATATAATAATAATAATAATAATTACAATCATAATTATAATAATATAATAATAATAAGTAATCATAATTTTAATAATATAATTATAATATAATAATCATAATCATAATCATGATACTAATAATTATAGTCGTAATCATAATACTATAACCATAATCATAATCATAATAATATAATAATAAAAATATAATCATAATCATAAAAATAATTATAAATAATTATAATTATAATAATATAATAATAAATTAATCATCACTATAATCAACATATAATAATATAATACAACATAATAAAATAATAATAAATAATCATAATCATAATCATAATCATCATAATATAATAATATAATAATAAATAATCTTGATCATAATAATATAATAATAAAATAATTATATTTATATTCATAATATAATATAATATAATATAATCAAACAATAATCGCTATTCTGACGAGAGCTAATCCGTTATTCCACCTATAAGTTGGTATACCAGATTAGCACTATTCCGCACAATTCTACTTAGTCTAAAATTCGTTTGACAAATTAATTCGTCGGAATAGCTATTCGTTTGACAAATTATTCACTCCCTAAGTGAATAATTGACGTATAATTCATTTAAGATTCTAGCCAACGAATCAACGAAATATTCATTGATTCGTGTATTATTGGCTAATGAAACTTGTTTGTTCTGCAGAATCTCTTAATTTTAAAAATATTTATATTTGATACTAATTTTATTATAATTAAATAATATATTTTACTTGAATATAATCAATGTCTAAATTAATCATAAAAACTTTTATATTTTTATTAATTTATTATTTAATAAAAAATGATGTAAAATGTATAACAATTGTATTTTTGAGTAAACTTGTATAATGTGTAGTTTTTTTTAGTAAAACTTAATAATAGTTGATATTAAGTTATTTGATACACAATTTTTTTTATAAAATAATTATATTTAACTAATTTTATTATAAAAACAACATATTTTACTTAAATATAAATTATATCTAAATGAACTACAAATTCTCTTAAATTTTTTAATTAAAATTAATTCATTATTTAATAAAAAATAATGTATAAAATATAATAATTTTTTGAGTAAAATTGTATAATACATAGTTTCTTTTTTATAACAAAATTAATAATAATTGATGTCTAATTTATTTGATATATAACTTTTTTAGACCTCTTATAAATATATGCCAAAAAAATAACAAATGAAATGAAGAGGAAAAATAAGTTCAATTAAAATCTGAACCGTCATTTTTATAAATCAATCAATCTCAATTGTAAATTAAATATAGATATTTCGGTCATTACATAATGGATACGCTAATTATTCATGTGGTTTATCAATTTTATAAAAAAAACTCTTTAAAAACTAAAATCTGTTTTTTTTTTTTGAGAAATGTCCGTAGGCCTAATTTGATTAAACATAACACAGATTCATTACATCAGTAGTACATATTCAGCACATAGATAAGAAATAAACACTATTGCTTCCTATTTAGATAATATTACAATTAAGAAAGAAAGAACACTAATCCGGATCCCAGACTATCAATTTCCCCACACTCCAATCCACTGAAAGCAGTTATGAGATCGTAGCTTTTCAAAAGCTTTTTATACTCTTTATTTGAGTATCACGTGAAGAGAGAGCAACGGGTGTTCTTCTTTTCCTAGGGAATGCAACATTTTTTCCTCTCTTCAACTTTTGGCAGGAACCCTTTTTTTTGGTGTGTTGAGAACTGAAAATGGAGCACCTGGTATGGATCTTGTGTTACGACTCACGACCTCTTATTTATTAGTCAAAATTATAAATAATTTAAGAGATAATTGTATTTAGAAGAATATATAAATTACTTGCAACGATATTATGTACTATTTGTTCTTCCTTTTTAAGAATTCAAATATTTTAAATATTTTTATATTACTCAAAATTATTAAAATAAACTTTTTCTATAATTTTATTCCGTATTATACTAAAATTACGAATTGATCTACCGAACAATTCTTGAACACATAACTTGTCACTATGCTTCTGACAAAACGTTTTTTGTAGTAGAAAATGTATAAAATAAATTAAGAACGAAATTATGTAAAATTTAGATAATTAATCACATGGAACAAAGTTCCGAAAACGAAAAAAGATGTGATTTTGAAAAAAAAATTCCTCTGCATGCAAAATGCAATTTTCTGGAGTAAGAAGGAGATAAAAGTTCTTTCGCATTTTATTTAATTCCTCTGTAGTGTGTAGGTTTAGACGTGTAGTGCTCTCGTGAAGGAAGGATGCGAAGAAAAATTCTTTCCTCGGTATGTACTTCTCTTTAGAGCGGTTCGATTGGAAAATATAAATAAATTAGGACGGTAATTCGAACTTAGTTCTGTAATTCTAAAATAAATAATTACAAATAAAAAATTTAAATATGAATTTATAATTATTTAAGATGTATGTAATAATAACACTTATTATAAATAATATAATTAATTATATAATAATTTATAATAGGTTATACAAAGATGTTGAATCATTTTAAGAGTTAAGTTTCATATTAATAGTGCGTTATGATGGCTCTATATAATTTTTCAACCTCAAAAGTTATGATATGGATCAATATTATGCTATGTCAAACTATCACCATTATAGCTATAATAACAGCCGCAATAGTGAATAATGACAACAGCAAAATAGTGCGCTATTTGACGTAATTTATTATTTTTATTCAAAATTATTTTGTATAATTTGAGAGAAACAAACTTATGTAGTTATAGTATTGTGATTATTTTAATGAAGAAAGTAAAATGATTTATGGTTATTTAAATTATTTTGAATAAAAAAATATTTAGTTGTTACTGCATTATCGGATAGTCCTCTTTTTCTTTGTCATTTCCAAGTTTTTTTGTTACGGTATTATGAATAGCAACTTGAAGTTGTACTGATTAATTATAAATTTATAATTTTTTAATCAATTTATCGTAATTTACTTACTCTATGAAAACTCTTATTTATATGAAAATTAATAGAAATATATATTATAATTTTGAAATTAGAGAAAATATGATTTATAATATAATTTTTTGCAGCACCGCCGAGATAGAGTAATAATTACTATTTAGAACCTTACATTAAATATATTACACACATATTTTTAAATAAGGATGGATGAAAATTATATATGAAGTATTGAATGAGGATGAAAAGTTTGAAAACTTAAAATATTTTTATGTATTAAAAATTATTTTCATTTTTATAGCATGTATCTAGATTTGTTTAACATTTATCTTTAAATTGGATTTATGTACAAAATTTGCAAAATAAAAAAAATAAGGCGTAAAATTCTCTGTGAGAGAGCAAGGACGAGAGTTTATGTTGCTAATTAGAGACAAACTTAAATTAAAAAAAAATTCAGTTGAGAGATCTTTGTATTTCCAGGAACTTCAAATTCGAACCTTGATTATTAGAGAAAAATCAATCATCTGAGTTCTTACTAGAATTTAACAAATCGTGAATTATAATGCATTTAGGATGGCAAACTACAAAAAAAAAAGGTTCCTATCCTATATAACGGACGGTACTAGAAAATGAGCTAGATTAAAAATAAAAAAAATACTCAAATATACCAGCTGCTTGAGAATGAGGTCAAGGAAATTATATTAATTCCATTCCTTGGTAAGCAGGTATGAAGATATGGAAACGGGGGAGAGCCGCGGGCATCGGATCAACAAAATTGATTCAATGGTCTCATTCATCATTGAATAATTTTAATAATTTTAAGATTCATACTTTAAATTTTCTTTATTGTTTTAAAATTCATACCTTATTTTAAGATTAGCCCCCTGATTTTACTATAACTAATTAACTATAGACATCTGCTAGTAAACTGACCATCTTGATGGCGATTGAGGAAAATTTATTAGCCCCGGAGCAAGTCACAAACTTTGTAACCAAATGCTGCAAGGCATTCAAGTAGAAATATATTCTTATAATTAATCATACAGGAACCGGAAAAGAAAAAAAACAACAACGTAGGCTCTTGAAAAACTGAGTTTGAACTTCGTGAAAACCGTTTTAAATTATTTTAAATTCTTGAAAGTCAATTTTTTTTATTATTGTAAAATTATTATCATATTATCATCATTATTATCATTCTCATTTTTATTTATTTATTTTATTTTTATTTATTATTATTATTATATTTTTTTCATCATCATCATTATTATCATTGATATTTTAGATCTTTAATCTTATACTTTTCAATTGGGTTTCATTTCCGGCCTATCCCAATTTATTTGGGATTAAAGGCTTTGTTGTTGTTGTCGTCGTCTTGAAAATCAAGTTTTTTGAGAAAAAAAAACTATTTAACACTATTTTTGACAATTAAATTAAAGTCTGTTATATTTTAAAGCAATTCAATATTATAAAATTTGAATGGTAAATTTCAAGTATTACAAGCAATTTGAATGGCTCAAAATAAATGCGTTAGAATATATATTTCATATTAGTTGTCATGACTATATGATATTAGTTAAGATTTTGGATATTCAATTTCTGCTATAATTTTTGTCGTCACTTCTTTATTCTATCAAATATTAAGTACCAAAATGTATTGTTTGATTATTATAAATGTAGAAAAATAGATCTTAAAAACAGTGTCCGTTTTATAATTTAACGACCACTTAATCCCGCTTCAATGATGATCCATTAAATGATCACATCATTAAGAGACATTAAATATATATTTTTTTATTTTTAAAAAGCTTGATAAGACATGATCTGACTTCAATTACATATCCGCATGCTACAATTTGGAGAACGAAATTGAATGAATAGCCAGCCGCTTATTCTATTCCGTGGTGTGAATAACTTCCAAGTCTTCAACAGAATCTCAAGCTATTTTCATGCCGATCCACATATCAATTATATGATACATAGGATATAAGTCAAATCTCCTTTAAACGATGTGAATAGAAAGAAAAGAAGTATGCAAGGAAGTTAATTCAAAAAGTTGTGGAGCAAAATCCAAATTGATCGGCGTTAGGCTGAGACGGTTTGAATTTCTAAGAGAGCATGCACACTTAGTGCTCAGTGGGTTCCATTACTATCCCATTCAGTCAAAATCATGATTGCTACTTCGTTAAATTATACAAAGATATATTCATTTAAATTAAAGTTATTAAAATTATAGATTTATTTTTAATTATTTAGATACAATCGTATCATAAAGTTACTAAAAATGTAGCATTAAAATTTTTGAATTGTTTGATGTTTGTGTTACATGTCTTTAGGATCACCCAAATTTGGCACACATCTCACGGACAAAGTTGAGAATATATCGACTATTCTAATTTTATCTACTTTATAGGGTATTTTAAAATATATGGACTGTTAAGATTTGAATTTCATAGAATAAAGATATGTGTTAGAATTATTTATTTTATAAAATTATGGAAGAAATTGCAGGCCGACATGCTTTTCCCTAAAAACATTTAATAAGACTATAAATAAGAAACTAATTTTTCCTTTCAGTAAAATAAACGAAATTGTTCTGATTAATGTCATTTGCATTGGAATGTATATTCCATTAAAATTAAGTGTTAATTGTGTGTTGATGCCACCGTTAATTACCCTTTACAAATCTAGTTCAGCCTGACGCAATCAAATATATATAGTCCGGCATATGGTATGCCTACAATCTCAAATCATTAGTGGCTTTTGGGTCAAAGATGCTTCCTCTCGAATGGGAAAAGATAAAAATATAGAAAAAGGAGCAAATCTAGCATGCAAATCCAAACAAATCTCAAATCATTAGTGCAAGGTTAACATCATTGCATCAATGATATTACAGATGTGAATTAATGTCCATCAAATTCACAAGGAATTATATATCATGAGTTTTTCTAGATGTGTGGCATTCATCTGCTCTCTACTGGATAATGATAAAAGAAATGGGAAGAAGAAAAAAGTGGTCCAAAAGCATTCTTAAAATTATTAATACAAAAAACTAAAAATGAAAATGAGGGTTAATCGAGATGATCATCATATGAAGCTTATCCATGTTTTAAATAATTAACTAGCTATGTATGACTGGGTTTTTGTATTTTTGAACCTCAACCATTAAACTATGTTAAAATTGATAAAAAAAAAAACTAAGACGACTATAGTTGATGTTATTGTCATAAAATGAAATTGCTTGTAGCTGTAATATCCGACCACTATGTTATAAAATAATTTGATTATTTTTTATATTTTGTATGATTTAATTCATGTTAAATATCTGCTATTTACTTTTTAAAAAGTCCACATAAATTCTATTTTTGATAAAAAAACACCTTCGTTTAAGAATGAATGAATTTTTAGCATAAACATTTTTTAAAGTATTTATTTTGCAGTCAGAAAATTTCGATCATAAATAAGTATTTTTTAAACGTTATTTGTCATGAAATATCAATTTGATTTATGTCTATATGTTGCTTGGACTATACAACTCATGTGACAAAAATAAATAAATAATAAGCATGCACGAGTCCATGCCATTGACTCCATTAACTTCGCATGCCGAATATTCTATTGAAAATCTCCTAGGAGAGTGACCTAAGGCACGATACATGATGATAATACAATCCATGTGTTAAAAATATCAAAGAATCTGGGCAGCTAAGATTCCACAAGAGCATCCTCGTTTTGACAGTTTTTTTATATATAATAATTATATTATTAATAATAAAATTGATAAAAATAAATTTTGAAATTTACGAATGGCAGCGCGTCACCGGTAGTGACTTGGAGCAAACACGCTACCGCCAGTGGCATCTTTGTGTAAAACAGTGTAAACGCGTCACTGATAGTGGCGTGTTTGCTCTTCCTAATCTGATCACAATTTCATTATCATTGGATCAAGATCACTACTGCCACCAAAGACGCCATCGGGCGATGGCGCGCGTTTAAAAGACGCCATCGTTGCGCGCGTTTACACCATAACACGTATTTTCGTAGATTTCAAAATTTATTTTTATCACTCTTATTATTAATAATATAATTATTATAATTATATATAAAAAATCTGTCATTTTGAACGGAAAAATTAATTATTGGGGCGTGTTAACGGTTGTCTACAAAAATCTCTAAAAAATATCTCAATTTTTAATGCACACACATTAAATATGAATATATTTTAACTTTAATATGAGCATTTTGAGTGTATTAAAATTTATTTTTAATAATGATGAATATCATACATCTTACGCTTCTAACTCCTAATTCAAATGACATGAAATATTAATATGAATGTTCATATTTAAAATGGATAATATTCACATCTATCAATGAGGTATTCTTACTAGAACAAACGTGTGTTCATACCGATCACTTTAGCATGAGTTGAACCATAAACCAAAGCATATGCCAAAGCTCCCATGTTGTTCATACTTATATATATGAATGTTCATATTCATTTATAAAGGTGTTTATACCTAATTACTAAGATGTTCATATTTTATTGTGAAATAAAAAATATTATTGAAAATAAAAATTAAAAAATAAAATAGTTGAAAGACATATTTAAATATTACTAAAAACTTTTCACATAGTTGAGGGACAAATTTAGGAATAAAATATTGAGATTAAAATATTTTCTCTTATTTATTACATCTACACGCGTTATTGTTCGTTGGACTAATTTGAAGTTAATGATAAATAAATTTTAATTAATCTAGATGCTAAATTAGGTCTTACCAAAGCAGCAACATTTTTTCTAGAATATACAGATTATTGTTATGGTCTAATGGATACACGCTGAATTTATTAGTAACTCTTTTCAATACGCCTCTCACATCTCATGATCTATAATGATTAATGAATATATACAGATCCATATTTAAGATGATTGGACGTCGTAATAATAGTAGTCCTGGTGACCGTTAGAGAGTGGATTTTATTTTAGGTAAAGGTGGATTACTTGGCCATTTTTTAATCTTGACACTTTTTAGAAATAAATTAATTTTATAATTCGACATTATCTGCATATGGAATAATGGGATTTGATATATTATTACCATATATATAATAATTTAAATTTCACCGTCTAAAACTAGTCAGTCTTGATTAATCATTAAACAATATTAAAATTGCAAGGAGTTTAATTGCTGTTATCTATCTATATCTATCTATATATCCTGATATTTATGTATCTACAAAATTTATTTCAATTTGAACTATAATAAATTCATTTTTCATTGTCAAAATAAATGTTGTCAAGTGAGTACTCCTATTAATTTTGTATTAACTATAATTGGAATATATTTAATTACATATGAAAGCAGACGGTTAAATTAGCTATTATCTGGCGACATAAAAATATCTAGGCACTTGTTCAATGCTAAAAATGTTATTAATTTTTATTATAATCCATAAATTTGTTTTCATTAATTTTATTAGACTAGGACCATGATAGCGATATATAGTTTGTCTATTGTACTTCTGGTAGCACTTCGGCTGAAACGCTATCAGTCCAAATTTTAATTTTTCATGCTCAAAATTTCAATTTAAGTGGTTCAACAAAATATTTATATCATAATCTTATAGAATACTAATTTTATCATGTTTGAAGTTAGTTTACTATACTTAATGATTTTTAAAAGATAACTTTGAAATAATAAAAAATAATAAAATTTATATGTCAAAAAAACTTACTTTTTAAAAATCATTAAGCACGAAAAATTAACTCCAAACACAATAAAAATTAGTATTCTATAAGATTATGATATAAAATTTTATTGAGCTACTTAAATTGAAATTTCAAGAATGAAAAATTAAAATTTGGACTGATAGTGTTTCGACCAAAATACTACTGAAGGACAATAAATAAAATCTCTCTCTCTATATATATATAGAGAGAGAGAGAGAGTAAAGATATCGTGAGCTTAAAGCTCACGGAGACCTTTCGTGAGCTTAATTAAAAATTATATCAAATCATCTCGAAATTTTAATTTATCATCCTCATTAAATTTTTTATATGAAAATCTGCTGGGATGCAAAAATTTGGAGTGTTTTGAGTTTTTTAAGTCATGATTTTTAATTTTTAAAAATCAGCTCTAAAAATAATAATAAAATATTTAATATTTGAACATCATTTTTAAAAATTAAAAATGATGACTTAAAAAAAATTAAAACACTCCAAATTTTTGCAACTCACAAAATTTTCATATAAAGAATTTAATGAAGATGATAAATTAAAATTTTGAGATGATTTGATATATTTTTTGAGTTAAGCTCACGGAAGGCCTCCGTGAGCTTAAGTTCTCGGTATCTTTACTATATATATATATATATATATTTATAGAGAGAGAGAGAGTTATGCTATGGTGAATCAAGTACAAAATATTTTTATAATTCGCACCATACCTCTTATTTCAGAATTGAAAAATCTGATGTAAACATTCAATGTGATCTCCATATTAAAAATATATTTGGAGACCAAATTTTATATTTTTAAAGAATTTCTATCTTTTGAAGGGGTGGAAAATACTTTGATCTCATGATTTTCAATAATAATGATTTTCTATCGTTCAAAAAATAGAAAATATTTCAAAAAGTATAAAGTTGGTTTTTAAACATATTTAACATGGAGATCACTTTGAATAATTGGTTCAATATTTTGAATTTGAAAATAAAATATATTATATGATGTAGAAAATATATTTTCTACTTCACAACTCACAATAACATAACTCATAACACATTAACAATTTGATCTATCTCTCTAAAAAAAGATGTAGGTTGAGCCATTCAATCGTCATCTTTATATATATTTCATAAAAGTTTTCATTCAAACTTTGAATTTTTTACATCCCAGTGAACTTTAGTATTGCTTCAGCTGTCATTAAGACTCCTCTTTCTTCACGGTTTCCAGATAAAATTCTTGTATTCTATTAGATTTGTTCGGATTGATCTGCAGCGTTCATCCTGTAAGTCAATTGTACATTTTCAGTAGCTTCATTCAAAGTAAAGTTAGCATTCATTTTTTTTAGTATATAGTAACAGTGGACATGAGTAACAATACTTGCGACAATGTTGGACAGATTTCTTGGTTTTATTATTATTTACAGTTTTGTAGAGTACGGCTAGTTCACGATGCTTTTTTTGCCATTAGTTTTCTTTTCAGTTTCTCCGTTGATTTTGTGGGGTCTATTCTAGAAGAAAATAATTGAAACATCAGAACTTTTTTGGGTTCACATGACTACAAAGTATCCCAGCGGTCAATTAAAGACGTCTATAGTGGACCCGCAATTTACTTTTTTTTTTTCCTGATTACAAATCCGTAGACGCACACAACTTACACATTATTTTTTCTCTCCTCGTGAGAGTACAGTCCGTACTCCGTAATTTTGAGTTGATTATGATACTATGCTTGTTAATGATTAAATTTATTATAAATTCAAAAATATAAACAAATTATCTTCAAATCTTA
The DNA here is from genome assembly GCA_037127355.1 of Schoenoplectus tabernaemontani. Taxonomy (NCBI): domain Eukaryota; kingdom Viridiplantae; phylum Streptophyta; class Magnoliopsida; order Poales; family Cyperaceae; genus Schoenoplectus; species Schoenoplectus tabernaemontani. The sequence goes on along the minus strand of CM073748.1, from coordinate 19,216,809 downwards.
ATTTATGAATCATAATTATTTTTTATATCAAAATATGATGGGATATAAAATATTCTATTTTTTTAATTTTTTAAGTATTAATTTTAGATGTTTTAAGATGATTCAATAATAAAAATAAAATAATACATATTTTCTAGGTTATTTTTAAAAATTCAAAACTAATACTTCAATAATTTTAAAAATAAAAAATATTTATATCCCATCATATTTTGTTATAAAGAATTTATTAAGATGCATAATCAAAATATGGAGATGAATTACTTATATTTTTTTTGAGTCCGTAACAAATTTAATCATTAATTACACGTAGTACCATAGCCTAACTCCGTAATTTTAAACATTGTCCGTATTTTTTCACTCAACTGTCTCCTTTTTCATCAACGTTAGCTGATCACTGTATATTATATAGTGCCAAAAACGATATTCACTGAAATTATTTTAGTATAATTTATTATATATTTTGTTTTCATTTCAATAGTCTTTAAAAAGAAATCGTAGTCAACTTGATACAACAAATGTCAAAAGTTTTAATTTGGTTCCTACTAAAAATAAACTTGAACAAATTACAAATTTTCATAACATACACAGTAAATATTTTTCATTTATGTTCGTCAGCCATGGGGAAACCTTTCGCACTGATTGTGTTTTAAAAAAATAGAATTTTTTCATTAATCCGATATATATATTATTACTTGTTTATATATCATTTTTAAAATTTGAACTTACTTTACTTTGAAGAAAGATAAGATTTATTATCATCTATACTAAGATAAGATTTAAATTCAAGCCGTCTAGTTTTTTCACAACGCGATATATAACATAAATTATCTCCAATTGGCATAATCAATCTTTCTCTCCTATAAAGTTTGATACTGTCTACACGTTTCTACGCACATTCTTCGATTTTTCTTATTATGTCTTGAATGATTATATATTTTTTGGTTTAGTGATAAAGGATAATGTACTTTAGTATAGAAAGTCACAGGTTCAAACATTAGAAGAGTTCTTTGTAAACATTTATAAAATTTAAGAGATTAACTCTCATCTTCTTTTATTAAAAAACACAATTATAAGGAGGTGGCACTACCGCACTACGGAGTATATCAGTCACAAAATATGACTGAAATATTTTTTGTCACGTGACACGTAAAAAATATATAGGAAAAATAAAGTCATTTTATAGTTACGTTTCCACTATGATTCATCATGTGATATCATATTTAGTTGCAACTAATTATATTTAAATATTTTTAATTGTAACTTTTCAATATCATCATAATATTTCCAATTTTCTAATCATATATATATATATCCAAAAAATAGAGTGCCTCGTAGACTCAAAACTACACACTTGCATTCACTTTTCTCCTTTTCATTAATTACAATTTTGGTACGGATGTCAAAGTACATTCAGTTTTATGTAGTTAGAAACAAAAATATAGTTCTGATGTTCATTCTTTACAAATTTACATTAATTTACGCTTACAAAAAGAAAAAAGAAAACATTAAAATTGAACAAAAACACACCCACCGTGTCATACCACTACTTTGGATTTATCTGGAAATTTCAGCTTTCTTTATATGCAAGGTTTTGTCTTATTAATTGATTATCCCGGATAAGACCTCTATCACTGTGAACTATTTAATCATCATATTCTCTCTAATCACTAACTTTGAAAAATAATATATCTATTGAGCTTTTCCACCCAGGATTTTAACTCTTCTCTTGTTTCCACTTACTAGGAAAATAATCTCCATTGTGCTATTTCAACAGTTTGGAAATTGTAAAGTCCATTTTATTTTCGGAGCATATGAACCAACTTTTAGCGATCTCAAATTAATCCAGCTAAGCAAATCACATGCACAAAAAATAATTACTGGTAGATTGCAATCATATCCATCCATTTATTACTGGTGGATTCTAACAAAATAATATATTAATTTGCATTCTGATTCGCCCATTAATGAATGATTTAATGATTCAGGACGATCTGCTCGGTGAACGGGGCATGGGGGTGGGTGACTGGGTGGGCAATAAATAAATTTCGACTAGATTCTTCTGTGGGAACTAAAATGGACCTCTCCATTTTCCTTAAACGGAGATCAGTAACAATGTAAGATTAAGGATTTTTTTACGCCCAAAAACAAATATTATCTGGAGGAATACCTCCTGCTCTTTGCTTCTCCTTGTTCTTTTTGGATAGATAAGATTTGTTCACTAATTAGTCTTTAGGAAAGGTTTTTACCGATCAAAACAGGAATACCGTAAAAACAGGCATACCCTGCGATTCCCCAGACCTCTAGTTTGTATGAAAAAAGCAATCCACCTGATAACAAATTTATTTTTACAAATGGTCTAACAAACGGCGTGAGTTCAACTCACGCCTTTAAAACGTTATTTTCTCTGTCCGCCCACTGTCCAAACAAAAGAGAGAGCAAAATGACTCAAAATACGTGAGTTGAACTCACACCCTTTAAATTCACATATCGCATTTATATCATTTTTTTTTCACTTTTAGTGTTTTTGAAAGGTAACAACTAGAGTGTATCAACGTCTAAAGGGCGTGAGTTGAACTCACGCCCTTAAATCTTTTTATTCAAAAGTTTAACTCACACTCTTAGGTGTGTTTAACTACGATGATTGTGATCAGATAATTGAAAATAACATAGGACGTGAGTTAAACTCACGTCCTTTGTGTCTTTGGGCAATGTTTGGACAGACAAAATAAAAGTTTAAGGACGTGAGTTGAACTCACGCCTTACTTAGACCGTTTGTGAAAATAATTTTGTTCTAAGGTTGATTCTGTAGATAACATCGGTTATTATTAGACTGTTTAAGTAAAAAGTTAATCACATTTTTACATCATCTTGGTCCTTATCTGGTCCTTGTGCTCTTAGTCAACACAGGTCCCTCTCAGTATCTTGCTTCTTCCTAGTCAATTCATTTCCAATACATCAAAAGAGCAGCTCCAATTCTTTCTAGTCCCCCACTTTTCCTCCTTATATATCCCTACACTCTTGGCATTGTGCATAGCACCGTAGAATCAACCGAAACACAACAAAAACCACCAAAAAATTAAATAGAAATGGTGTTTGCAGGAGGCACGGATGGGGGCTTGCCCATGCGCCAAATCCTCACCCCCGGCTTTGCCGTGCAAGTGGTTCGAAGCCGGTGGTTCATGGTTTTCGCATGTCTCCTCATCATGTCAGCTGCCGGTGCCACCTATATATTTAGCATATATTCAAAAGACATCAAGGCAACTCTAGGCTACAATCAGCAGACCCTAAACACTCTTAGTTTCTTCAAGGATCTTGGTGCAAATGTCGGGATCTTATCCGGCCTGATCAATGAAGTGACGCCGCCATGGGTCGTGCTTTCCATTGGTGCTGCCATGAATTTGTTCGGTTATCTCATGATATATCTTGCTATCACTGGCCGTATCGCGGCTCCACGCGTGTGGATGATGTGCCTTTATATATGTATTGGAGCAAATTCTCAATCCTTTTCCAACACCGGCGGGCTAGTCACATGTGTGAAGAACTTCCCTGAGAGCCGTGGCATTGTGCTGGGGTTACTCAAGGGTTTTGTTGGGCTTAGCGGTGTGATATTCACCCAACTTTATTTGGCTATCTATGGCGACGATTCGAAATCTGTCGTGTTACTTATTGCATGGCTTCCTGCTGCAATCTCCATTGTTTTTGTTCACACCATCCGTATCATGCCGTACACCTCATCTGAAGCAAGGAGAACCAAACCCTTCTTTTGCTTTCTCTACATCTCCATTGGGCTTGCGGTGTTTCTATTAGTTATGACCATTGTGCAGAAAGTCGTGCAATTTTCGCACTCTGCCTATGCGATAAGCGCATTCATTCTTACTCTCATCCTTTTTCTTCCCATTGCGGTTGTCATAAAGGAAGAAGTTAAGATCCTAATTGAAAGAAACAACTCTTTACAAATACCACCAACCATAACCATTGAAAAGCCCGCAATCGTTCCCAACCCATCGCCGCCACCATCACCATCACCAAAACCTACACAAAAATCTTCTTCGAAACTGACCTCATGCATAACCAACATGTTCAAGCCACCTGCAATGGGAGATGACTACTCAATCTTGCAAGCATTAGTAAGCATAGACATGATAATTCTCTTCTCTGCAACAATTTGCGGCGTTGGAGGCACACTCACTGCCATAGACAACATGGGGCAAATTGGCCAGTCTTTGAGGTACCCTGCAAAGAGCATCAACACATTTGTCTCGTTAATAAGCATATGGAACTATGCCGGTCGTGTTACATCTGGATATGTATCTGAAATTGTGCTCTCAAAGTACAAGTTTCCCCGACCATTGGCTTTAACACTCGTGCTTATCATCTCTTGTGTTGGCCACCTTCTCATAGCCTTCGGGGTGCCACAATCACTATACCTTGCCTCTGTCATAATAGGTTTCTGTTTCGGGGCACAATGGCCGCTACTATTCGCCATTATCTCCGAAGTGTTCGGTCTTAAATACTATTCTACACTTTACAATTTTGGGTCCGTTGCAAGCCCGATCGGCTTGTACATTCTTAATGTTCGAGTCACCGGGCATTTGTATGATGTTGAGGCAAGGAAGCAGAACGCCGGTAAAGATCTGACATGTATCGGCGTGCAGTGCTTTAAGCTGTCCTTCATCATCATCACAGCAGTGACAGCATTTGGTGCTTTGGTGTCCCTGCTACTAGTTTGGAGGACCAAGAAGTTTTACACCGGTGATATTTATGCGAAGTTCCGGGAGTCGGAGGCAGTAGAATTGGATACTTCAACAGCAATGGCAATGGAGAGAGTAAATACTGAAAAAAATGAGAAGAATGATGTGAATGGAAAGCAAAAAGAGATAGGTCAGTGCGAACAAGGGACAGAAGGGTTGGCAAGGAATTGACTCACAAGTCAAAGAAATTGAAATTGGAGAGGAAAAGGAATTTACAAAAATGAGTAGTTCACTTTCAGTAGCAAAATAATGCATATGATAATATATACGGACTACCCAAGTCCAAAAGCAACTCACTTTTTAGTATCACTTTTGGTTTAGTTGTTCTTCCTCTTCTTTTCTAATTTTCTTCTCTTTTTCCTTTTGGAAATTCCTGTTGTACAGCTTTATCGTATGATTAGTAATCTGCCACTTTTTTGAAGCAATTTCTTTGTTTGAGGTATAATAATGCAAAAGAAATGGTCATTATGGGGGTGAAAAGCAGTAAACAAATTATAAAGTGGCAGTTTACCGTTAGAGACGGAGTCCGACTTTAAAGCAGAGAGTCAAAAATTATTTTTTTTTTAGAAGAATCAAAATTTTAAAATTTTCTTCATTACAAATATTTTTTCTAAAAATATATATTTATAATAGTATTCTTAAAAAGATTTCTGACGAACACAACGTGGATCCGCCCCTCTTTACCACACACCAACCGGGGCTGCATCTCTTTGTATATGTACAACTGGCACAAGAACGTGTACAATTACCAGTTCACCCCACACCAACCAAACGTGCCAAATTAATGTTATTGTTCAACAATAATTATGTTATAATTTTCCGTACCATCCTGTAATATTTATGATCGCATCAAAATGGGGAACAGGCTAGTTGTAGACGTTCTGTATACACCGCAACATGAAAATTGAGTTATTGCAATTAAAGAAAGAAAAAAAATCTTCACAACAAATAAATGATAATATTCAATGATTATCTATATCTATACTAGCCCCTCAATCATTCACAATAAATAAATGGCAATTATGTCGACCTGCTTCGTAAGGCACCGGTAGATAACGATTGGCACAGAAGGCACTGGTCGACACTGAAAAGCTGTGATTATTTTACTTTTTTAGATGTCCGAAAATATTGGAGAATTTACTTTCTGTCTTAAGTATTTACCAAATACAATTATATGTGAGTGTGTATATATTATATATATGTCCAACGAAATATATTATCCAATTTGAATTTACTTAATATATGTTTTTTGAGGATATATTATCCCATTGAAAAATTGTATCAAAATTTTAGAGTTATTCTTTACATAATGTTCCTTTTTTTCTTATTCCATTAAATGTTGAAACATAATAATATATATCTAATATTCCCATTTTAAAGGCATAACTCTGAAATTAAAAATATATTCTCTCATGATCCTCACAGAGCAATACTTTTGTGACCGAAATCAACCCGGCCGCCATACAAAATAATCTGTGAGAAGTGTCACAGAGGAGCACAAATTTTCCTTAGGTATATTGCTTGGAGAAGAGACAGAACAGAATGATCTGTTGTGTTGCTCAGTTTTTATTATTAATAATTATTATTAAAAATAAAAGTGAGAATCGTAAAATTTCAAATATAGGAATGGCAGCGCGCATTATGCCTTGCAATGCTTTTCAGAAAAATAATGAAACGCGCCACTGGCAATGGCGCGTTTCAGAAAAATAATGAAACGCGCCACTGGCAATGGCGCGTTTCGTCCAAACCCCGCATAAGTGAGATGGAGAAGCGCTGCGCGTTTTGTATATATAATAAGCAAACGTGTCACTGCCAGTGGCACGTTTCATAAAAATAATGAAACGCGCCACTGCCAATGACGCACTGTCATTCGTATATTTTTGAAATTTTATGATTCTCACTCTTATTTTTAATAATATTAATTTAATAATAATTATTATTACTAAAAACTGATTGCCTGCTCGAGAGATTTCTTCTTTTCCCATGTAATTTTAATTTCAATTTTCTTTTTCTTTCTTTGTTTGTTTTTCCCTGAAAAGACTATGTAGGCGTCAGGTCACAACAAATATGTAAGACATAAGGACACAAGTGGGACCCCATGCATTACCGTACCACCTACCAAGGAGTGAAAGGAAAGGATTATATATCACTGTCCGAATAAGCTCTGATTATGGTAAAAGACAATTAATTTATCTTTTTCTTAATGTGACAAGCGAACAGTCCTGCTGTGGGTGCCTCAAAATCATTCACCACCATTTTTTTTTTGGATAATAGGATCCTTAATGCTAATTTTCTTAGAAGAGTGGGTCATTTATGAGTGGCAATTAATGAAATCGTTCTTTCTCACCTACGTAGTCCAATAATTAATTTTTCATTAACCGCGGATCTCTTGTGATGTGGATCTAATATTTTTTTATAACACTAATTTTACTTCTTTTTTTTAGCCATTGAATGATAAAATGGCTAACATGATTTAATTTAGTTTTCAGTTCATGAAATATATATATATTCATTTTGCGGGTTATTCACTTCAGATATGTTTGGCAGAAAAATAAATAAAATATATATCCCACAAATTGATATCATTGATTGTGATCTAGGAAGGAATTACAATTTATTAGATTAGCAGGGAATGACGAGTTGGAGAAGTCATTTGGTATTTTTATTCAATGCATCAAAGATGAAACAATGCGTTTGTTTAGAATTTTGAGCGACTTTCATCTACACAAATTCATTGCATTTACTTTTTCTTTTTCTTTTTTTATTTTACTATTTATATCTTCCTTTCTAGCTAGCATGCCTTACTGTAGTGTGATCTTTTTTGCACTTTCCTGAATAAATATTTTTTTCTTTTAACATCATTGGTTGCTTTTATTTGAGAATCATAGGTGTAATTATCAGTACAGTTGATTTAGATGTAAATCACATATTTCATGAACTAAAACTAGATTAATTGATGAAAAAATAAATTATAAAAAACGGGTTACTCTCATTTTCATAAAAAAATGTTTCTTTTTGTTGTCTATTATTCTCTTTTTCGTCTTAGATTGTGATTTCCCCATTTCATTGGTGCATAACATGACAAATAAAATGTATAATTATTATGTCTATGTGTACTTAATCCGCTGTGAAGTGCGGATTCCAACTCTAGTTTCCCATAATTCATCAAAAAAAAGGAAAAAAATTAGGTATCATGTGCCTATCTTAAAAGAGAGAAATATAGAAGCTTTAGCATTATCAATAACACATTTTATTTTTTTAATTTCTGCATTTTGCATCACTAATTGATTTATCTTACTTCAGCAAATTCTCAAAGTTATTTTAGCTAATTTCAACCGTCAACAAAAGTTGAAGTCAACAGAAAGCCCTTAAAATATAAAATATTTTTTTTTCATGATTTTAGAATTAATAACAATTAATACTTACAGTTAGTTAATTCACCCAAATTAGGAAAACACAAATTAGGTAATAAACCTTGTCTACAGGCTCAAATGTTTAAATTTAATTTATAAAGAATTGAGTATTGGATCAACATGAACCCTTATTACTAAAAAAAATTAAGTCACCCTCATGTAATGAACTCCATGACTAGTATAGAATTGGAACTCGTCTCTCTACGAGTTCAAATCTCGAAAAAGACATATAAAATTAATATATATCAGGGTTAAATAGAGACATATTTTATCTTTTTAAAAAATCAATAATATTGCATAAGTTTAAGTTACCAAATAGAACAACAAATAATAAAAGTAAAAAAATATATTATTTTACTCAGTTAAACTAAACTAAACTATTTTATTTTATTTTTTAAATAAGTTTACTTTTCTCTTGATTGTGAGGAAAAAAGTATTTAACATGATAATGGAGACTTTTCATTTATTATAATAATGAATATCCGTTAAAGATAATCATTCGGACAGCTACGTACGGTCCAAATGGCTTTGGACAGGCTGATTAATTTGTATGGTCCTTATTAAATCTTAAATTCCAACCTCTCCAGTCGTCATTTCGGCATGTAGCTACTACAATTTTTCTTGATTTTAGTGATGTTTTTTTTCCAAGAAAGATATTTATTTCGATTGAGAAATGTAAAGTTTGGTCCAGAATGCTCACCAAAAGCTCTATCTACACATTGCCAAAATCAACAGCTTTTTAATGTTCTCTAAATGGAGTTTGGCAAGATCACTATGTCACTATATATGGTTCTGCACATTTTTATCGAGTCTAAAGATGAAACAAATGGAGACATTATTTTTCCTCTTATAGGCATGGTTACCTATTTTAAGACGAAAACTTTGACATAATTTTTTTTTCTCTTCATTGGTATTAGATTTCTTGTTTAGTTATTATCGGGTATCAGTCAGTGACCCAAAAATATCTTTCATAAATCTGTGACCTAATTTTAATTTTTGGTCAGTTGGTCTCAGGTCAATTGAAGATATGGACCATTAAATTGGACACAGTTTGTTGATAGTCTTGCAACTTATGGATGGATTTTGGTTAACTAACTCGTCATATCAGAACGAAAATTTATCTTAACAGTACTTGCATAAAAAGCAAACTTAATATGAAAAGATATGTGACGTGTATATGGACAGTAGCTAGACCATTTCTAGAAACCAAGGACAGCATAAAAGACTAAAAGTTTGGTCCTAATTACCCAAAAAAAAAAGATTTACAAAAGTAGTTCCTTTTGCATTGTGGAATGTCTTTACAGGCTCTGTTTCTGGTTTTTGAGTTTGATTTGGTTACAGAATTCTCTTGAAATACACATGTCAGTTAGTTAGGTAGTTCAGGTGGGAGTGAGAAGGTGATACGGGCTTCTAATTTGCAGCAATTTTGGAATTTTCGTAATAGCAACCTACCAGATTCCTTAAAATTGGTGGAAATGGTCATGCCATGGACATGCACACTTTTTGTTTTGCAAGGCACAAGAGACAATCCTAGGTTCTCATATTGTTCATTTATCATTATGTTTCTTTTCCTCTTATGTTATACAGTTTAGTAATTGAATATTATTTTGTTGGAAAAATATAAAATAACCCCAACATTGCTCCATCACTTCTCCATCATAATTGTAAAATGAATGATAGTGGGGAAATAGGGTTACAATGTTGGGGCACTGTATCACGGCCATATTATGTTCTTAGGAAAAATGTCGCTTTCTCAGTTCTTGTGCAGTTGGCTTGGTTTTCTCATTGTTTGAAAGAATGCTAGCGTGCCTAGAAAACTGGAATTAATACATGTTGAACCCGGATGCATTGGGATAATATTAATAGAGTGGGTGCATGTGGCAGTGTGGCAGTGGGAAGCTAGTGGAACTGTGAAACTAGGAGAATATGTACACTATTGTTACTGGGACCTATATCAAAAATATTAATTATTTAATTAAGTTAGGTAAGTGTGACTGGTTTAGTTTTGTTTAATCAAGCCGTTGATTAAGCTGTACCTGTTCAGATCTGAAATCATTTTTTTTGTTCAGTTCTGTCCGACTTCTTTGACTAGTTATATTATAGTATCATTGGTCCCATTTAAGAAGAAATTGATACAGGTCTCTTTCTTAAAGACAACTAATTGGAGGCATTTTATGGTCGCTTAATAACAAAAACCAGAAGTGTTTTCACTTTTCAGCATTTGCATACTGTAAATAATTTGCTCCTTAGATAATTTGTGGGTCCCACTCATCATGGACCAGCAAACAAATAGTTGATAAGCGCATGAGAAGACTACACAATAACAGGACAAGTGAGGTGACAAGTCCCCAATCGGAATAATTGAGGTGACAATGAAATTAAAAGATAGTTTATCAAACAGGGAGAACGCATGCCCCAGAAAAGCTGTTTATGACCATTATGTTGATACTAACAATAAATAATATATCACTTAAGTGTAACAACAGCGTTGCTATAATTCTATGTAAATCTATGTCAAAACTGCCTCCCTTTTCTAACTATTAAGCTCAAGGATGATATGATAGAGAGAAAAGAAAGACGATTAAATGTTATGGAAATACTCCCTTGTTCTCTAGCAATCTTGTACCTTTCAAAGGTCTCTCAAATCCTATGTATTTTAGAACTGCTATTAGTACTAGTACGAGGAAATTTAATTAAGTTGGTATTTTGGGTTTCTATAAGGATCAGTGCTTGGATGAGTTTAAACTTTAAACCCAATTATTTATTTTGTAGTATGAAACAAAACTCGGGCCTAGTTTCAATGAATGGGAGCCACTGAGTCAGAATTCCTGGGTTTTTCGGACTTTTCTGTAATGCGATGTTTTTGTTTCATTTTAGGCCTAGCTAGTAAACAATTTTCTTTATTTTTGTTCTTCTTGTTCTTTCTTTTATAATTTTCGATGAAATTTGTATAACATTATATAAATATAATGAATTTCAAAGGCATTATATATTCTAGGAATTGGGTACATCTTGTATTTGTTCAAGAGAAGGGATCTGATATTCCTTGTTTTTTTCTCTTGTGCGTCTGTGCCCCATCATACTCTTATTAGAGACCATTTCTTAAATTAGTCAGCAACAAGGTTGGAATCAGAAATAATCAGTAGAGATGTTTGAGTCAAGAAAATAAAATATTTAGATCAAAAAAGCTTTATTTTTACTACATCAAAAGGTGTCCGGGCATTGACTAACACCAATATTACTGGTTGGCAATGCATCAGATTAATTTCGTTTATTTCCCTTCCCCCTCCTATTTTCTATTGGTTTCTCTTCCTCTTCAGAGAAAAAAAAAAGAAACACTCATCTCTGTCTCCCAAGACCATTACCTGTTTCACCCAATAAGCATTCGAGTATTAATTAATTCGAATCATTAAATTGAAACAACAACGGTGCTTTTTAATTAATTATAATCTCACCATTAGTTAGTCTAATTCCTGATGTAAGCAATCAGAATTATGATCTCACACTGCAACCAAGGACTTGGACTTCTCTTTTCCGAATTAGATAACACACGCGTCTTTTCATATTTGTTTGGGGCTTTGATTTCTCATTCCTAGGTTGCAATTGGGCCTGTCGCTTTTGACGCTCATCTGAGTGGAGATTTAAGCAGCCCAATTGATGAAATGGCTCACATGCAAATGTGAAATATTTGTGCCTCAAATACACACAAAGTGGGATTTAATTGAGCCTGCCGCATTTTGTTGCTTCTATTCTAATTATAATTAAGGTCGATGGTGTTTTTGTTTTCTTGCGATGATGCCCTTGAAGCAAATAAAAGGAAGAAACTAACCACATTAAAAGATTGATGTTATTGGAAGAAACGAACATAGACAAATAAGATTACCACAGAAAGCTTGGGCATCAGAAGAGTAAATTTATGTTAAAAAAATGCTACAATAATTTTAAGCTCACCAAGTTATGGTGAGAACTACAAAATCAATTAAATTAATTTCAAATGGTTAAAACTGATCTACTTTTTGACTAAATTTATATAATAAGTTTTCTAATTCATTTATATAGTCAAACGATCAAAAATTGAAGATTTAGATGTTATTTTAATGCATCAAATTCTTGTCATTTTTTGACTGCTTGAATTTACACTAAATAAATTTGATAATTTATAGGTTACTGCAATTTCACATTTTTTTATTATTTCGTTGAAATTTCTTGCAATTAGCTTATATCTAGAAGAAACCACAAAAGAAAAAAAGAAGAAGAAAAAAGAAACGAGACACACGATAAAAAAATATCAGAATAACATTTTTTTCATTAATTTCTCATACATGGGAACTCGCTAATTTAAGAAATTATATCGCACATCCTAATATCCACATAATATTATACGAATTTCTCTTAAGAATTAAAAAAAAAAGCGGAAGAAATTTAAAGAACGTATTTTTTTGAATATTAAAACAAAACCAATCGTATAACATAAAGTCCGAAAACCCATTGAACATAGGCTTAATTTCTTTTCTTTTTTTTTTTTTTTTGTGTGTGTTTCATATCATTGTATAAATAGATGGGTATAAAGTATAAACCCATTCCACCACCAATCCACGAAACCCACAATACCATCTTAACTAATTTCCTCGTGCTAATCATGTCAGAAGACTTAACCGCTTTGAGAAACGCCTACGAAAGGTACAAGATTGCTGCAATGATCCTGCTGGAAGAAATGCAAATATCACACAACTATCCCAGATTCCCCTTCGACCCGTTTTTTTGCTCAACCATGGCGAAATTCAAGCACAATAATCAGCTCATCTTGACAAAACTGGAGAAATTAACACATTCCATTAATATGGGTAACCACAAAGCCAGATGGCTGGATATGTCCCTCCGCCTCAAAATGAGTGCTGCTGGTGTCATACAACCGCCACAGGAGCATAATGTCGCAGCTCCGGGAGCAGCAGCGGAGCACAACACGGCTGCGTCCCATGAAGGTTCTGACCAACAGGAGGCCCCTTGTGCCGATGCAACAGAGCGGCGTGGTCTAGCTGCATCACGGGTTATGGTCAATGTTGATCTCAACATGGCACCAGAAGAGACGGCACCTAATATTGATCCCAACTTTCCTTGAATCAGCATTTTGAGATTAATCTAGTGGTGCAAGAAAGCACAGAAAACACTGGTTCTGTGCTTACATATCTTGTTGTCAGTTTCTTTTTCTTGTTTCTTGGTATCTTGGTTTAAGTTGATGTGGGATGAGAAATACTGATGTACTGAGATGCTTTTCTGAAGGAATGATATTTGTGGAATACTTAATTTGAGTTAATTATTATCCGGAGAATTGCTTTGAAAATTGTAAGTGGGAACATTAATGAAATCTTATTTTCTTGTTTTCTTCCAATGTGTGGGTCGGCCTTGTCTGATCTAACAGTTTGTTTGCTTTCTTTTGACATCTTTAATTTTAATTAGCAGCGATGTACAATAAAAAAAAATAGCAAAACTAATATTTCTCGAAAATTTAGAGCATAATTTTAACTGAGGCTGTTAGCACATACCACTGGTACAGAGTCCAATGTACATAATTTGGTATGTAAAACATTTAATGTATTAGATACTTAATCTGAACTCTAAATGTTATTGAATCACATTGAAGGCTGTCATGCAATGGGAACTTAAAGGTAGGTGAGGCTTAGATCAAAGTTAAGACCTTAATTTTAACACGCCCCAAGTCACTCGCTCGGTCAGAAATTAACTCAATTGAATAGAATTTTTCGCATATTAAGAAAAAGGGCATTTATGTAATCATGTAGAGTTCACAAGTTCACAAGTTAACAGATTTAAATTGTTTTAAAATACAAATTAAGTCTATTGATGTGCCATGGAGCAACAGTCGGTATGTGAAATATAAACTGAAATTGGAACTTTCTTCATACTTGAAGCTTCAAATCAAGCAAGCAAAAGCAAAGCCCAGAACAACCTATTTACCAAGCAAAGAAATTTTCTCTCTATTTTCAGCATTTATGCTATGCAATATTTAATAATATTATTCAAACCGTTAACTAATAACCAAAACCATGACCCGTTTTGCAGCTCTATTGTTTTTGTCCTCCATCAACCCCTTAACTAATAACCAAAACCATGACCGTACCAAGATATCTGACATTGTCCCTCTTTAGACAACATTATCAAACACCTCTGACGAATTTTAGAGAGAAATTTCAAAGCATGGTGCTGGACTGCTTTGTGTTCCAGTTGGAAATGGCATCTCCATGATCAACACTAGGGATGATAATGGGTCGGGTATGGATATAAATAATATGTCAATATCGTGGTCCGGTTCGTTCATCAAAATTATATATCCGTCATGCCTAATTCATACATTCAGGATTGAAAATCCCGGCCCTTACTGCCTGCGGGTCAATTTTTTTTGGCCCGACTCGTCCTACAGTGCAATTTTTTTTTTAAATCGGCTGAGAAACTTATTTTTTGAGTATCTTAGATTATGAATTTGAGAAAATTTAAAATATTAAAATTATAGATTTTATTGTTATGAATCTATAGAATTTTACTTCATCTTATATGATCTTTTTGTGGAAAGTTATGATTAAAAAGGTATCTAGAGGTCTAAAATTTTTCATCATTTATCCTTTATAATATAAATTTTTGAGATTGATATGTTCTATTTTTGAAAGAGCTCAAAATATATAAATGATAGATATAATCGTCGTGGTTTTAGAAAATTGATTTTGTATTGATTGAATTTTTGAGTTAAAAAATATGACTAAAAATGTATCAAGATATCTATTAAATTATATTGTTTATATTTATAAGTTCTAAAAATATTAGTGCCTCTATACATATAATAATATCATAACTAAATATTTAATATAATTTAAATTATATTAGTGTTATATTAAGATTCTATAATTTTAGAATATATTGATATATAATATGTATAAATTTAAATAAATTATATATATATACAATTACTCCAGACTGGACGGGTAGACCTACCTCCAAACCCGTACTCATCTCAGCCTGTTTGATGGTCCGACCCTATCCGTTCATTGATCGAACCGAATGGGTTGACGTCGAGTAGAGATAGATCCGGACGGGTCCATCGGACTACGGGCTAAATTGTCATCCCTAACAAACACACACATGACCATCGATTTCAGGCCCAACAGGAACTTAAAAGCCCAAGAATGCCACACTTGTATGTGTATGCTTGGATGACTCAGGAACAGTGGAATAATTATTATTTTTAAAATAGAAATAACAGAGGTGCATTCAAATACAAATTTGTTATTTCTATATTGAGAATAACTGCTATTTTATTATTATGAGGAGAGATAAAATAATTATTGTTCTTTTTAATTTTTCATTGCTATTCCAAATAATAGTTTCACCATTCGAAATAAATTAATCTTTTTATGTCCTCATACTAACTTAAAAATTATTATTTTTTCACCATCCTCTCATTTACTATTCACAATTATTTATTTTTACACTTTTTTTTACCCGATACAAAATACTCGTAATGAACGCTTCACATTCCCCGTCTCCATCTCCGATTTGGGTTCAGTGACCTTCCAACTCTGAAAAGTAAATCTGATAGAAGAGTCCTTCCGGTCTTCATTCCTATTTTCATTTGAGTAGGGGTGTAAACAGGTTGAATTGTTGTTATAAATTTTCAATCTGAATTATTATAGTCGGTGTACCAATCTCAATCCATTATCAGTTAATTAATATAAGTAAAGTCATTCAATTTGAGTTTCAACTTATGTGGGTCGAATTTTACAGATTCACTAATTTCATTCTAATAATGTTATTGTAAAAAATATATGTAAAAGTAAGTCATCATAAAAAATATAATACAATAATCAAAATATAATCACCAAAAAGTACAAATATAATAAGTTCTAATTAAAAATTTAAAAATTTAACAAAATATTATATTACTTGATTATTTCTAGATATTATTATTAGAGTTAGAGAAATAATAATTTTTTAATATTTTTCATAAAATCACTGACCAAATTTTAATTGTAGGTAACATAAATTTAATTCGTTCTCAATCTATTACATAATAAATCCGTATTTTTCAAGTCGGATTGGTTGGATTGTCAGGTTCAATGTATTGAACTTATACCCTTCATTTAACCATTCAAAATTGTATTCTTTATGCTCGACAGAGCTCGAGATATTATATTGGTTAATAAATTTTCGGTTATTTTTATGCCCCCGATAGCTTAATAAAAAATGTATATAAAAAATTATAAAATTTCGGTTATTTTTTTAAAGATGATATTTTTTTACCTATAAATATTGGCATCTTTTATTCATTTGTAATTCATCTTTCAAAATTCAACATATTTACACAATATTATTTTTAAACTCACCTGAAAATAAGAAACGAAAGAAGAGCAAGAAATTTACAGAGTTCTTTCCCTGAATGAAACAAAACCAATCGCATTACAGGAAATCGGAAATTAAAACCCCGGAATTCTGACTCAGTGGCTCGCATTCATTGAACCAAGGCCCAAATTTTGCTTCAAATTAATTTTGTAATTGGATATAAACCCATCCAAGCAACAATCCTTGAAACCCCAAATGCCATTTTGAGTCATGTCAGATCTAGAACACATAAACGCTTTGAGAAATGCCTACGAAAGGTACATGGTTGCTTCAATGGCTCTACATGAAGATTACTTCCCCTTCGACCTTGCCCATTACCAGGCCATGGAGAGGTTCAAAGACTGCAGTCCTGTCATTATCACAAGATTGGAAGAATTAGCACAGTCCTTTCGTGACGGTACCTTATACAAAGTAAAGAAGCTGCTAAAGTACCTCCGCTTCAAATTGCTTACTGCTGGTGTCATAGAGGGGCACAGCACGTTTGCTGAATTGATAGCAAAGCAGTTGGAGAGATTGAAGAAAAATGAGAGTATTGTTCTTGCACTCACGGCACACCCACACAAGGATAATGTAGAAGTAGAGCACAAAACGGCTGCACCACATGAGGGTTCTGCCCAACAGGAGGCCCTTTGCACCAATACAGCGGGTCCCAACGTAGCTGACGCTCAAGACGGTGGTGTTGCCCTTATCCCTGCACACATGGCACAGCCAAGGAAGCATAATGATGCTGCTCAAAAGGAGGTTCTTCTCACCGACACAGAGGACCCCAATGTAGTTGATGCTCAGGATGGTGGCGTGGCCTATGGGCCAGAAAATGAGACTGTTGTGCTTGCGCTCATGGCACAGCCAAGAGAGCACAACTTGGTTACATTTCATGCCCGACAGGAGGCTCCCAATATAGTCGATGCTCAAGGCAGCGGTATGGCCCAGAAGACAGAGGTGTGGGAGATGTCTGCCCCAGGAGAGAGTGGAATGTGACTCAACTGTACTGCAGATGGGTTCTGGCAGACTGCTTGAATTAGCATTTTGAGATGATTGTTCTTTTCTTTTTCTTTTTCTTGTTCTTGGTATCTTGGTATAAACCCATCCAAGCAACAATCCTTGAAACCCCAAATGCCATTTTTCTTTTTCTTTTGGAATGTGACTCAAATGACATGTGGGATGAACAATACTGACATGCGTTTCTATTTTCTAATGGAATGATTTTTGTGGAATATTTTTAACGAGTTCATTACTATAGAGAACTGCTTGGTATAGTTATAAAATTGGTCGAATCCTACTTTTTTGTTTTCTTGTGTCCTTCTGATATGTGTGATCGACTTTCTTCGATCTTAATTTTTTTGAGGAACTTTCTTTGATCTTAATTACAGTATATTTTCTTCTCTCTTTCCTGTATTTTCTTTGTAAAAGGTATAAAAAGATATATAGAAATTTTGGAGTGATATTGCAATATCATGTTTCTTTGATGCTTATTTTGGTGCAAACGCATATGGAATATGATTATTTTTATCGATTCCACAATTGTTCTTTTATAAACAAAATCCCTCTTCTCAGTGGGATCTTTTCTATATCTTTTTGTATAACATTTAAAGGTTAATCAGTATTTTGTGCATAAGTTTCTGCAATTGTGTTAAGAAGTTTAGATATCCTTAAATTTTCTTTTTTTGAAGGTTGATATTAATGAAAATTGAGAAAATTTAGCTGTCAGTAGTGACTACCATATTTATTTTATCAACTTGTTTACGGAGAATATGAAGATGATTCACAAATTAATATTCCTGTAATTTTCTTTTATGAAGGTTAGTATTAATGAAAAAAGATTTCGCAATACCTGCATTCTGAACAAAGCATGTAATTTTACCAGTCCTTCAGTCAGCCAACGCTGATAACTTTTAGAACGGTTAGTTCAAAAACTGTAGCGACCGATGTCAATTATGAATTAAATATTAAATACCAGCTTGAACAATGAAATGTCTAGGAACTGAAATTTGTCATAAGACTTTGATCCCGAAATGCCCCCCCCCCCCCCCCCCCCCCCCCATCATTGCCCTGTGTCTCATAGAACTGTATAAATATCCACCATCCAATCACTTATTCTGTCAACCAGAAACCAGAACTATATCTCCATCATACTATATACAATCATGGATTAGCACAAATCATTGCCAAAGTTTTGAAAACCGCACAGGAGTTCCTTGGTCATTTCCATAACTAAATAAAATGCGTCACCCAACATGAGAATATTCAATTTCTTAACTTGGCCTTGGGCACTTGGCACTGAAACCCCTTTTCAATTTCAAACCCGATTTTGAACTCAAAAAGTGATCTCTTTCATTTCTTCACTATTTTTTATGTCTCAAGGCTTGATTAGCATAAAATCGATTCCATAAATCGATATAAAAATTTTATTTGGTGATTTGGGTGCAATGGCATAGCCGCATAGGGTTCGACCACATCAGATCTGGACCCATTGGGTGAGTTGGTACTCCCATTAGCAGAAGCTTCGGAGCACTGCTTCAGAAGTTTGGATAGTTTAGTGGGAGTAGAAGGAGCCTCTCTGACGCCGCGATTGAAGCTTTTGATAACCATATCACTTGATTAATGTTTTGACCGAGATACTTCTTCCTTGACTCTCCTATCTGTACAGTTGCTTGTATGTTTTGTACTTTGGCATGTTTAATTCCTCTACAAAAGGCCGTCGTGGAGGTGCAGTGTCTTGGCCAGAGGCGGAGCGTGGCGGGAGGCGCCATTGATGGTTGGTCATCACCGAGAGGAAGAAAGTCGGGAAGACAGAAAAGAACGCGCGCCCAGCGTTAAAACCGAATTCCTTTATTTCTATGCTGCACCTGCTGCGGTGGACCAAGGCTTGGACCGTCGGCTGCAATGGAACGGTTCATGGGCTCCAAGTTCATTTTAAGCCTGGATTGTTCTATGTCCTTGAGTTTGCAAACCCCAAACTGGTTTATTCTTATTAATTGACTCGAATTTTCAAATCCAAACTGATTTTCATGGAATTAATCGTTTAAATTTCATGAAAGCGTGCCGAAAAATCATGCTGACCACTAAAGAATATTTAAGGGTATTTTGGTTCATGATTTTTGCAATTGCTTATAATGATTTCATTAGTGCTTAATTTGAATTTTTTAAACTGATTATTTCCACCCGATTCCCAAAAATTAAGTGCGACATATTGAAATTATTGCTATTTCATTGGGATTTGAATTTTCCCATAAAAATATGAGTTTTATTTAAGAAAATTTGAAGAGATTTTCATTTGCATTTTTTTGTTCATTTTCAGAGATAAACTATATTACTTTGGGTATAATTTATATCAAAAATCAATTATAAGATCATTAAATTATAAATAAAATATATAAAAAATAATTTTCAGAATATAATAATTTTCTTCTTTTAGTAAAATCATCTATCAGATATTTCACCTTTGGGTGAAACAAAATGGACGAGTCTATTCGTTATGTGCATTATAATATATAAGAAGGATATTTGCTAAGGGGCCGATAAGAAGCCATGGAGCTACGGGTATCTCTGATGGAGAGGTAGATCTAGGAGGGAAATGAGCAGTATAATTTTTGGCGGTATGGCCTGTTAATGTGGGATAAGTAGTGATACTGATTATTGAGATGCGTTTTTTTATTTTGTGGAATATTGTCATTGAGAATTGTTTTGTAAGGGATAAAAAAAAAGAGTATAAATCGGATGAATTTTGTTAATTTTCTTCTGATGTGTGAGCTCGACCGACCCTAATCAGTTTGTTTTCTTTTCCTTTTCACGTCATATATATTTTCAATGACTCCCAAAAAATAAATATAATTTTAGAGTTCAATTACGTCCCAGAAAAGAAATAGTAATTATAGAGCATATGCAATATCTTTTTTAAGGTAAGTAGATCAAAAGTTTAATTTAATTATTTATTAAATCAAGAAAATGAGATTACAAAATGAGTAGGAAAGGAAAAAGAAAAAGAAAAAAGTTTAAAAAGTACAAACAACTATATCCATAGAAATTGTTGTTACTATTATTTTATTTGTTTTTCTTTTTCAGTTAATTATTGTGATATGTAACTTGATGATCACACACTTAGTGATCCATATCAATGAAATTTGGAGGCTTAGATCTCCATCTTTTGTATAAAAAGAAAACAAACAGCTATATCCATAGAAAAAAAAATTATAGGTCGATAAAGTTTGACTACCTCATATGTCGTCGAGTTTTATATCTACCGTCCAATCCGACCATGTCTTGAGACAACATACTCGACAATTCAAACTTTAGCGGTTTCAAGCCCCTTCTTTCCATAAATCAACAAAGCATAACTCAAAAAAAAGAGAAAAATAAATAAATACCAAAAATCCAACATGCATGTGACAATTCAAGCCTTTGACAGTTCCCACTTCCCGTGAAGACCCTTCTTTCCATAAATCATAACTCAGAGAAAAGAGAAAAATGAATAAATATCAAAAATCCATTACAGAGGCGACGGTCAGTGAAAAGTCATCGTGCGAATGAGGCAATGATGGAGACACAATAAAGCACGTAAGAGAGGTTGTACTATGTAGGTCTCAAAAAATGAAAATCTGAAAAATGCTTGTATTACAAATTAGAAAGAAAAGGAGACAAACTAAATATAACTGTAAATGTAACAGTTACATCTTACATGGTAACTTAAATATAACTGTATCTCTATGTATTGTCGATTGGGCAAACTAAACAGCATGGACCTAGAAATTTTCGGCCCATGCAGATGTCACCCATACAAGTATTAGTATACCCATCCAATCAGATCCATTTTACCGATGCAATGGTGTTTATATTCTCCTTGCAAAAATCAGTTCGTTCTTCTCCTGTTTATATTCTGCCGAAAATTACACCTCGGCTTTTTATTTCATTTTTCCTTTTTTTTTTGTTAAATTGATATCCTCTTTTATTGTATGGAGTTCACCGGATTGTCTCAAATAAATCTGAACCGTTCATTTTAATAGAACAGTTCAAATCAATCTACATTGAAAACCTGCTTTTACTTGGCTTATGTTGTGTAGAGGCTAATATAGTCAAGGGGTATGGAAATCAATTGAATCTAACATTTTTCTAAAAAATCTGCATTTGTGTATATTTTAGATAAAAATACTACAAACATGCTTATTTGATGTCCATAATTTTTGTTAGTTTCGTGAAATTGATTCTCATATTATCTTTTTTTCAAAAAATGAAAAAAAATATTTTACTTGTCTGCTTCAATTCAACTTAGTTTACAAAACAACCAGAAATTAATCATCCGAGCTTAAGTGACAGGGTCATGCGCTTGCGAACAAAATTAGATATAAATTAAGGTATTTATTAGCTATAGTGGAAACTCATCACAACACTGTTAATATGCAGTTCTTTCTAATTTAGTTATTACATATCTAGGCCAATTGAAGAACAACCCTTTGATTGGTTAACGGATAGAACTCTTGATTAAGGAAACTGGGTCAGATGGAATCTGTCATGGTAACATAGAGATTCAGCAATTGTAGATTGGTAAAATTTTCATGAAAGAACCTAGAAGATCATACTGAAAGGTAAAGCTCACCAGTTCTGGTTTCCCATGTAATTTATCCCATCAGAATTAGCAAATTCATCAATTAATCTTCCCACCTCCCTTTCACTTTCCGTCTGTGCATAAGGGGTAGTAGCACAAACAAACTGCTGTCAATCTTGAAAACCAAGTTCATCATTTAACCTTCCCACCTCCCTTCCACTTTCTGTCTGTGGATAACATATAATATTGTATGCGATTAAAACTATATTAATCAAAGTATTGATCCATGTTATTTTACATTGGTGTGCTGGCAAAAAGCAAGGTTGCTATACTGACTGATACGTGCATCTTAACAAATGGTATGGTGTACAGGCGAGCACAATTGATTGCTCCATAGTTTCTTTTCTTCACTCGAATACATGTACCATAGTTTCTCAGAATTGCTCCTTATCTTTCCTCCAGCATGGCCCTCAGATTCAAACAATACGACGTCTATGCCCTTGGATTTCAGCTTAAGCAGCTGTCAAACCCACTATACACCAAACAGTAAATAAGCAAATAATTCAGATGAAACATACAAAAGATAATGTGGAAATAATTAAGATTGTTATCATGTTTATGAAAATATAATTAAGATTAGATTTCATTTCTAGCCTACTCCAATTTATTTGAAATTAAAAGCTTTGATATTGTTGTTATTGTTGGATTCTGCATAATAATTGACTGGCAAGTTCCATTTTTTTTTTACTTACTATCTTCTTCTCTAACTTAGACTAAAGATAAGCCAACATTTAAGTACGAAATTCCATATTTTCACTTGAATTAGATTCAATTTACAAAACGGACCCAATGTGGCGAATGTCTCAAATGAACTTCATCTCTTTAGTTATATCTAGATTCTAATTACGATCCATATGGTTAAGGATGTGGATCGCCACTTTGTATCAGCATAGAAAAAATATTGGAAGAATCATTGTCGACTCATTTTTGTATCGCGATTCGTATCATATCGAAAGATATGATTTTTTACAATAACGAGTTCCAACCAGCATTAAAAATTGAAAAAAAAATATCGCCGGACTCATTTTCGGCGGTACCGAGGGCGTCGGGTCCCGTTTTCATGTTTTGCGCTCCCAAACTCATTTTCGGCGGTATCGAAGTCATCGAGTCCCGTTTTCATGTTTTGCACTCCCGGGCTCTTTTTCGTCGGTACAAAGGACGTCGGGTCTCGTTTTCATGTTTTGCGCACCCTGACTCATTTTCTCGAGGGCGTCGGGTCTCATTTTCATGTTGTACGCGCATGGACTCGTTTTTGAGGGCCTCCCGTTTCATGTTTTTCGCTCCCGAGGGCGTCGAGTCCCGTTTTTTGCGCTGATTAGCGCGCCCCCTTTTTCGTTTTCGCGGACTCGAGGGCCTCCCGTTTCATGTTTTTCGCTCCCGACATGTTTTCGCATGCGTCGTCCCGTTTTCATGTTTTACGCTCCCGAGTTTTCGAGTCGGGTCGGTCCATTTTAATGTTTTGCGCTCCGGACTCGTTTTTGAAGGTACCGAAGGCGTTGGTTCCCTTTTTCATGTTTTGCGCCCTGGACTCATTTTCGAGTACGTCGCGGTACGCTCGCAAGGGCGTCGTTTCGCGTTCGACTCATGTTTTCATGTTTTACGCGCCCCGACTCATTTTCGACGGTACGAGGCGTCGGTCCCGTTTTAATATTTTGCGCTCATAGACTCGTCCCGTTTTAATATTTTGCGCTCATAGACTCGTTTTCGGCGCTACAAAGGGGTTCTGGTCCCGTTTTCATGTTTTGTGCACCCTGACTCATTTTCGGCGGTACCGAGGGCGTCGGGTCCCGTTTTCATGTTTTACGCGCATGGAATCGTTTTCAGCGGTACTGAGGGCGTCGGGTCCCGTTTTTATGTTTAGCGCGCCCAGACTCATTTTTGACGGTACCGAGAGCGTCAGGTCCTGTTTACATGTTCTGAACTCCCGGACACATTTTCGACGGTGCCGAGTGCGTCGGTCCGTTTTCATTTTCTGCTCTCCCGCACTCGTTTTCAGTGGTACTGAGGGCGTCTAGTCCAATTATAATGTTTTGCGCGCCTGAACTCATTTTCAGCGGCACCGAGGGCGTTGGGTTCTTTTTTCATGTTTTACGCTCCCGGACTTGTTTTCGGCGGTACAAAGGGTGTCGGGTCCCATTTTCATGTTTTGCGCATCCGGACATGTTTTCGGGGGTACCGAGGGCGTTAGGTCCATTTTTCATGTTTTGCGGTCCCAGACACGTTTTCGGGGGTGCCGAGTGCGTCGGTTCCCGTTTTCATGTTTTGCGCTCCCGAACTCGTTTCCGGCAGTACCGAGTGCGTCTAGTCCCGTTATCATGTTTTGCGCGTCCGAACTCATTTACGGCGGTACCGAAGGTGTCGGGTCCCGTTTTCATGTTTTGCGCTTCCGGACTCTTTTTCGGCGTACCGAGGGCATCGGGTCCCGTTTTCATGTGTTGCGCACCCTGACTCATTTTCGGCGGTACCGAGGGCGTTGTCCCGTTTTCGACAGTACCGAGGGCGTCGAGTCCCGTTTTCATATTTAGCGTGCCCAAACTCATTTTCGGCGGTACCGAGGGCGTCCCGTCTTCATGTTTTCCGCTCCCGGACATGTTTTCGGCGGTACCGAGGGCGTCGGGTCTAGTTTTAATGTTTTGCGCTTCCGAACACGTTTTCGGAGGTACCGAGGGCGTTGGGTCCCTATTTCATGTTTTGCGCTGCCGGACTCATTTTCGGCGGTACAAAAGGCGTCGGGTCCTGACTAGTTTTCGGCGGTACAGAGGACGTCGAGTCCCGTTTTCATGTTTTGCGCACCCCGGACTCATTTTCGACGGTGCCAAGGGCGTCGGGTCAATTTTTCATGTTTTGCGCTCCCGGACTCGTTTTCGACTCGGTCCTTTTTTCATGTTTTGCTCTCCCGGACTAGTTTTCGACGGTACCGAGGGCTTTGAGTCTCATTTTCATGTTTTGCGCTCCCCGACTCATTTCCGGTGGTGCCGAGTGTGTCTTCCCGTTTTCATGTTTTGCGCTCCCGTTATTTTCATGCGTTCTCGTCCCGTTATCATGTTTGCGCGTCCAGACTCATTTTCGGCGGTACCGAGGGCGTCGGGTCCCGTTTTCATGTTTTGCACTCTCGAACTCATTTTCGACAGTACGGAGGGTGTCGAGTCCCTTTTTCATGTTTTGCGCGACCGGACTCATTTCGACGGTACCAAGGGCGTCGGGTCCCGTTTTCATGTTTTGTGCTTCCGGACTCATTTTCGACGGTACCGAGGCGTCGGGTCCCGTTTTCATGTTTTGCGCTTCCGAACTCGTTTTCGACAGTACGGAGGGCATCGGGTCCTGTTTTCATGTTTTGCGCGTCCGGACTCATTTTCGACGTTACCGAGGGAGTCGGGTCCTGTTTTCATGTTCTACGTTGTTGGACTCGTTTTCAGCGGTACAGAGTTCGTCGGGTACTGTTTTTATGTTTTGTGCGCCCGGACTAATTTTCAGCGATACCGAGGGCGTCGGGTCCCGTTTTCATGTTCTACGCTACCGGACACGTTTTCGGCGGTACAGAGGGCGTTAGGTACCGCTATCGGAGACACCGGGGGCGTCGGGTCGCTTTTCATGTTTTGCGCTGCCGGACTCGTTTTCGACAGTACCGAGGGCTTCTAGTCTCGTATTCATCTTTTGCGCACCCTGACTCATTTTCGACGGTACTGAGGGCGTTATGTCCCGTTTTCATATTATGCACGCATGGACTCGTTTTCGACAGTACCGAGGGCGTCGAGTCCCGTTTTCATATTTAGCGTGCCCAAACTCGTTTTCGACGGTACCGAGGGCGTCGGGTCCCGTTTTCATTTTTTTGCGCACCCTGACTCATTTTCGACGGTACCGAAGGCGTTTTCCCGTTTTCAAATTTTGCGCGCATGGACTCGTTTTCGACAGTACCGAGGGCGTCGAGTCCCGTTTTCATATTTAGCGTGCCCAAACTCGTTTTCGGCGGTACCGAGGGGTCCTGTCTTCATGTTTTCCGCTCCCGGACATGTTTTCGGCGGTACCGAGGGCGTCGGGTCCCTATTTCATGTTTTGCGCTTTTAGAACACATTTTCGGCGGTACCGAGGCGTCGGGTCCCTATTTCTATGTTTTCGACGGTACAGAGGACGTCGGGTCCCGTTTTCATGTTTTGCACACCCCGGACTCATTTTCGACGGTACCAAAGGCGTCGGGTCAATTTTTCATGTTTTGCGCTCCCGGACTTATTTTCGACAGTACCGAGGGCGTCGGGTCCCTTTTTCATGTTTAGCTCTCCCGAACTCGTTTTCGACGGTACCGAGGGCGTCGAGTCTCATTTTCATGTTTTGCGCTCCTTGACTCATTTTCGGTGGTGTCGAGTGCGTCGGCTCCCGTTTTCATGTTTTGCGCTTACGGACTAATTTTCGACGGTACCGAGGGCTTCTCGTCCCGTTATCATGTTTTGCGCACCCGGACTCGTTTCCGGAGGTACCGAGAGCGTCAGGTCCATTTTTCATGTTTTGCGCTTCCGGACTCGTTTTCGGCGGTACCGGGGGCGTTGGATCCTTTTTCATGTTTTGCACTCCCGGACTCGTTTTTTATCAGTACAGAGGGCGTCGGGTCCCGTTTTCATATTTTACGCGTCCTGTCTCATTTTCGACGGTACCGAGGGTGTCGGGTCCCGTTTTCATGTTTTGCGCGCATTGACTCGTTTTCGACCGTACCGAGAGTGTCGGGTCCCGTTTTAATGTTTGACGCGCCCAAACTCATTTTCGGCGGTACCGAGGGTGTCCCGTCTTCATGTTTTCGACGATACCGAGGGCGTCGGGTCCCGTTTTAATATTTTGCGCTCCCTGTCTATGAGGGCGTCGGGTCCTTTTTTCATGTTTTACGTCCCCAGACTCATTTTCGGTGATACCGAGGACATCGTGTCCTGTTTTTATGTTTTGCGCGCTCTAACTCATTTTCGACGGCACCGGAGGCATCGGGTCCCATTTTCATGTTTTGGGCTCATATGTATAGCTCACATAGTATAAATCATATTACTATAATATATAAATGCAATAAAACATTATATAACGATGTTTGAAAATTTCACTACAAATTAAACATATTCTAATTCATTTTAATTTTAAGACAAATTTAGTGTATCTTAACGTTAAGATACTATACAAAATACTACAATTCACTATATAAAAATGTGATTAAACTACTATGCAACTAATAGTGAAGTGATATATATACATACCTTGAAAAAATTTCTTTTATTCAGAAAAATAAATAAATAATGCATACACACACACATCCATACATACCTTGATCTATATGAATTTGTATAGCATAAAAGGTTTACACATACAGCTGCAGCAAGGACAATGCTTTTTCCTCCAGAAATATCACTCCATGTCATTACATCTATTCTTACTAACTGAAATTTTCTTAGCTTCGTACGGAGCATTGTAATATGAAAATACAAGTAGAAATTAGTTTAAACAACTACACAGCAAATAAGATAAAAAGAAAGAGCGCTTATGTATACGGGTAATTATCATATATGTCGGCGTTAATATCAAGCAATCTGTAAAAAAATGGGCAACCTAGATCAAAACATTACATTATTTTATCCCCCCAAATACCCCAACGATCTCTTATCTTCACACTCAATCCTGCCTAAAAGATCCAAAGTTCAGTAGCAAAAACAAAGTTTACATGAACTGCAAGTATAACAGGAAAATACCTTTAAAACCAGCTCGTCTTCTCTTTTCTGTTTCTGTCTGCTTCTTATTTGATTTCAATCAACTGGCTTTTCAGCTTCTGAATCATTGAACATCATGGGTCTTTGCAGGTCCAACTAATGTACCTTCAACAACGGTCTGCGATGCCTTAGCGGTACAATGGAGTTGTACTCTTCAATCTCCAATCCTTCAATATTTCTTCAATTCTCCACCCAGTTTACTATCATCACCATCAAAATCACAAAATCTATCAACCTTTGCGCATTCAACGACTGCACAGCTGCACAATACATCATAATATGATAAGTATTTTTATGATATTAGATATAAACTTGCCAATACAAAGTGTTGAGATACTCAGACCTGCAAGCTAGCAAGTTCAACAATGAAATCCATCTATATACGCAAATGCCATTCTGGAAAAGATATTAATCTGGCTTTACCCTGATTGCCCTGCGGGAAATCACAACTGTCATCCATTCCTAACCCCTCTGCCACCAGGTCCAAGCCACCTTCTGAAAACACTGGCACACCTCTGCCTACCAACAAAAGCAAGACCCACAAGTCAGGAAATTAAAGCAATGATACTATTTTTTTCATAAGGCAACATTAGACGTAAGAGATGAAGAAAGGAAGATGAAAATCCCAGCACAGTTGTATTCAATTCTTCTGTTTATATCATAATTCTGTAAAAAGTGGCAGCTAGCTCGCATCCCAGCAACAATTTTGTTCCCCCTCAAATGTTAACGATCTCATATTTTCAACCTAAAACACTACAAAACAAAGGTTTTAGGTTTAGTTGATAAAAAGAAAATGTAACAGATAGTGCTGAACGTAATGCTTTGGCATCAGGTCCTAGGCAGCACCTGATACCCACATACCTACACTATTTGAATCAAAATCACCAGCACAAATCAGACAAATTAACAACATTCTTTTAAACAACTGCACTGCAAGTAAGATAAAAAGAAAGAGAACTATAAAAAGCTCAGTGTTCTTAACTGTTACGAGTAATTATTATATATGTTAGTGTTGATATCAAGCAGTTCCATTAAAAAATGGGCAACCAAGCTCAAACAGTACATTTTTATCCCCTCAAATACCCGAAGGATCTCTCATATTCACCCTCAATCCAGCCAAAAAGATCCATGTTTCGGTAGCAAAAACAAATTCTACAAAAAACTGCAAGCATACCTTTAATTTTATCTGTTGATGGTATTAACCATAACCCCTCTGCCACCAACTGAGAGCACTGGCACAAACCCCGTCTGACACAGCACGAGGCACAAGTACGGAAACTAAAGCAATGATGCTATTTTTTTTCAAAAGGCAACATTAAGTAGTAACATTGATGAAGGAAGAGATGAAGGAAGATGAAACTATCACAGTTCGGTAAAATATGGGCACCTTGCTCCCAAGCAGAAACTATTCTGTACCCCATCAAATGTCAAGGATCTCTTATTTTCGGGTTATTTTTATGTATAAAAAATAGAAAAAATAAAAATTACAAAAGAAAAAATTATTTCAAAAAAATTACAAAAAGAAGGGCCGCGGACAAATGGCCCAAAGAAACTTAAGCCGTGGATAGATCCAATCCACGGCCTATCTCTCAGCGTCAACTTCTGATGCCCATAACTTTCTCATTGTTTATTGGAATTTAACGTTCTTATACTTTTTGGAAAGCTCATAAAGTGTTCCATAACATACTAAAATTTGATGAACTGTGGACTAGCCAATTGAGAGAAAAATGCTCCGAAACACAACAAGGTCCAAAGTAACAAACTAAAATTTCAGTATCCTTTGTGTGTTTCGGGACATTTTTTCTCTCAATTGGTTTGTCCAAAGTTCATGAAATTTTAGTATGTTATGGAACACTTTATGAGCTTTCCAAAAGTATAAGCTGGATTGAATCCTGAAAAAAAATAAAAGAAAAGAGCATAAGAAAAGTCCTCGTTGAAAGAAGGCCGCTTCGCACGACTTCAGCAATTTCTGAATACTCCCAGTATCGAATAAGCTTCTTGCCTTTCTTAGGCGTATCGAATAAGCTTCTGCGACTATCAAGTATATAATTATAATAAAGCACGAATTTACCTCTTCCATTGTCAGCTCCCAGTACTCTTTTTGGCCCATAGATACCAAAACCCACTTCAGGCGTGTAGCGGCATTTTAGCTTTACACAAACTAGGCATTCGAAGAGCCAGACCATCCCCTATATTTTTAATTACTCCAGTATATATAGTGAAAAAGGGGAGGGAGTATACAACACCCACTGCAACATGTATACAACACCTCAAGTATTAAGTGTTATGTATACATATCAGTTGATAACACCTATGATATGAATTGTAAATATTTGCTTCTGTTAAGTCTAACGTTCATCTATTATGTAGTAGATGAAACTATTCAACCAATCAGCTCACAAGGGCCACTGAGGTACGAGGAAGCCAGAGTTAAATTCCGACAAATAATGAGAAAGTTTTGAGCGTCGAAAGTTGATGTTGAGACTTAGGTCGCGGACTAGATCTGCAGCCTAACCTTCTTTGGTCTTTTTTCATAATTTTTTTAAAATAGTTTTTTTTTTATAATTTCATTTTTTTATTTTTTATATAAAAATAACCCCTTATTTTCAACCTAAATCCTCTAAAGACAGTATTGAACGTAATGCTTTGGCACGAGCTCCTAGCCAGCACCTGACACCACAGGCCTCCACTGTTTGAATAAAAAATCACAAACACAAATCAGACAAATTACTGAACGGTGCTCTTTTTCAACAACTGCATTGCAAGTAAGATAAAAGGGGGAGAACTATAAAAAGCTGTGTGTGCTCATTGTATACGACTAATTGTCAAATATGTTTCTATATCAAGCAGTTCCATAAAAAATAGGCAATCATGCTCAAACCAGTAAATTTTTATCCCCCCCAAGGATCTTTTATCTTCCCTCAGTCCCAGAAAAAAGATTCATCGTTTTGAAGAAAAAACAAAGTTAATAAACACTGCTAGCAAACCAGAAAATTTTCAAGAACAAAGCTAAAATCTATGATTTTATCTGCCGCTGGTGATGGTAGTACTGTAGGTAATATTTTGATCTTCTACTTTTAATTTGTTGATGATTGACTTTCCTTCGTTAGGGATTTCTGTTTACTATTAGTATTGAATGAGCACAGAATATTTTCTATAGAAGATTTCAACTTGTTGTTACCTCGATCAGAATTGCTGGTGTATATAATGTGTCGTCCGTTCAGCAAGGGTACCATGCCCCTAGCACAAAACACTAATATTGTTTCACAAATCAAATTAGAAGAATTTAGTTTGGCTTCACAACTTGTCATCCTTCAGCAATAGTATTGAACCTAACCCCTCCACCACCAGGTCCTGGACAGCATCTGACAGCACTGGCGCAAACCACATCTGTCAACAGCAACACACACAAGTCAAGAAACTAAAGTAATAATGCCATTTTTTTAAAAGACAGTGTAAAGGTAAGAGATGAAGAAAGGAAGATGAAAAATCTCAGCGCCCTTAGCTGTACAATGAGTTGTACTTGATTATCCTGTTTATATCATAATTCTGCAAAAAAAAAGTGAGCAACTTTCTCCCACAGAAGCAACTATTCTGCTACCCCTCAAATGCCTAGGATCTCTTCTTTTCAACCTAAATCCTGCAAAGAGAGGTTTTTGGGTTTAGTTGCTAATTGCTAAAAAGAATAATGCTTTGGCACTAGGTCCTAACCAGCACCTGTCACCACTGGCCTACACTGTTGAATCAAACTCAACAGCACAAATCAGGCAAATTGCTGAACAATGTTCTTCTAAAAAACTACATTACAATTAAAATAAAGAGAGAGAGTGCTATAAAAAGCTCAGTGTAATCATCTGTACACGAGTAATTGTCAGATATGCTTGTGTCTATATCAAGCAGTTCTGTAAAAAATGAGCAACCATGCTCAAACTACTACATTATTTATCACCCAAATATCCTAAAATCTCTTATTTTCACCCTCAAACCTGGAAAAAAGAACAGTTCAGTTGCCAAAACAAAGTTAAAAAACACGGCGAGCATACGAGCAAAATACCTAAAAGATTTTCTGTTGATGGTTTTACTCTAGGTGATATTTAGGCCTTCTAATTTTAATCTATTTACCATGCATTGAACCAACAAGGAAAAAAGGCCCACAAAAAGTATAATTTGCAAGATTATATTAAATAGTTAACAGAAAAAAGAGAATTGAAGGAGTATGATTGGAACAATTATTCTTTTTCTTTGCAACAAATGAAGGGAGAAGGCATATGTATCTCAGAAATCCTACTACCTACACAATGAATAACCTATAAAAATAATCACAAGACATCCCAAACTAAATATTTAATTACCAATGATTGACATGCCTTAATTAGGGATTTCTGACTACTGCTAGCATTGACTGAGTATACAATGTTTTCTATTGATGATTTCAACTCGGCGCTACATCAATTGCTGGTATATACGTGTCGTCCATTCAGCAATTGTACTGTGCCACTAGCCCCGACCAGCATATAACAACAGTTTTTTTATATATAATATTCATAATAATTATATTATTAATAATAAGAGTGATAAAATCAAATTTTTAAAAATACGAATGGCAGCGCGCCACTGGCAGTGGCGTGTTTGCACAAACACGCCACTCACCTTTCAGTTTTTTTTTTATGTTTTTTTTCTCTGTTGAAGGTGGGGAGTTTGAAGCCAGTGGGAAAACGCCACTCCCACTGGCGTCTTACAGTTTTTTTTTTAAACTGAAAAGTAAAAAAAAAAAATAAAGACGCCACTGTAAGTGACGCGCTGCCATTCGTATTTTTAAAATTTCAATTTCATCACTGTTATTATTAATAATATAATTATTATAAATATTATATATAAAAAAAAAACTGATATAACAACAATAATATCTACTGCTGCAATCAGAAGCATCCTGCACAAAACACTAATATTGTTTCACAAAATTAAGAAGAATTTGTTTTGGCTTTACCTTGATTGTCTGATGGCAATCACAGCTTGTCATCCTTCAGCAATAGTATAAATCTTAACCCCTTTGACACCAGGCCCTGGCCAGCATGTAACAGCAATGGCACATACTTCTGCCATCAAAAGCAAGATGCACAAGTCAGGAAATTAAAGCAGCCATACTATATTTTAAAAGGCAACATTAGATGTAAGAGATGAAGAAAGGAAGATACAAGATCTTAGACATTAGCTGTACAATGAGTTGTACTCAATTTTTCTGTTTATATTATAGTTCTGTAAAAAACAAGAAGCTTACTCCAGCCCAACACTATTGTTTCCCCTCAAATTCCAAGAATCTCTTCTTTTTAACCTAAATCCTGCAAAAAGAAGGTTTTAGGTTTAGGTGCTAAAAAGAATATAACATCAAAATC
Organism: Schoenoplectus tabernaemontani; assembly: GCA_037127355.1. Classification (NCBI taxonomy): domain Eukaryota; kingdom Viridiplantae; phylum Streptophyta; class Magnoliopsida; order Poales; family Cyperaceae; genus Schoenoplectus; species Schoenoplectus tabernaemontani. The sequence continues at coordinate 19,183,512 of CM073748.1, read as the reverse complement.
CTGCAAAAAGAGGATTTTAGGTTTAGTTGCCGAAAAGAATATGACAGACATTGCAACTATAACAGAAAAGTACATATGATTTCACGACCTTATTACTCCAACCTCAGCACTATTGTTTCCCCTCAAATTCCAAGAATCCCTTCTTTTTAACCTAAACCCTGAAAAAAGAAGGTTTTAGGTTTAGGTGCTAAAAAGAATATAACATCAAAATCCTGCAAAAAGAGGACTATAGGTTTAGTTGCCAAAAAGAATATAACAGACATTGCAACTATACCAGAAAAGTACATATGATTTCACAGCCCTATTAGGGACTTCTAGTGTTGATTTTCAGTTATGCATTCAGCCAACCAAAGATATATGCACGGGTGCTGCTCTTAGATGAATCCATGCATAACAAGGATCATGTACCCACAAGAGGAATTTTGGCAAGGGACTCCTTGCAAAGATTAACATAAATTCTTATGATCTTAAAAATCACCTAAGCACTGGACAGTCCAGTTTGTTTTAGATTTTTTTAAGAAGTGAAATTTAATATTTACACTAACAGGTAAAACTTACCGGTTCTCACTTGCCATTTCTTACAACATACCATTTATGCAGAGATAGTGGCTATCACGTGTAATTTATCCCTTCAGATATCAACTCAAAAGTTTAATAATTAGCAAAGTTCTGAATAAGGAGGGAGCACATACAAACTGTTGCTCATCTCCAAGTCCACCTCCCTTCTACTTTCTGTCTGTGAATAACATACAATTAAATGCAAGCTATTAAAAAATTATTAATCAAAGTATTTTCCAATGGTGTGCTGGAAAAAGCAAGGTTACTCCGGAAAATACTGGCTGACATGTGCATGGTAGGTTAAATAATGACAATTATTCTTCTCCACTGCCTTTTATGGAAGTAATAAATGTACCACAGTATTTGCCCCTTCATGCCATAAGAAACCAATCTAAGAATTGCCCCTTATCTTTCCTCCAGAATTGCCCTCAGATTCAAACGATACAACGTTTAGGCCATGAATTTCATATTATAAACTGCTGTACTAGAAACAAAACAGTAAACGAGCAAATAATTTGGAAGAAACATATGAAAGATAATGTGGAAATATGTAAGATAGTTATTACTTTTTTATAGCATCTCAGAAATTAAAAAAATTAAAAAAAATCCAGTAATTTAGCAGACATTAATTTATATGCAAGTAAACATATATGCTAACCTAGAACCTAAGATACATCAAGTCAACTGAAGATCGCTTTCTGCACAAGCAATTTTCTTAAGTAGTGTAAGAAATAAACAAAATGGACAATGGTATTTTAATAATCCCAGGTGAATCCCAGGTGAACAGCCATTTCATCCAAAGTTAATAAGCTACTACCCAATGGACAATGGTATTTTAATAATGCTACAACACAAAAAGCAAAAGACCAAAGAAAGGAGCATCAACTCACCTGGACTTGGGTACAAAACTTAAGCATGGAAGTGCATGTATAAAAATTCATATCTTTGTTCAAAATAAACATTTTTCTCTAATGAAAGTGTATGGACAGGGAGGATCTCTCAGCTCAGTGCTCTGCTCTCCATTCTCCACCCCCAGCAAGCAAACTGAGGGAGCCTGGGAGTTATTATGTGCAGTATAGCACGAAATGGATAGGAACAAGATTTGGGGGAGACTTGCAATAACCTCATCTGTGCTTTTAGTGTCTTTCGTTGAAGAGGCACACATGGCGATGGTAGGAAAAGAAGCTTGCGAGTTTTGCAAGTGCTTCATAGGGGGTTTGAGCAGGGGATAAGGGGAATGATATGTACCAATCATAGGTGGTATACACGGGCATGGCGACCAGAGATCAGCAGTCAATCTGCGATCAGCCAATGGTTCTCAGCTGCTTGGTTTCTGTAATTTTGTTAGTGTTCCTACTCCGGAACACAGAAAAAGTTATCCCACGATCCATAATTTACTAAAAGAGAGTTCTGTATATTAATTTATCAATATATATCAATTAACAAAATATTTTTAAAGGCTTCATAGGCACTTGCCTTTTGAACTTAAATATGTTGTGAGAACAGTATTTAAAAGTTTCTTCAACTGTAAGTATCTAACACATTTTCTATCATGACCTTAACCAAGTAAATAGTTGCCAGTGTGAACCAGTGCAGGACTCGATTAGTAACAGTGTGGAAACAGAAACTGACTGGTAATTTGATAGAGATCCTTACTTGATGAAGGCATGAAGGCAGGTTCACCCTCTATGCCTAGTAACTTCTCAAGGTTTGTATTCAGTATTTCTTACAAGACATCCCTGAAAACAAAACAGCAAAATTTTGTCAATGCAAGTCATAAGAAGCAGCATAGGAAAAGGAATATAAGCATGGTGACAAATTATTTTTCTTACAATGGAGCCCCTGCCAAATCCAATAAACTAACATCCAGGCAATGGCTTCCTATATTCACAACAGCTTTTGGTATTCAAGAACCAGCAATCTACTAAATCCAATACCTTATTTTCAAAACAAAAAAACATATTAAAAAAAGTAATTAAAGGAATTCTTTTAAGGAGATAAAATATATAAAAAAGATATCTCGTGTGCGTCAAGCAAGGACACCTCCCATCCAACAGTCATCACTATAAAAAATGCATTGTTCTATGAAAGAAGCAAGAGAAAAATATATATATATATATAGAGAGAGAGAGAGAGAGAGTTTTCATTTAACCATGGCATGGTTTTTATCAAATTTTGATGCTAATTTCTTCAAACAATACTAGAATTAAAGAAAATGGAAAAAAAATCAAGTCACTTATGATATTGAAAGACACTTGGTGTGTGTGTGCATGAGAGAGAGGTAAAAGATTATCTCATAACAAGCAGGATCTATCTTCCTCTCTAGCTTATAACTTCTAAAGATAGGCCAAAAGTACAAAATTCCATTTTTTTTCACTTGAATTAGATTCAATTTACAAAAAGGGCGCAATGTTGCGAATGTCTCAAATGAAACTTCATTTCTTTAGTTAAATCTAGATTCTAATCAAATCTTGTCACAGTTGATTATAAATATGAAACTAATTAAACTATGGAGCTAAAAATATTACCATAAATGTAGAAGGAAAACACTACAACTAATAGTGAAGTGTTTCAGAAATATTACCATAATACATACCTTGATGCATGAATTTTCTTTTATTCAGAAAAATAAATGAATAAATATATAAGCACACACACACACATATACATTCCTTGATCTATATGGATTTCTATCAGAAACTGGTTCAATTTGGTTCAAACATGTATAGCATGAAATGATTGTACGTACAGCTGCAGCAAAGAGAATGCTTTCCTTCGGACATATAATGCCTGCAGAACTAGCATAACGTCACTCCGAATTGCCTAAGAAGAAATATGCCATTACAAATAATCTTGCTAACTTAAATTTTTTAAATTTTCTTAGCATAATCCATATAGCTCTGTACAGAGCATTGCAATAAGAAAAAATGTAAATAGAAATTAATTTAAATAATGGGCCGAGGCCAACCAGAACTGCTTGGAGAAAGTACAGCAGCAGTGAAAATTACTTCCCTTATCTTTTGAAACAAAAACTTGTCACGACAAGTATGAAATACAAAAAATGGGAAAGAACCGCAACCCAGTTTTTTTAATAGCCTTCTCAGATAACCTCTTTTGCACACACCTATAACAGCACTGGCACACACCTCTGCCTGCTTCAAAAGCAAGACACGCAAGTCAAATAAAAAATCACAGACAAAACGAATCACTTATATTCTAATCTATTTTCAGGAAACTAAAGAAATGATCCTATTTTTTTTCAAAAGGGAACATTAGAGCTAAGAGAAGAAGACAGGACATTAGAGCTAAGAGAAGAAGACAGGACATCTCAGCACCCCAACAAATATCATGTTCCCCCTCAAATGTCAACCATCTCTTTTTTTCAACCTAAACACTACAAAACAGAGGTTTTAGGTTTAGTTGCTAAAAAGAACATGACAGCCAGTATTGAGCGTAACACTTTAGCACCAGGTCCTAGCCAGCATCTGACACCACATGCGTACACTGTTTGAATCAAAATCACCAGCACAAATATAATATTATATTATTATATTTATATTCATAATATAATAATATAATATTAAATTATTATATTTATATTCATAATATAATAATATAATATTAAAATTATATTTATAATAATAATAAATAATATAATAATACTAATGATAACGATAATATAATAACAATAATGATAATAATAATTTAATAATAATATAATGATAATAATAATAATAAATAATAATAATATTAATATAATCATAAATTATAATCATAAATATAATATAATAATACTAAATCATAATCATAATCATAATATAATAATATAATATAATATAATCAAATAATAATCGCTATTCCGATGAGAGCTAATCCGATATTCCACCCATAAGTTGGTATACCGGATTAGCGCTATTCCACACTCTTCTACTTAGTCTAAAATTCGTTTAGCAAATTAATTCGTCGGAATAGTTATTCTATTCCAACTTTTTGCTATTCCATTAACACTCCCTTAAAGATCAATACCAAATTCTCATTTCCTTTCTATGTATGTGGTCACAACATCAGTTCAGCTTGCCAACAGATTTCACTGACAGCTGTACTTTTGTTTTGTTGGGATTTTATTATTTTCTGGAAGTAATGTTTCAATCAAGACGCAGGCATATATGCCCTTCTACCAAAAAAAGATTGAAAAGTACAATGAGACGATGATTTAACAGTTACATAAGAGCAGGATAACTCAGCCATTTATCCCATCATTGAGCTATCTTTCTAAGTGCACTACGGGACCACAACTTGTCATTTTTTTTCCATTTTCGCTCTCTTCTTGTATTGGCCTCCAAACCAGTTTATTATCATCACCAACAAAAATAACAAAATCTATCTACCTTTGCACATTCGATGAATGCACAGCTGCACAGTAGTACACAATATGAAAAGTTTTTTTATTACATCACATATGAACTTGGTAATACAATGAATGTTTTGACATACCTCAGACCTGCAAGCTAGCAAGTTCACCGATGAAATCCATCTATATACACAAATGTCATTCTGCAAAGCACAACTGTGATTGACTTTACCCTGATTGAAATGCTGGAAAGCCAACTGTGATCCTTCAAAAATTGTATTAATCCTAACCCACTGCCACCAGGTCCTGGCCACTTTCTGACAGCACTGGCACACACCTCTGCTTGCTATCAAAAGCAATACACGCAAGTCAGGAAATTAAAGCAATGATCCTTTTTTTTTTCAAAAGGCAACATTAGAGGTAATAAATGAATAAAGGAAGATGAAGATCTTCGTGCAACTGTGATTGACTTTACCCTGATTGGCATGCTGGAAAAGCCAACTGTGATCCTTCAAAAATTGTATTAATCCTAACCCACTGCCACCAGGTCCTGGCCACTTTCTGACAGCACTGGCACACACCTCTGCTTGCTATCAAAAGCAATACACGCAAGTCAGGAAATTAAAGCAATGATCCTTTTTTTTTTCAAAAGGCAACATTAGAGGTAATAAATGAATAAAGGAAGATGAAGATCTTCGTGCCCTTAGCTGTACAATGAGTTCTACTCAATTCTTCTGTTTATCATAGTTAGGTAAAAATTGGCAGCCTCCTCGCACCCAAGAACTTTGAATCAAAATTGGCTAGGAACCACATGCCTACACTGTTTGAATCAAAATCACCAGCACAAATCAGACAATTTACTGAACAACATTCTTTTAAAACAACTACACAACAAGTGACATAAAAAGAAAGAGCGCTATAAAAAGCTCAGTGTGCATGAATAATTGTTATATATGTATGTGTTGATATCAAGCAATCCGTAAAAAATGGGCAACCTAGATCAAAACATTACATTATTTTATCCCCCCAAATACCCCAACTATCTCTTATCTTCACCCTCAATCCTGCCAAAAAGATCCAAAGTTCAGTTGCAAAAACAAAGTTTACAAGAACTGCAAGTATACCAGGAAAATACCTTTAATTTTATTTGTTGATGGTATTAACCTTTAATTTTATTTGTTGATGGTATTAACCTCTGGCCTCTGCCACCAGGTCCTGACTACCATATGACAGCACTGGCACAAACCCCATCTGTCAACAGCAAGAGGCACAAGCAAGGAAACTAAAGCAATGATGTTTTTTTCAAAAGGCAACATTAGTGGTAAAGGATGAAGAAAGATAACAATATCAGAGCCCTTAGCGGTACAATGGAGTTGTACTCTTCAATCTCCAAACCTTCAATATTTCTTGGTACAATGGAGTTGTACTCTTCGATCTCCAAACCTTCAATATTTCTTCAATTCTCCACCCAGTTTACTATCATCACCATCAAAATCACAAAATCTATCAACCTTTGCGCATTCAACGACTGCACAGCTGCACAATACATAATATGATAAGTATTTTTATGATATTAGATATAAACTTGCCAATACAAAGTGTTGAGATACTCAGCCCTGCAAGCTAGCAAGTTCAACAATGAAATCCATCTATATACGCAAATGCCATTCTGGAAAAGATATTAATCTGGCTTTACCCTGATTGCCCTGCTGGAAATCACAACTGTCATCCATTCCTAACCCCTCTGCCACCAGGTCCAAGCCACCTTCTGAAAACTCTGGCACACCTCTGCCTGCCAACAAAAGCAAGACCCACAAGTCAGGAAATTAAAGCAATGATACTATTTTTTTTTATACGGCAACATTAGACGTAAATCAGACAGTTGTATTCAATTCTTCTGTTTATATCATAATTCTGTAAAATGTGGCAGCTAGCTCGCATCCCAGCGACAATTTTGTTCCCCCTCAAATGTTAACAATCACATATTTTCAACCTAAAACACTACAAAACAAAGGTTTTAGGTTTAGTTGATAAAAAGAATGTAACAGACAGTGTTGAACGTAATGCTTTGGCATCAGGTCCTAGGCAGCACCTGACACCCACATACCTACACTTTTTGAATCAAAATCACCAGCACAAATCAGACAAATTATTGAACAACATTCTTTTAAACAACTGCACTGCAAGTAAGATAAAAAGAAAGAGAACTATAAAAAGCTCAGTGTGCTTAACTGTTACGAGTAATTATTATATATGTTAGTGTTGATATCAAGCAGTTCCATTAAAAAATGGGCAACCTAGCTCAAAAAGTACATTTTTATCCCCTCAAATACCCTAAGGATCTCTCATATTCACCCTCAATCAAGCCAAAAAGATCCATGTTTCGGTAGCAAAAACAAGTTCTACAAAAAACTGCAAGCATACCGGCAATATACCTTTAATTTTATCTGTTGATGGTGTTAACCATAACCCCTCTGCCACCATCTGAGAGCACTGGCACAAACCCCGTCTGAAACAGCACGAGGCACAAGGAAACTAAAGCAATGATGCTATTTTTTTCAAAAGGCAACATTAAGTGGTAACATTGATGAAGGAAGAGATGAAGGAAGATGAAAATATCACAGTTGTGCGCACATAACAAGCAGGATCTATCTTCTTCTCTAAATTAGACCTTCTAAAGATAAGCCAACATTTAAGTACAAATTCCATTTTTTCTACTTGAATTAGATTCAATTTACAAAAAGGGCTCAATGCTGCGAATGTCTCAAATGAAAATTCATTTCTTTAGTTAAATCTAGATTCTATTCAAATCTTGTAACAGTTGATTACAAATAAGAAACTAATTAAACTATGAAGCTAAAAATATTATGAAGAAGGAAAACACTACAACTAATAGTGTAGTGTTTCAGAAATATTACCATAATACATACCTTGATGCATGAATTTTCATTAATTCAGAAAATAAAAATATATATATATATATATATAAAACACACACACACACACATACATACATTCAATGATCTATATGAATTTGTATCAGAAACTGGTTCAATTTGGTTCAAACTAGAATAGCATGAAATGATTGTACGTACAGTTGCAGCAAAGAGAATGCTTTCCTACGGACAAATAATGCCTGTCGAAGTAGCATAATGTCACTCCAAATTGCCTAAGAAGAAATAACCCATTAAATCTAATCTTGCTAACTTCAATTTTCTTAGCATAATCCATATAGATCTGTACAGAGCATTGCAATAAGAAAAAAATATAAATAGAAATTAATTTAAATAATGGGGCTGAGGCCAACCTGAAATGCTTGGAGAAAGTACAGCAGCAGTGAAAATTACTTCCCTTATCTTTTGAAACAAAAACTAATCATCACGTATATGAAATACAACAAATGGGAAAGAACAGCAACTCAGTTTATAGCCTTCTCAGATAACCTCTTTTGCACACACCTCTGATAGCATTGGCACACACCTCTGCCTGCTTCAAAAGCAAGACACGCAAGTCAAGAAACTAAAGCAATGATCCTATATTTTTTTTCAAAAGGGACATTAGAGGTAAGAGAAGGAGACAAGAAGATGACAATCTTAGCACCCTTAGCTCAACATTGAGTTGTACTCATTTCTTCTGTTATATCATAGTTATGTAAAAATTGGCAGCTTCCTCGCACCCCAGCAAATATTTTCTCCCATCTCAAATGTCAACTATCTCTTCTTTTCAACCTAAACACTGCATAACAGAGCTTTTAGGTTTAGTTGCTAAAAAAAACATGACAGACAGTATTGAGTGTAACGCTTTAGCACCAGGTCCTAGCCAGTATCTGACACCACATGTGTTCACTGTTTGAATCAAAATCACCAGCACAAATCAGACAAATTACTGAATAACATTCTTTTAAACGACTGCACTGCAAGTAAGATAAAAAGAAAGAGAACTATAAAAAGCTATAAACACACGCACACACATATACATTCCTTGATCTATATGGATTTCTATCAGAAACTGGTTCAATTTGGTTCAAACATGTATAGCATGAAATGATTGTACGTACAGCTGCAGCAAAGAGAATGCTTTCCTTCGGACATATAATGCCTGCAGAACTAGCATAACGTCACTCCGAATTGCCTAAGAATAAATATGCCATTACAAATTTTCTTAGCATAATCCATATAGCTCTGTACAGAGCATTGCAATAAGAAAAAATATAAATAGAAATTAATTTAAATAATGGGGCTGAGGCCAACCAGAACTGCTTGGAGAAAGTACAGCAGCAGTGAAAATTACTTCCCTTATCTTTTGAAACAAAAACTAGTCACGACAAGTATGAAATACAAAAAATGGGAAAGAACCGCAACCTAGTTTTTTTAATAGCCTTCTCAGATAACCTCGTTTGCACACACCTCTAACGGCACTGGCACACACCTTTGCCTGCTTCAAAAGCAAGACACGCAAGTCAAATAAAAAATCACAGACAAAACAAACCACTTATTTTCTAATCTATTTTTAGGAAACAAAAGCAATGATCCTTTTTTTTTCAAAAGGGAACATTAGAGGTAAGAGAAGAAGACAGGAAGATGACAATCTCAGCACCCTTAGCTGTACAATGATTTGTACTCAATTCTTCTGTTTATATCATAGTTATGTAAAAATTGGCAGCTTCCTCGCACCCCATATAGCTCTGTACAGATCATTGCAATAAGAAAAAATATAAATAGAAATTAATTTAAATAATGGGGCTGAGGCCAACCAGAACTGCTTGGAGAAAGTACAGCAGCGGTGAAAATTACTTCCCTTATCTTTTGAAACAAAAACTAGTCACGACAAGTATGAAATACAAAAAATGGGAAAGAACCGCAACCTAGGTTTTTTAATAGCCTTCTCAGATAACCTCGTTTGCACACACCTCTAACAGCACTGGCACACACCTCTGCCTGCTTCAAAAGCAAGACAGGCAAGTCAAATAAAAAATCACAGACAAAACGGACCACTTATTTTCTAATCTATTTTTAGGAAACTAAAGCAATGATCCTTTTTTTTTCAAAAGGGAACATTAGAGGTAAGAGAAGAAGACAGGAAGATGACAATCTCAGCACCCTTAGCTGTACAATGATTTGTACTCAATTCTTTTGTTTATATCATAGTTATGTAAAAATTGGCAGCTTCCTCGCACCCCAACAAATATTATGTTCCCCCTCAAATGTCAACTCTCTCTTTTTTTCAACCTAAACACTACAAAACAGAGCTTTTAGGTTTAGTTGCTAAAAAGAACATGACAGCCAGTATTGAGCGTAACGCTTTAGCACCAGGTCCTAGCCAGCATCTGACACCACATGCGTACACTGTTTGAATCAAAATCACCAGCACAAATGAGACAAATTACTGAATAACATTCTTTTCAACGACTGGACAGCAAGTAAGATAAAAAGAAAAAGAGCTATAAAAAAACTCAGTGTGCTTAACTGCATTTGAGTAATTGTCATATATGTTTGTGATGATATCAAGCAGTTCCGTAAAAAATGGGCAACCTAGATAAAAAACAGTACATTATTTTATCCCCTCAAATACACCAAGCATCTCTTTATCTTCACCCTCAATCCTGCCAAAAAGATCCAAGGTTCAGGAGCAAAAACAAAGTTTACAGAAACTGCAAGTATAAAGGAAAATACCTTCAATTTTATTTGTTCATGGTATTAATCATAAACCCTGTGCCACGAGATCCTGGCCACCATATGACAGCACTGGCACAAACCCCATATGTCAACGGCAAGATGCGCGAGTCAGAAAACTGAAGCAATGATGCTATTTTTTCAAAAAGCAACATTAGTGGTAAGACATGAAGAAAGGAAGATGAAAATGTCAGCGCCTTTAGCTGTACAATGGAGTTTTACTCGATTCATCTATTATGTCAGTTCCGTAAATTTGGGCTTGGGATAAGGTGATCATGCGAAAGTTATGATGGCAACTTTGAGATAAGATTGACACATACAATTTGTCATACAAGAATGTGAAATCCAAATTTGTCATACTACTGCACCTTATTCTCTAGCTGTACGATTCTAATGGCACGGTTGAGAGTCAGATGTACTGGTTTTTTCAAACAAAAGGAAACTAAAAAGCAATCTAACTGACCTATTGAACTGACTAGTTCGTACTTACGAATTGAAATTTTTTGACAAATGGAAAGAGAAGGACATTCTGAAGTCAAAAGAGTTAAGGAGAATGTAATAATAACGAACAAGTTTGCTTTATCGACGCGAGATCCAGGATCCAGGATTTTCTAGGGCATGAAGAGGAGGTGGAGGGGGGGGGGGGGACACATAGATAATAGATTGATAGGCCCAGTAACTTCGCTGACAGCGACAAACGCTCTCTCAAGTAATGGCGGCACCAGGCGCCTGTGCACCACGTCGCAACGTCGTGTCCAACATCGGTACAGAGTTTCGAGCAGGGTTCGAATGGAGTAGTGGGGGAAACGGAGGAGAAAGGCAGGAAGTCATTGATGGATTGTTGGAACTTGCTATGGCAAGAGAGAGGCCGGAGGGGTTAATTGAGTGAAAGGAAACCGGGGGGAAGTGGACTCAGTGGAGCGAGACAGAGGCACTGAGAGAATGGATCAAATTACCGTGAACTTTGATTTATTTACTGTTTCGTCCCTGGCCCCTGGGCTGGCTTGGTTCGCACGCCTGTACTATCTTGGTTCGCACGCCCGTACTGTCTCAGAAGATTTGGTTATCTTCACAATTCACATGCTCTCATCATTAATGCAAGAGATACTTTCCTCTCAGTAAAGAAACAGAAGAATTTGCAAAAGATACTCTCCAGATTTAGCTCCGTCGGATTAATCTCGGTTTATGAATTTATTCAATGAACTAACGGTTATTTTCATTAATGCCAAAGATACTTTCCTAAACATAAGTTTGCCAAAGATACTCTCGATATTTATCTCAGTCAGATTAATCCCCGTTTATGAGTGTTATTCAATGAACTAACCAACCGTTAGGTCATGTTGATTTGAGATGGATATTGTCATGTACATGATGTTTCATTATTGATGTTATTATTCATGCGATATTATTCACAAAAATATTAAATGCATTTGTACTTTTTTCAACATTCTTGCGTCACATTATTTGTAAAGTTGTGAATATTGTTCATTTTTCAAATATATCAATGTGTTGCTAATTTATTTCAATTTCCTTTAAATATTATCTGATTGCAAACTTGTCACTATATAGAAATCAAATATTAAACCTGATAAAATGTTTTAGCTCTTGTTAGCTGCGGAACATCAAGATATAAATAGAGAAATACGTATAACAAAGGAAATGTAATTGTTAAATGAGATATATAATGTATGTCAGATCGATAGAATTCTACATCTATAAATAGAGAAATTTCAATATGTAAGCAATTAGTCACAAAATAATTAATTAATTCCAAATATTAAATTATGTATATTTTACACATTAGTGAGCATTTATTAATAAAAATAAATTATTTGTCAACCAAACGTTTAATTTAAAGACGAGTCACTAGTAGTTGATCCAACGATTGAAGATATATGATTAATTGTCATGCCATAGGGGGACATGAAGGTCATTCATTTTTTTTTAGAGCATCACAGTTTAATGAATGACGATAACCCAAAAATAAGATCATGCCAAATTGACTAGCTGAGATGTACCTAATACCCATGTAGTCGACATTTAATTATATCTATACTATTATATAAAACAGCTAAAAATTAGATGAATTTATTTTTTATCATTTCTTTCAAATTTTTTATATCTCAAAATACCCGTTATCTTTGCCATATAGGAGGAAATGAATTAAAAGTTGAAAGAAATTATATGAGGTTATATCTGATATAGCAGATGTAATTGATTTTATAATTGATCTTGTATTTATTAATCTTTTTCATATTAGAATGACATACATATTATCATGTGATATTTTTTATATTTAAATAAAATAATTCGCGTGGGTACATAGCTAGTAATAACTATTCAGATTTTTTTAACAAAGAAAAATCATTTAAATATCACCTGGAGGAGTTCAGCTCCAATCCAAACATGTGGAACTTAATGTTTAAGGATTGAATGATTTGTAATAATTCTAAATCTTACATAAATAAACGGATCCGTATCTGATGTCATTATTGTGATGATAGGATTATGTCATGGAATGATCACGATGGTTCAATTGAATTTAAACGGCTCAAATTGAGCTAATATAGATATATTTTTATTTTTTAGTTTGGTAGATCTCATCTGTCATAGGCATAATAATAAAACTCTGTCATGACATCTATAGCGGGATGTGAATCAGCGATTGTTTTGGAGCCTCGAAGGTGCCAAAAATTACTTTTGCGGCGTCTATCACTCTGTCCGAGGCTCTGACTCTAAGTGCATGGTCATATGACAAGAGGATGGATCAAATTATCAGTATATGGGTTATAACATCCGTTATGATATTTATCTATGGCAGCAAACTACTATAGGACTTGTCTTTTTGACAGATGAGATTTTTATTTTTTATTTTGGTGGGTCACTCATGTCATAGACATAATGATAGAATTCCCCCTTTACACCTATGGCGGAGAATGTAAATTTCATAAAAAACATTTGGTTAAAGGAACATGTAAAGAATTATTAAATAGTCAATTTTTTTCTATGAAATACGTAGTCTAGATATTATACTATCCTTCCATATATTGTCATGCAAGTGGAGATTTGATACTATTCCAGGTATATATTTTAATTTTTTGCAGGGATTGATTGCCAACTAATAATTTTAATAGATGACTGTGAGAATCATAAAACATAATTTATACGTTTAGAATCTGGCCAATAAAATATGATATATACGTCATACACATGACATATATAAAAATAATAAAAAAATATGAAAAATGTCAGCATTCACTAAATAACATGAAATTTAGAACGGTTAATGTTGATTGCTGAACGGTGTTTGATGAGACGTCAAATAATTTGTGTCTTATTCTTACATGAACATTTGTGTACAGTCAATCTTCAAGAAAAATAACATAGCTCTAAATTTTTTTATACACATGGAAAAAAATTATCATTGTCTTCAATAAAATTGAATGATGGAGAAATCTCATATTTATATTTAAAATCTTTCAATCAACGATTGTTTTGGAGCCTTGGAGGTGCCAAAAATTGTTTTGCAACATTGTCACTTTGTCTGAAGCTCTAAGTGCATGGTCACGTGACAAGATCATAGATCAGATTATTAGTATATGGGGAATAATATCTGTTAGGTCATATTTGTCTATGACAGCAAGCTACTATAGGATCATTATTTCTTTGACAGATAGGATCTACAAATTAAATATTCAAAAAAGTCCCTCTATTTCAAATTAATGGGTCGTCTTAATTCAATTGGCGGCAAGTTATCATAATTGAACTATAACAGCCAATTATGATTCAGTATATGAATATTTTATTTCCATAGCAACCTCCAGAAAAGAGGCTATCTCCCTCTCCGGCTTATTTTATAACAATATATAATGATAAGTTGATAACACATAAAAGAAGCTATTGTTTTTATAAAAATAATGAGTCGTCTTATAGTGTGTCGTGATGCACAATGAGGATGGTGCATAGGACTTATTTCTAATTTTAAATTAGCAATAATCAACGTTCAGTTTAATCTTCATATGAAAATATATTATCAAACTAATATTTATATTTCTTCTTAAAATTTTCTATTTGAATCGTTCAAAATTTGCATAAAAATATATTTCTTCTAAAGTTTCCATATTTTCATTTCTCAAAACAAATTTTCTAGATTTTCATTATCATTGACGCTAATTGGTTTTTTATTGCTCCAGGCACGCGACAAAATATATTGACTCCTTGAAAAATAAATAAGTGTTGAGTATAAATAATATTATGAATATAATTTTTTTAAAGGTAGAAAATAGACATACACTAAGTAAATTCTTAATAATTCTCTTAATAATATCTCAACTATATTACAACAGATTATTATATAGAGCTAATGCATCAAAAAAATATTGAAATTCCAAATAAATGATAAAACAGAAAATTAGACACCTCAGTCAAATCTGACATTTCCAAATGACTCAAAATTTCGACCAATAAAAACTAGACTTAAACAACTTTAATTTCAAAGTTCATTCACTGAAAACCAACTTCGGATGACCTTCGAAACCTACGTATTAATCAACCTTAAATCTGTTGACTGCACAAAACATTAACTAAAATTATATTTTCAACATCCTCCTTAAACTTAATTATCATGGTATCATACACATCATAATACACCCTTTCTGTACCAATAGATTAATAAATAAAATATTATTAAAAATGAGAAGTTATAATTGGAGATATAGATTAAAACACCGCTTATTAAAAAATGTATTTATAGTAGTTGTCATGAGGCAATCAACAATTAGCTAAATAAACGCCATGTGTTAAATAGATTTGGTTGTATCCGGTTCAGATTCCCTCCTCAACTCCTGTTAAGGGCACAATAGAGTAATTTTGTTAATCATTGTGTGATCTTAATATATATATATATTTTGGTAAATAGCCAATTAAAATATTTTGTAATTGTTGTAGCTAGTTCGCTATTTATTAAAATATATATATAACCGGCTATTTACTAAGGGGCCGAGAAGAAGCCATGGAGCTCGGTACGGCTATCTCTGATGGAGAGCTCGAGGTAGATCTAGGAGGGAGATGATTAGTACAATTTTTGGCAGTATGATCTATTAATGTGGGATAAGTAGGGATACTGAGGTATTGAGATTTGTTTCTTTATTTTTTGGAATATTATCATTGAGAATTATTTTGTAATGGATAAAAAAGCATAAATTTTATTAATTTTCTTCTGATGTGTGAGCTCGATCGACCCTCCCTCATCAGACTGTTTTCTTTTTATTTTCACGCCATATATATTTTCAATGACTCCCAAAAAATTTATAATAATTTTAGAGTTCAATTACGTCCCAAAAAATAAATAGTAATTTTATATCATATGCAATATCTTTTTTAAGGTATGTAGGTAAAAAGTTCAATTTAGTTATTATTAAATCAAGAAAATGAGATTACAAAATGAGTAGAAAAGGAAAAACAAAAGATAAAAATTAAAAAAAGTACAAACATAGCTATATCCATAGAAAAAAATTATAAGTCGATAAAGTTCGACCACCTCATATGTCGTTGAGTTTTACATCTACCGTCCAATCCGACAATGTCTTGAGACAACGTACTCGACAATTCAAACCTTTGGCGGTTTCAAGCCCCTTTGTTTTCATAAATCAACAAAGCATAACTCAAAGAAAAGAGAAAAATGAATAAATATTAAAAATCCACCGTGCATGTGGTAGTTAATAAAATCCACTATGGAGACGACGGTCAGTGAAAAGTCATCGTGCACATGAGGCAATGATGGAGCCACAATAAAGCACGGAAGAGAGGTTGTACTATGTAGGTCTGACAGACATAGTGCTGATGGTCTAGTCATTGGGTTGCCGACTGATTATGTCGTTGGATGGAGAACTAAGACGGTGGCTCAGGCGGCTCCAATAAAGTGGTTGCGAATTTGAAAAAAAAAATGAAAATATGAGAAATGCTTGTATTACAAATTAGGAAGAAAAGGAGACAAACAAGAAAAAGAGAGATTAAAAGAGAGAGAAGAGAAGAAGACGATGGAGGAGGGTGGCAGGGAAACCGGCTGCGCCACCTCCCGGCTCTTCGCCTAAGATTTTCTCTTCGCGATATTCCTTTCATCTTGTTTTTTCGCTTTTTCACCCTGTTTTCCGCTCTTTCGAGTGAGCGCGCTCATCCATCCCTTCAATCAACGGCCCGAATTTAATATTTTCTGCCCAAAGCCCCTTAGCGGACTCTAGTTTACTTCTTTCTTGCGCACATGGATGTTAAAATTTGATCAGATTTAATGAGTCAATCTGAATCCGATCTGAATCCAATTTAATTTGAAATGATCTGAAAATAAATAAGTTGAATATGAATCAAAATTTTTTAATCCGTCAAATAAGTTATGTTCTTTTGAAGTAATTTATGATTTAATATTAATTAAAATTTAAATATACACTAATTATATATTAATTAAGATTAATTATAAATTAGTTAATATTTAATTTCTTAAAATTATATAAAAATTAACAAATACATAATTATTTTATATGGGTCGAGTCGGATATATGGATCAAAATTTTTTGATCTGATTTTAAACGAATCGGATCAGATTAAATAAAAAAATAATAAAATAATAATGATCCGATTCGATCTATTGACACTCCTAATTGCGTCTCATATTTTTCTCAGTTGCTCTTCTTTCATCTCCAGCTTCCCAAATTTTATTTCTCTCTTTTTCCTTTTCTTCTATCAGTTCGTTTCGCCTCAAAACAGCACTGGAAAACTATTTTTCATGGAATAGAATTTTTCATCTATTCATTTAGTATTAGATATAAATTCTGAGGAAAGCTGATTTTCAAATATCGCTGAAAACTTATGCTTTTGTTTTCCACATTTTTTCGACGAAAAACGAAAATGAAAATCAACAAAGCCGCTCTTCTCTCACTCCCATGTGACCGGTTCCTCCATAAACTATGTTCCCTTTTCTCTCGACTCTCTCTTGTCTCTCTCCCTGAAGAAGCTTGACTGCATGCGGAGAATCAACCTTGTATTATCTTATCTGTTCTCTCAGTAAACCCCACCTTACCAGTTCGCATTTGCTCAGTATCTCACGATTCTGACGCATTTGAAGGGTTGAATAGGAAGACGCCTTGTGAAGGTGATAATTTAATCTATAGATATTATTTTCGGACTGCATCCTTATGGGCATAAGTTCAAAAATAGAACAGTGAATATAAACTATTGGATTCAGATATGCGGCACCACCCTGACAAATATAAACTATTTGGGCGCATATAGTTTGCTACCATATATTGGATTTGAAATAATTTGAGTTCTGACCAGTCAAATTATGGTGCATTTGAAACAACCATATCATTGTTATGATTATTGGATGTCAGTAACATTAAATGTATCATAAACAAATGGTTGGTGACGCAAAATAAGCTTTTCTTTCTCAATTCCTGACAGTAATTGCCCAGAAGGCCCTATTGCTTTCCAGCTTCCTTTTTAACATTTTGACAGGGGACTTACACAAAATTGTAATACATAGATACTGCAAACTTGTCTACTACTTCAATCATGTCGTAATGTGGATTCTGACAATGCAGCAACCCAGATTCTTCAAGCAACCAACACTATAGGCATGACTGGACTAAATTGTTTCAAGTTTTTAATTTGTTACAAATTGCAATAGGCAAGGTAAAATAGAACCAAAGTTCTCCTACCTTCTTTTTTGTTACTGTAAACAGAGATCCATACTGGACCATATAGGTGGTATATAACAACTAATATGTAGCATGCACATACCTCATGGTTCCAGTACTTGCTGATGTCAGCTGAAAGGGGAACTATTGACTTTTGACTTCACTATATTATATCAGCTATTACATAATATGTAATTTTAGTTTGTAGCTGGCTAACAGCATGGGCGGATGTAGGATTTTAGTCGGAGGGGGGCAAATATCGGATTGTAATAGCTTATCGGGTTTAAATCCATTAACTAATCGGGTACTAAATAAAAAAATAATAATTTAATATATATTCTCACCTAATAAAAAATTTATTAAAATAATAACATTTTATATATTAAAAATAACAATAAAATAAAGCTCAAAGTAATAGATAATCAAGTTGATGAAGAAAATTTTCATGAATAAAACTTTATATTTTGATATCTTTGCATAATTATTTCATTATATATGATATTAAATATTTTTTTCTCAATAAAATTAATCAGACAATCCAGGGGGGGGCAAAAAATTTTTCCAGGGGGGGGCAAACTACCGAAAGTATTACCGAAAAGCACTGTTTTTCAAAATCCAGGGGGGGGCCGCTGCCCCCCCTGGTACACTATGCATCCGCCACTGGCTAACAGCCACGTTGGATTAGGCTGAGTTGAGGTCTAATCAAGTTTTATCAAGTTTAACTAGGATCATTTAAAGTGTCATGTGTATCTTAATTCAGGTCAATCAGGGTATTCCATTGTTCAGAGAATGGTAGTTTTAAGATTGCAGTTCTGTCATGTCCTTGAGTTATCAGGTTAGACAAAGTCAAATTTTGTCATCAGTATCCAACATGACAATAACAGCACAGGAGGCATCGGTCAGTATATAATTTGAAATTGGCAATTTTTCTAGATTTGCACATTTTTCTTGTAATGGTTGCCGTAATGCCAAGATCAATGCAAAGTTTGAGAAATTATAGATATTTGATTGTAGCTACTTAGAGAGTCATACATGAACGGGACTTCTTTACTCTCTTTTTTATTCTGATATGGCATTATGTTGGTAATAGCATAACACATCGATGACCGTTGTGAAGTTCCTATAAGGAACTGAAACAACTAATCTAGCTCTTTTCTCTGGGCTGTAAAGAAGAATAACCATTCAATATTTTTCTTAAATAACGTTCTTCGTGTCAGAGTATCATGATGTTTGTTTTCTTTAATTTCGTTGCTTGTTTTTTATAATGATTGTCTAAAGTAAAATTGGATGTTGACAATTGTCTCAATTGATTTCAGTTCTAACTACTGAATTAAAAGATAGAAGTGATGATGAATAAGTAGATTTAGAACAAGAGCAGAATTATGAAAAGTTAAGAGAGAGATTTTATGTTCAGTTCTTTTTTCTTTCAACTAAACAAGTGGAAAGAAAATAGTATTTTCTTTTGTGTGCAAATTAACACAAGAAGAAATATCTTCTTTTCCTTCAGATTTTTGTTTTCCAGCGAAAATGATTTTTCAAATGTTTATCATTCCAAATTAGCTCTCTCCCAAATCAGCTATCAACATGATGAACCAGGCAAGAACGGTGGTAATGAAAGAACCCAGATGAGATCTGTGGTGTCTGATACCAATTGTAATGACCGAATATGATCGTTTACAAGATGATAAATATGTAACCAAAGTAATCAGATCAAAATAATAGAAAAGAAAAGATATTTTGCCAAAAGATGATTTATTTGGATAATAGTTCAAAGGAGATGCATCAAAAGAAAAGATAAATGTTTTAGGATAACAATATTCATTCTGATCGATAATTCATTAAGCAGGCACAAACTACCTATGTAAAGAAATACAAATTAATAACGGTAATTAACGACAGTAAAGAAAAGTAAAAGATAATAATCATCAGCACAGCAGACGATTGAGAAACGACTCTAACAACTTCTGCTCTCTGCTCCCTTAATCTTCTGTGACATCTCTTTTATTAAACTCCTGCGAGATTCCCCATGCACGTGCAATTTCCTTCATTGTTATTGGGCAGTACTCACCACAGCCCTTACTCTTCAACACATCGGATCCCCTATTTTTTTTTAGTTCAAATGGAGCACCAACGGCTCCCAGTGCCCAACTCCTTTGCGCCATTACCAGATATGACAGATTCAAGAAACATAAAGAAAGAACAATTATTACGCTAGAGGTTTTTGCAGAAGGGACGGCTCAAAAATGCCAGACACAAAATTGTTAAGTCAAGCAGTCTAATTTGGGTCAATAGGTCAGGAAGAATCAATATGCTCCAACCATGTCATGCTCCACGGTCTTTTGGTGGTCTGGCCATGCTTCATCCTATCAGTTCATCTGTTGTCACATTACACGACGTCTCTGCAGCTGATAATCCCTCCTGGTGTGAGTCAATTGTACCATAACCCTGGTAATTTCGACTGTGGATCAACTGTACTGCGCTTTTCTATATGTTACTAAGAGGTCCTCATTGTTGATCCTGCAGTTATCCAACATATAATTTGAATCAAAGGGAAGGAACATATTACAGTTGAGTGCTAGCAACACATCTTGCAGCAGGGCCCTTATTAAAGCTTGACATCTTTCACTGGCAATTTGCACAGCTGATATGATATCTAGTCCTTCAGGTATATCCATCTCCACATTAGGCTCTCTCTCTCTAACGGATGGAGCCTCAATATGAGGCGAATTTGCCATGACAGCTCCATGGCAATGTTGGTCATCAAATCAATAATTAGAATCTGCATTTTCTAAAAAGGGACATCCATGTAGATCATTTAGATAGTGATGCTCAAATGATAAGCTATGTCAGAGGGGATTCTTGCTGCAGAACCATAAAAGCAGCCCAGTTACCCTCACAGCCCAATTTGGGTTTAAAGGATTGGTACTAGAATAGAACATGTTCGTATTTATTTGTACTATAATATGAAATGGGGGTTCTGGTCTATGTTCAATGGATGAGAGATACATGTTATGTGGTTGGGCACATAACTAGCAAGCAACCCACCTATTGTGCAGGATCCTTTTATTTTTAAAAATAATTACATATACCATTATTTTTTACATTGATTTCTCTTATTTTATCATTAACTACTGTCTCTCCTAATTACAATCATCATCACAAGAGAAACAAAGACATGTTTGTGCTATTGATGAAATATCCTTAAAAAATTAAATAATAAGGATATTCTAGATGAAGAACCTAGTTTACAACTTCATACTTGATGGTGTGGGTTCCTGCTGGTCGGGCACATACTTAATGCCTGCATATAGTAACTCGAGGCTGCACCAACTCATGACTCATCTGTTGGAAATAATGGAAGGACCACCAAATAAATAATTTCTGCTGAAACTCTTTTCTTAATTCATTATATATTGGAGACATACAATTACATAATGTTCTATGGTTTATATAGCATAGAACTTTCTTAAATTAACTCTACTACATTCCTAAAATATCATCCACTACTTCCTATAAATTACCCCACTAACTCCATTACTTTCTAAATATAATTGCTACTAATTTTGACTCTTGTCTTTCCTAAAATAACCCTATAATAATTCTATCCTTGCTGAAATTAGTTTTACTAAAAATAATTTCCTAAATAGAAATATTCTAAAAATATATTTTGAATCAATTCTCAACACTCCCCCTTGATTCAAAATTTATAACTTCAAATTTGTTTTTCTTTCGCAAACTTCTTTGGTAACGATTGTTTCCATTAGAATTGGCAAGCGCCATCTCTTTTTCTTTCTTTTGGCTCTTGGCCTCCTCTTCCTTCTTTTGGCTCTTGATCTTTTAATCACTTCTTTTTTAACATTCACAACCTTCTTAGTAGTGCTAGTCTGACCCTTTTTTGGCGCTGAACCCAACTCAGGAACCGATGTATTTGAATCAGGCTCATTAGATTTTGGCTCAGCTTCCTTAGCCTTGATAGATTTCTTGATGACACTAAAGGAGTGCTCTATCTTCTTCTTTGGAGAAGATGTCTCCTCTATAATAGACTCTCCATTACAATCAACCATTGGAGTAGGTGTCACCTCCTCATTTTGAGATGCACTCACAATTTTCTCTGGACCTTCAGCCTCATGATCTTGCATAAATTCTGATAAACTAGATACATTACTTGTTCCTTGGTCAGATGTAAAATGTGTCAATTGTCTCTCTTGTGATAGTAGAAGCTTTTCAACAATAGTCGGAGGAGATTCAAGCTTGCCTCCAAACTCTCTGATGTCGCTTGCATCAACTTTGTCAATCAAATTACTTGTCATGAATAGAGTTAGTTGTTTATCCTTCTCTTCTGCATGATTTGCTTGGTTTTCTTCTCTTTGTTTATTGTAGCAATCTACTTGATTGCTTTTTCCTTGGCCTTTACCTCCTTTGTCGGAGTTAGCCCGTCCTCTGCTGGGATTGTAGTCGCCTCTTGATGACTCTCCCTTCATGTAAAAAGCCTTATCATCGTCTTTATCTTCTGTTTTTGACATCCTTGATTCATGAGTCTGCAATGACCCCATAAGTTCATTATAAGAATAAGTGTCTAGATTTTTGGACTCTTCTATTGCTGCTACCACATGATCGAACTTGGGTGTTAGACTTCTCAACACCTTTGCCACCACAATCTTCTCCTCCATGGTGTCTCCAAATACTCTGATTTGATTGACCACCGTTTGTACTCTTGAAAGAAAATTTTGTATTGTTTCTTCCTTGTTCATCTGTAATATTTCAAAGTCCCTGCGTAGGCCTTGAAGTTTGATTGCCATGACTCGAGTACTCCCTTGAAATGCTATTTTCAGGGTTGTCCATGCTTCCTTTGCATTGGTGGCTGCTGCAATTCTGGAGAATATGGTGTCATGAACTGCTAGTTGAATGTAGAACAACGCTCTTGCATCTTCCCTTTCATTTTCTTGCTGGTTTGGATCTGAATCTGGTACACCATTATTAACCAAATCTCATAAGCCCTGAGACTTGAACAAGGTCACCATCTTGATGCTCCATAACTCATAGTTTTCTCCCTTGAACAGCGGAATCGACGGATTAGACATGTTGGCGCCTGCTTCTGCCATTGAAAACAGCCCAAGATTTCTACCGGCTCTGATACCAAATTGTTGGAAATAATGGAAGGACCACCAAATAAATAATTTCTGCTGAAACTCTTTTCTTAATTCATTACATATTGGAGACATACAATTACATAATGTTCTATGGTTTATATAGCATAGAATTTTCTTAAATTAACTCTACTACATTCCTAAAATATCATCCACTACTTCCTATAAATTACCCCACTAACTCCATTACTTTCTAAATATAATTGCTACTAATTTTGACTCTTGTCTTTCCTAAAATAACCCTATAATAATTCTATCTTTGCTGAAATTAGTTTTACTAAAAATAATTTCCTAAATAGAAATATTCTAAAAATATATTTTGAATCAATTCTCAACATCATCACCTCTCCTTCTTCATACAATCCCTGTATATATCGTGCTAAATCACCCGGGTAAATCAGACAGTTGTGACAAGACATCAGGCCCTTCTTTATCTCAGTTGCCTTGTTCTCGTCCTTAACTCGTACATTTAGCGAATCTTCAGCATTAGCTCATGGTAGAAATCTGCCGCTCAAAGAGAAACACCTTGAAGCTCCCCCTGATTCTCTTCAGTCAATCGACATTCATTTGGTTATTGTTCATAGGATTACTGGAGGAAGTATTGCCTGAATTGAAGTGTGGTACCTGAACTCCTCAATGCGATGGTAGTGGAGTTGCCACAAGATCGTGTCTCAGTCATTCTTCAGAGAGAATTCATGATCAGTCAGGATTATTCCTTTCACACCCCAGAATAAATAAATCGGATTAGGAGTGTTTAATCCCGCCATGTAGACGTGCGTACGAAAGACTAAAAGAATAAAATAACACAACCACGGAATAAACGAAATAATAATAAATATAAATACATTACCATACAGTTCATAATGAACAAAAAAGTACAGTACCTGCATCGGCGGGGGCTGGCTCCATCGGAATGGGCCGCAAACCTCTCAAATAAAACCCCAAAATAAATGAACAAAAACCCGATGGATCCTATCGACTACCCGACTCACATACAAATACGGCGAAATATCTCTGTCACCATGCAGAACTGCACCTAGTACTCTCTCATCAAAATACATCCCGCACCTGTGTACCTGGATCCCACAACCACCGTGAAAACGTGAGTAATTTTAAAAATTACTCAGTACGGATACTAGCTGATACTAGCTTTCTAAATACAATAATTATCTATTTATAACTAAAATTATAGTTTAATGCATCTCTTTAACAATTCGCTATGATGCGATGACATGCCATGACAAATAAACCCGAAATAGAAAATATATGAAAATAATAATATAATATAAAATATAAGGTACAAGAATCAAACACCCGTAATAAATATCCAGATTATAAATTTATCAGACCCATCCCGAGCGGGCACTACTAGGGCCCAACTTACTAACTCGGGCCTTGCCTAAGCGGGCACTATCATGGCCCAACTTACTAACTTAGGACTTTATGTTTGCGCGGCGACAACACCGCACAAATGGCAATTCGGGCTCCCAAGGCGATAACGCCCTAGGAGAGTGAACGGCTATAAAACGCGTACTCTAATCTGCTGAATCTGGTAATTTATCTTATAAAATAGAAGCAAACAAATATAGTATGTCTTCAGTTGTCATATCGTCAAAAGGACATAACTACCCGTAAAATAACAAATCGGAAAACTAATACAAATGGGAGCCTACACTGTACCAACCAGGGGTCAGAGGACCGCATCCCGAATGGGAGCCTACACTGTACCAACCGGGGGCCAGATGGACTGCATCCCGAGAAATGACAAAACGAAATATGATACAAATGGGAGTCTACACTGTACCAACCAGGGGTCAAAGGACCGTATCCCGAGAAATAACAAAATGGAGTAGAATCCAGACTCGGATATGACCGCCCACACTAAATATTGAAAGATATGATATCCTAATCACTCAAATTTGAATTTAAAAATCTTAATCATATTAAGAATAACAAAAATATAATATTTATCAAAAGAAAAACACTCTGACACGGTCGGACCCGCCAAATGATGAGGTTGGTGGATAACCGACAAGCAAAGATGTGCAATGTATATTCAGACCAAGGGGAATGTAACCCGTTGGTCTGGTTATACGAGGCAACCTCAGACTGAGATTAGCCGTCCCGCCTCTCAGCACTTTCCATGCATTTAATGCATGATTAATTACCTAACTTAATTAATAATTAGTGATATTAATAATATTTATCTAATAATTATAATCTACAACTTTATTTATTTAATTCTAACATAATTCTATCTCGAGACAAATTCTCGAGTCCTACTCCTATCCTATCTACATGCAACATGACATAAAATGACATGAAAAATGCGAGT